>JAPZDY010000012.1:4710991-4735535 GCA_029783645.1 Ctenochaetus hawaiiensis
ACAGTCACTTTGCAAAATGAACATCATCTGAAAGTAAATTCAAGTACAAGTGCTTCAGTTCTACCCCCACAATTATCAAGGCAATCATTTTTTAGACAAAGATCAGGTTATTATATGTTCGCTCTGCTATGCACGAGCACTTAATGTGAAAAAATCCCAGAGCAGCAAAAAAAGCACAGCCAGTTCTGTTTACTTTCTGTCATCACCCGAGGATTATGTTCTGAGAATATAAACACACAGTCAGTGTTTTTGTTATGTGGTCACTAAAAGTTTGTGTCTTAATGTTTTCTGCTCTGCAGTTTATACTTAGTTTCCAGTCACATGTGGAAGTTTTAAAGAGATCGTTGAGTAAACATTGAAATATCAAGGTGACATGTTTTTGGTATATTGATATGTTAATCAAGTAATAAAAAAACTAAAATAATCAATATATAAGTCAGTTAGATTGATCCATAATAAATAAATGTTGAAAACCTAAACCAACTCTCAAGTAAAGAAACTAACTGCTTGCTCAGTGACGACACAGCACCTTGACCTCACCTTCGTTGTGTTTTTGTCATACAGGTGAAAAACAATAAGATGCTTTCAAATGTATTGATCCATAAAAAAAAGCAGTAAACTTAAAAAATAATCTTTATAGATGACTTTAAATCATGTAAAGAACTTTAAAATGCATTAAGCTGCATCTCAAACCATTAAAATAATATTAGTTCCTCTACTCGAGCAGCCTCGGCAGTGGCAAGGCTCATTGCTTTCCTGCTAGTTCAGCTTATGGTGCTGGAACCGTTTCCCTCCTTGTGTGAGTGCACAGTGTTTTACCTGGGTTCAGGTTTTTTTTGTTCGAGCTCCAACATTGGGCTCAAAGGAGCAGTCAGTGCTCTCACTCATTTAATTACGCCCATGTGATGTACTGGCTGAGAGCTATACCTCGCCTGGCTTCCCTAATCTGATGGCAAATAAGGGCGACATCCATCTCACCATGTCAGAAATAGTAATGGCCACATTTTCTCTTCTCTCTTTGGTCCACATTGATGCAAGACAGCCATTGAGCCTCCACTCCCCTCTCATCCTTCCTTTACTCTCACCATTCATCACAGGAAGTCTCAACAGATGAGATCGTTTAACAGTGGGCGTGAATGGTGATGTGCACCCTCTCTTCCTGCTAAAGAAGAGCCTCTGCTATTTGGAGTTCAGAGCCTGGCTTCAAAGGAATTTATCACCGGGACGGACATTTTAATTGGACCATTAACTTTTGGAAAGACTCTTCCAGATATCTTGATGAGTGCCCCCCCCCCATCCAAAAACTTAAACTCAGTCCTTTAACACATACACACACACCTCTGACAACATCTTCATATACAGCATTCCCACCTATTACTGTCACAGACTTTTTTTCTCTCCCATGTGCATTGCACACCGCTCCAGTTTCAGCCGGCTCAGAAAAAAGACTGGTGAAGATTACTGTGAAAAGTGGACAAAGCTTCAAGACCACCGCTCTAACAAAGCCTGCTCTGAGCCCATTGTGTGGTCTTTAGAGGGTCTGTGTGAATCCCACGAAGCTGATTGATAGACATGACTAGGAGGCAATTTTATGACAACTGATGAAAAAACATAGTCACAAGTATTAAAACATTCAAGTCAGTTAGTCTCCTTAAAAGAATAAAAAATGTTTTTTTTAAATAATCTTTTTGCATTCTTAAAATCCTTGCAAAACAAACTAAATGTGCTCAGCAGCTAATTTAGACTTTGAAAAATCCTGTTTAAATTGTACAATATTCAAAATACACACTGATATAAATTGACATATACATCTCCATTGTGGTGCCAGCGATGTTTTTCGCTGATGATGTTTTAGTTTATTAACTAAAAAGATTGTTTGCACTTTATGTGATAAACATAATTCTGTTCATTCTGAAGCACTTTAATGTCTCTCTCTGTTTGCTCACAAATGTGCTGATTGCAAATCAGCCTGAGCAAATAGAAAGAAACAGGAGGAAAGAAAAAAAAACATATGCTCTTGCACTTTAAAGCACTGCCACACAGCAAGCAATGAAAATAAGGAAGGGGAGTGGAGGAGAAAGTGCCAATTCTCAAAACCTATCGAAAATAACTCTCGCCAGACAAGACGAGCTGAGAATGAAAATAGAAGAATACAATAGAGGAAAGACTTTTCGTTTCTTTCTTTTGCCTGTGATCAGTAATCACTGAGGCAGACAGGAGAGAGTAATCTCAGAGAGAGTTCAACAATTCTGCCCATCCTGAGATTACATTATTTTCCCAAATTGCAAGCGAAGCCTCTCAATCCGCCAGCCAATGAATCGACAGTGTAGGCAGGGAGGACGGAGCAGCATGTGGTGTCATCTAAGACAAGGCGTGTGTGAGGCATCCCATTAAGTAAAGAAAAACAACTGGGAATACTCTGTGTGGAACGTGATGGCGAAGCAGTGCAATGGCAGCAGCAGCAGCAGCAGCAGCAAAAAAAAAAAATATTTCAGTGAGCTCTATTAAAAAGTTTCTGTGGAGGAGCAGTTATCTCTTGGAAAGAAATTATGTTAAGGCAGGCAAAAGGTGTGTAATTTAAGTAATGATTTTTCTTAGTATTGTCAAATATTATTGACATACTTCACTTTGATGAAAAAAACCAAACAGTGGAAAGACAAACCAAGGTGTCTTTCATGAGTTTTACTTTACTTCTCTTGGGTTTGAATGAGTCTTTGACCTTATATGTCTCTTAATTTTCATTTTCTTCATTGTTAGGGCACTGATAACTGCACTGCATCACATTTTCTCACTGGAAGGACGTCCTAGAGGGTGCTTCATCTTTCTTTTTCCCACGAAGACGTATTTAGCACTACCTTGAGTTTTTCCAGATACCCTGTATGGCATTATATTATGTTTTCTCCATGTTAAGGCACCCATAAGTGCCTTACATCATGTTTTCTCCACTTAAAGGTCGCCCTTTATGACATTAAATAATTTTTTTCTGCTGGAAAGGCACCCAAGAGTGCATGTTACAATTTCTTGCACATTTTTGCGCTTTAGCAAATGTCATGTGCTCAAAAATGACAAATTCACACTTTTTTGGACACAATTTTCACGTGTAAACTGTTCTTAAAGCAGCAAGACTGTGTATGTTGAACTAAAAAAACTGAAAAATAAGTCTAGAAAAACCTTAAAAAACCTAAATCACCCATACTTGTTCATAGGAATACTAATAAAGAAACACATTACACAGTGGAGTCTGATGAAGGGCGACTCAGACTGACAAATTATACATGAAGATAAAGAGGATGGCTGAGGCTGGTGGATGCTGAGAACTAAAGTATTTTTCTTTGTGGACTTTATTTTTTCTATTGTTGTGTGTCTGAGTGACAAATTGGGGAAAAAATGGGAGCTAATTGATGTAGCAGCAGTTTATAAATACACCAACAATACAATGCATACTCAAAATGATGCAAAAACATCTGTGCATCACAGTTGTTTGGCTAATTATTAGAGAGATCTCACATAAAGGGAATCTGTGTATTTCACTTTAGCTCCACTGAGGATTACAGGCTTGAACCTGCATGTTTGGTTGGCAAATCAATGAGTCTGAACCGCAGAGGAAAATAATCTAAAGTACTATTGATCCTGAGAATCTGTGACACCTTTCACAATCTCTAGAGAGACCCTTAAGCACATCTTTGGTAAAGACATCTGGAGATACTGATTTTCTCTTTCTGGTGGAACAGAGAGCCTTTGATACTCGTATCCTTGTGGTAATTAACTGAAGTCAGGTTTTCATAACAATACGCTGTTGTAATATAGTCAAAGAGATTAGACCAACACAAATCATGTTGTAAACCCACAGCAGAAAAAAATGTGTATTTGCATATTTAACATAATTAACAGTTTACATGCTTGTAGCTTGATCTTTTTTTAATAATAGAAGCACTGCCTTTCAAATACACACAGCAGTGATGTGCTGCATGTTTAGGAGGACAATTACTCTGCCTCACACGTTCACAGGAAGAATACTGTTAAGCAAACACTGGGTGCACTGCACGTAGATCCTTAGGCTATTTCGACAAATAAAGTGCAATTTTAATATATTTGCCATTTTTTTTGTTTTCATTACTGGTGTTTCTTAGAAATATGAAAATGACTAGTCTAATTTAGTCACATATGACCTGAGGAGAAACTGGTGGGAAAAATAAGAAATCAAATCATCCAGATTTGATAACAACCATTTAGCAAAGATTGTCTTGGGGTTAAAAACACATTTAGGATTTGGGTGACATATGGTGAGAATAATAGTCTCAATACCAAGTTTTAATATATTTAAAGTTGCTTTTTCATACATATTTATATCTTTTTTACCTGTCTACATGATAGTTAAATGTCAATGCATACAGTCATTAAGCTTTGTTGTCCTTCTTAGCTGTATGTCTGTTTTTTTAAAATCAACTCTTTAACATTCTTCAGCATTTTTTATTCATTTTGATGGTAAAACAATAAAAAAATATTCATTATCATTGTTTATTTATGTCTGAAGTGGGATAAATGCCAGTGAAATGTCTGGCACCACAACGCCAACCTCTTATCTATCTGATCAATCCTTGATTAAGGAAAAGATTCTTATTTTTACATTATCAGCACAGTCTGTTCAAAATTAATACACTCTTATTTAGGATGTACATATAGGAACTTTGCTGCTCTTTTTTATATATGTACATTGTTTCATTTCTATTTATTATTATTATTATTTGTAACAACAATCAGAATTATAATTGTTAAAATATGTTCATAAAACCTGTTGTTTAACATATTTTGCTGTTTTTTAGCTGTTTTTTACTAGTTATATATTAATTTTTTGACATTTAACAGAAAGCAGAAATGAAAAAGCTTTAAAAACATAGTTTAAAATGTCAAATAAAGGCTGGAAACAACATAAATCTCATCTGACCTGAACTCCCCTGCCCGCTCATGTCTGCAGCAGGTATAGACATGTGAACAAATGGGCGTCACGGTGACCTTCGACGTAATTGAAGTTCAGCATCAAGTAAATGATCTGAAAAGTTGGTGGCGATGGTGTCTTAATGCGCAGCTGACCACAATAAGTCACACTGATTGCATTTTAATACTGTGTGGAAAAAAACAACGACGTTAATGGTCCGGTGTTGGCACATGGTCCCGCACGGTGACAGAGACTTATCTCACCCGCGGTGGAGACGAGTCAATCAGTGCGAGAGCCGCTGCCAAGTACGTGTTGTCGCTTTGTGTCGCTGCTGGAAGGGTCACACTCATCATGCTTTCCTCTAATGCATCCCGTCCCTCACGAAACCCTCATGCCTCACACCTTGACCATGTTAACCGGTCAGCAACTGTGGCTCTGCTGCTGCATATGTTGCACAAACAGCCGCCGCCTCGTGACGACGTAATTGCTGCCCTTTGTGTTTGTGTTGAAAGTGCAGGTTCTAATGATGAGCTATGATCTCTGCGGCCCCGATGCACAACACGGTCATAATGGGTCCACGGGGGATTGATTGGTTTGTTTAGCAATACCACTGGACCAATGATTACTTTAGTAGATTTTCTGCTGGCTTTCAAAACTCATAGCCGCACTTTGATTCATGCGAGAAAAGATAAACTCTGTAATTTAGGATTTTATTATGATCATTAATACAAGTAAACAAGGGACAGGGACAATTCAATACCTTTTTAAAGGTCCAGTGTGGAGAATTTAGTGGCATCTAGCTGTAAAGTTGCATATTGCACCTGACTGAACATTTTTCCATTAGCCTTTGTCTTACAAGCATATAGGAAAACCTACAATAAAACAAATGCCTCATACATGAAAAAGGCCCTCCCTAAAACAAGTGTTTGGTTTGTCCATTCTGAGCTACTTTTGTGCAATGCGGTGAACTCAGTGGCAGAGGACTGACTCAATCCCTAGACATAAAAGGCTCATTCTAAGGTAATAGAAACACAAAGACGCTTATTTTCAGGTGAATTTACAATCACTCAAACATACTTATAGATATTGTATTCAAATTCTGCAATACATTGCAAATAGATCCCCTTAAATCCTTCACAATGGACCCTTTAAAACTGATGCAGTAAACTTACATAGACTTCAGTCTCTGTTTTTGGTGGGTTTACGCCCTGCACTTTCATCCAGGAAGTTTTGGATCTGTTCTAGACAACTTCTCCGACCTCTGGGGTCAAAGTCTCGTACGTGCTTCTCAGCCTGCAGAGGTGAACTTTCCAGAGGTGGCTAAAGGTCAAGAAGGAGAAAAGAAAAGGAGAAGCAAGAAAACCTGGGGTTCTACGGTAATGGTGCTTAGAAAGCTAACTTTCACTCTTGAGCATTCGATGACAAAGCTTCCTTTACTGCAGCTCTGCGTGGGCAGGGCAGGGTGCACATCCACATCCAGCTGAGTTCAGGGGTCTGGGGTCCGGATAGAGTTGCCACGGAGCATTTGACTTCACAGCACATTTGGCAGAAGGATCTGCAATATGAACTACAATGTAGCTTCTCCTGGATTTGCAATTTAAAAGTCCCCCCAAATTATAGCAAGCATATTGTAATTATAGTGAGAAAGAGAAAGGCAGATCTTTCTCACCGCACCCAAAAGTGCTCTCAGCAATTTTAAACATCAATAATTCTGTCTGTCTGTCTGGTTTTGTGCTCGAACCACGCTGATTGCAGCCAGATGAAAACTGAAGTGATTTTCTATACAGGATTCATTATGTATGATTTCAGTATGTGCTGAACAGTGAATCTAAAGTTGCAATAGGCTTGACTCATTGGATGTTCCCTCACATGTTCTTTTCATGATTCCCAATCAACCTCTGCATATAAAACACACATTTGAATTCACTTGTATATGACAACTGTAGATCAAACTGGACTCTAAACATCATTTGGAGCCATTTTGCTGCAGAAAAAATTCAATGGAGCTTTCTAAGAACAAGGTAGATTCATCAGAACTGCTTTTTAATCAATTCAACTCCACTAATGTTGCTCTGTTTCAGTACAAGTATGCAACTTAAAGCTCAAACCAGAGCCTCAAAAGGCAGGACAAATGAGGCAGGACTAGGAAGGATGAGATCTGAAGCGTGAGATTATAGCTGTATGTGAGGCAGAGACCTCATTAACAAAGTGGCAGAGGAAAAAAAAAGACAAAAGATCTCAGACACAAATAACCACAAGTAGGTAGCTTAGCTAATATGGTAATAAACAGTGAGGCAATAAAAAGTCTAATCAGTCAAATAATAAAACCTGGGGAATAAATAAAACTTTAAAGAGATGATCAAGTAAAACAAGAGCAGCTGGAAGAGAAATTAGATGAGACATTGAAGAAAAAAATTAAAAGCTGTCCTGATAATGAATAAATGTAGGTTTGTTCTGCAGGTTGTGACTGCAATATTATAAAAAACTGGGATCCAAGTTCACTAAAAACAGTTGGCTTTTACTTAGCTTGGATTTCTAGTGGGAGCTTTTCAAGTGGTCCTATTTAACTCAGTGAATTAGACCCAAAATATGCTCTGTCTCTAAAGACAGAAATGAAAGGCTTCACCAAAGAGCAAATGATTTTTTTTTTACATTTTTAAAATGTATTTTGCATTGACACTAATTGCTGCAGTGACTTTTGTTTTATGTCATAAATCTAAGTACTAGATTTATGACATAAAAGTAAAAGTCAGTAAATCTAATTACTTTCTGTCATGGCTTTGTTCCTCTGAAAGCTCATTGTTTTTTTTTTTGTTTTGAAGGCAAAATGCTCAAAAAGAAAGAAATGTTTTTGTCATAACAGCAACATAAAGGTATGAGAGGCCACACAGGCTGCATTTCATACTTTCTCACACTGACTTCAATATGATCTTGCACAGATACAACTGTATTTTACCAGACACACACTGCTACACACTCTTACCTCACACACACCACCATACTTTCAGTGAAAGTGCATGCAAGATAGAATAACTGTACATATGAGAAAGAATAATTTTGTCCTCATGAGAGAAACTGAAGTCTTTGTAAGAGCATATTAGTGTGTGTTTATGTGTGTGAGAATGAGAGAGTAAATAAGGGACATTAGCCGGGTGTGTGAATGAGTGTGATGTTGTGTGCTTCAGACAGCACGATGATGCATTAAAGGCAAAACAAGTTTGTCAGAGAAAAGAGTGACAATACACGTGAAAAAAGCACAGCAGTGTGTGTGACAGAGTAATATAATACAGATGAGGGACAATTATAATTGCCTTGTTGGTAAGAAATGATCTGTATTACTTTGTGTGTGAAAATAATCGAAAAGGAAAATTAGCTTGATTGAGCAGAAAGACAGTTTAAATCCTCATTCGTCTTTGCCTTGAAAACAAAAGCGTGTACCTGCCCAGAAGCACTGCCAGCTGCTTTCAAATGACAACTCAAGATTAACAAAAAAGAAAAAATACCTCTGATAATCAGAGCTGATGTCCCACAGTCCCACATGCTGCAGATACATCAGCATATTACCCACTGACGGTCCCTTGGAATGAGTTGAGGTAAACGCTGCAAGCTTTGGATCAGCAGAACATGTGCAGGCGCAGACAGCGTTTTTGAAATTGCTCTTGACTCACAGCGTCGGTGAGATCCTTCAAAACAGCCCAAACACTGGTGAAAGGTATACGTTAGGAGGCCTTTGATCACACAACATCAGAATACAGCGTTGGCAAGTGAGACACTGCTTGGCCCATCACACTGTGTCGAGCTGATCCCAAAACAGCTATTTTTGCCAACTCTTTCCAAGGGCCAGTGTTTTTTGTTTTTTTTCCCCACATCTTTCCTAAGCTCATATGTTCACAGTGCATCCAAAACTGAAACATTCTCAATAGGGTACTTGGAACAAACATAATGTTCCTCATTTATTCTCTTCTTAAACCTTTGTTATCTATTGCAGAGTCCATGTACCGACTGAAATTCTCTGATGTGTCAAGCAGCGGCAACTTAAGGCAGTTAATGCAGGTGTTTGCCACAGGCAAACAGCGTTTGGGGCTGAAGGAATGATCATGGAGGAAATCAGTTGACAGCTGAGAGGAGAAACCAACCAGGGATGACACTTGCACCGTGGTAAGGGATATTATATCCGACTTTGATGGTTCCTCTCCCTCTAGCAGACAAAAACACAAGGAAAAAATAATATTCAATCTTAGAGGCTTCTCTTATTTTTGAAAAAAACATAATTTCTGAGGACATTAAGATAAAGCCAGATGCAAAGTTGGTCTCTTTGAACGTTATAATTATTATTTTTGTTAGTATTTTTAAAGAACATTTCAAACACAAAGGAAATGCAGTTTGCTTTAATAGGCAAATAAAACCTTAAGAATTACATTAAAACAATTAACAACATAAACTGGAATAAAATCTGAGAACATGATTGAATTCCTTTGCATCGAACACCTCATTGCTTGTCAAGTAGCTCTGTTAGCTGGCTGCTGCATCAGTTAAGAATTCAGTTAGCAACATTGAGGCTATATTGTTATTTATCAACGTAGCATCTCATTTCTAACACTTTCACAGCTTTTAACTACTAAATTTTAATGCAAATGCGGTTAGAAAAACAAATTAAAATCAAGTTTTAACCTTGTTAACATGTCCACATTGTTTTTTCATGTGCTTCATTCGCATGCGTCCACAGTGGAAGCTGTGTGTGTCCAATATTCCCCTCTGGCTACAGTAAACAGGTAACAGATGCAAACTGTTTGAAGAGACGCTGCTGTGACACCACGCTTTCACTCTTCTCTTTTAAAGTGGCTCCAGAAAGCATAGGAGCAGCGTGTTTGTGTTGCACATGTGCCGCAGACATGTGAAGTAGGGGATGATTGTGCATATAAGAGGCTGTTGCTGTGTTTATTGTGGAAAATCTTAATCTGTGAAAGAATAATAGCATGACATATGGTACAGCAGTGTGTGTGGGGAGGCTGTTTGTGTGTGTATGAATCACTCATGGTGGAAATGGTCTATTTGCTCCGGCTAACAACGCTCATAAAAACCATTTATACGCTGTTAAAGGAAATAAAAAAAAACCTTCTCCTACAGTATGTCTTTCTATGGTACCAAGCACCTGCAGCTCCAGCATGAGCTCCCCCATCAACAAAACCCCCCAAAAGTCATGCTGACATCCAATAAATGCCAAAACTCTAAAAAATATAACAGTGCCGCATGTAAATCTAAATTACAGCTTGTCAGAGGCAAAGGCAAGTGACGCCAGAAATGCTTAAGTAACTATTATTTATTTTTTGGTGTTGTGTTAGACTCATGGATCAAAATGTTTAAAGACTAATGGAGTAAGAGGTGAAATCATTTCGAGGTGGACTCCGCTGAACAGTCAGCATTTGTATCGCAGGAAAACAGCCAGTGGGTGGGTGGGCAGGCGGGGTGGGGGTGGGGGGAATAAACGCTTGCTGTAGAGAAATATTAGACATTGTTTATTGAATGACTTTCCTTTCTTCATTTTCCTAAGCCGTAGCACTTTCCAAACCCAGGCATGCACAGGAAAAAATACTGAGTGTGTTGCTTTATTTATTTATTTTTTTATTACTGTTATTAAGACATTTTTCCCGAGGGACGTGATGGAAAATGAAAAATGCCAACTTATGGTTTATGAGATTTTTTTTTTTTATTCAAAAGTGAAATAAATAAATAAAGGAAGCGGCGTCCTTATAGCTAAAGGTTTGGAAAAAAACAGAGGTCAAAGCTGCACAGCCTCTGCCGGGAAACTTAACCCTGTTTTTCTGCCATATTGTGTCCTGAAATGCTCAGATAACATAATGATCAATAAAATAATATCAGAACAATTGGCCACCTGTCATACTATGAACTCAAAACAAATTAAAGGCAGCATATCAATAGAAAACTGGGGGAATCCATTCACCCTGTTGTAAGAAACGAGTAAAAGCACAGACTCTTCTACTGATGTTTGGTCACTCACCAAACGTTTGGCTGATGTCTGACTGAAGTGTCGCCTTGTTTCACTTGTATCTGGATGCACCGGACCAATCAAAGCTCAGCTGGTTGTTGACTTACTGCAAATTTGCTGGTGCTTTGCTTCAATTTGTCCATTTTAAACATGGTGGTCAAGCTAAGAACATTCCAATTTTAGAGAAAAACAAAGACTAAAACATGTTTTTGAAAACATTTGAGATGAAAAACAGCATCAGAATTTTCATTCTAGATTTTATTAACACCACCTATTCTGACAGTTTTCTTGTGGACTTTGTTGTACGTGTGGCTCAATATGTCACATGTAAGTTGTAAACCTGAAGTGTAACTTTTGCATCCTGCAGAAAATCCTAATAAAATGTGTAGAACTAGACTTTGCTTGTGTCACATCATCATCCTCACTGCTAAAAATTTAATGTGTTCGCTGATATGTCTAATTTTTGGGAAACTGCCAAAAAATTTGTAGAATCCATTAACTGAATCTGGTGAAGTGAGTTTATTTAAAATATAATATTAAAATGAATATTAGTAAACTATTCATTTTCATTAGCCGTCTAAAGAGCTCAGATACTGATACAGAATACTGTGTTTTTAAAATAAGACCAAACAACAGACTACTCTCTGTATGTAAACATGGTGAGTGACTCACTGTTGCCTCTAGAGGTAGAAAGTGGCCTTACAAGACAATAAATATCTGCAACAAAATAATTAGCATCTACACTAAAACGTTTTTTTCTTCACACTTGCTGATAGATTACATTTAAATTCTTACATTTGGCTCTTATAAGCAACAATTATTTTGTCCCTTCTGTTTTGGCCGCTGCAGGATGTAAATCTAGACTTATTCACTGTAGCTTATTCTCCTCTACATAACACGTCCTTTCCCTTCTTCCTCTCCACTTTAAGGACCTGAAGCTGCTCTCACTACACTTTCTTAACTCTGTGTTTCTGCATCTGTCTCTCTGTGATTTTCGTATTCGTTTTCCTTTGACACATCTTGGCTTGTCCTTTGTCGTACTGTCAAAGACTTTGTGCTTAGTTGTTTTGATTAACGGACTTTCTAATTAAAAGTACAGCAACTCCATCTGAGAGAGGCTTTTTGATTACAAACCAGTGGCCTTTACAATTCAGAGTCTTCAAAGGGAAATGGATTCTCTGACCGGCTCCCACAACCTGTTTTATTCAATATATCTCAAGAGAGAAAAGAAAAGAATTTAAAAAAAAAAAACTAATTGAGAATAAAAGAGCTACTACGATGTTCAGCACGCTGATTATTTCTCCCCTGCTGTGAGTTGGTCTGCACGCTACAACATGCTGTAAAATAAAGTTAGACCCACTGTATGTCCCAGACTCACTGTGATGCTTCTTTATACGCAAGTCAAACCTTCAAGTTAGAGTGAAAAATAACATGTTTTTCTTGGATGTTTGTGGCTCATTACACTTAAGCCTGGGGACAGTAATCTATGAGATTACAAATAAATGGGCCCCACTGCTGGAAGGCAGGATCTGTGCATTTTTGCGTGGGAAGAAGGAATTTGCTGGCTGCTGTCAAGCCAGTGGATCAAAGTCCTTTTCCCACTGCAGTGGCTCATCACAACAACAGAGAATGAGGGTGAGAGAGAGAGAGAAAAGGAGAGAGAGAGAGAGATAAAGGAAGACAGAGATCTTGGAGGAAGACAGCTTACGCCACTCATGGTTGGCTTACTGTGCACACTTGCTTCACATTTTAGATCCAAAGCCCATACTGAGCATAGCTCAATAAAGCACTCAAGTCAGCAGGGGAGACTAGATGTGCTGTCAGTGTCAGTACATCCAAATGGATTGTGACAGTGACACACGAGTGCATACAGAAGCAACGTCTCCATGCAAAAGGATGTCAACATTTGGAAATATTACGGTTATAAAAACTGTACCGCACTTAAAAGATTCATCCCTACACAAAAAATTATGGTTTGTACTTCTGTAAGTGTGTTGAAGGCTGACAAACGTTAGTTGATGTTTGCATGTTAGTGAACACAAAAGGCATTTTGAGGAATTATAACAGATATGTCTTTAACTACAAACCCCTCCCCCGTTTCCTACAGTCTGTCCTTGTCTCATTTGACTCAAACCTTCGTTCAGACGGAGTACGCATGTAATCCATGTGCTCTCCATCACGCTGCAGCAGCCCCCCCCCCAACCACCCACCCATTTGCACCAACAAGTGCATGTAAGCATAAAATTCTGTGTCTGGCTACAGGCGGTTTCCATGTGACTTGATATCTGTGGACATTAGAATAATGTCACACAGCCCAGGAAGGAAAAGTAGATTTGTGCAGACGAAAACACAGAACTTCAATTAACACAGACTTTGGGATTACTACCTCTGCTATCGAGGTGCCCTTGAGCAGACTGCTTTACCCCCCTTGGTGGGATGGAGCTGCACAGTGGCCCGAAAAAAAAAAAAAAAAAAAACACAATCCCTTGCAAACAGCAGTGGGACGCCTGCTGTGGCTGATTATTTAACCATGACTTCATAATCGAAAGAAGGGAGAGAGACTGGCGGGGGTGAAAAACCTCCAACACAGAAGCGTCGGTAATAATGCAACAGAAAATAATGGCCTTGTTACATATCGCAACAGATTATGCATGTTTAAACACTCCTCTCACACACACGGAGCCTATATTTGGACATTCGGAGGAGAAGTTGCAGTGCCTGTCACAGTTCGGGAGATATATCTCTCTCCTTCTCTCTCTCCCTCTCTCTCTCCCTCTCTCTCTCTCTCTCTCTCTCTCTCTCTCTCCCTCTCTGTCTCTCTCAGCATTCATTATTAATCAGAGAATGTTCTTTTTGGTTTCATGATCGCTTTGATAATCAAGGTTGCTGATGGGAGAGCACACATTCAAAATTGATAGTTTGAGCGTGGACTACTCAAGGGACAAAAGTGTTAATTAATTAAGCAGTAAGGTGAACAGAAAGTGCTCGGGCTGTGCTCAGAATACCGGAGACCCTCGAGATTTTAGCACAGACACCCCCCCCCCCACCAAGGAGCATCAGTCATAATGCATTATTAGTATGCACCGACAAAAAGTGATTGTTTCTTTTGTTATTTTGGACTTTACTCTCATCATGAAACAATGTGTCAACTCGTTCAAAATCTCAACAAGCAACAACATTACACATGCTTTCAAAACATCCAAAATGGGCCTCTAATCGTTCATCATGGGGATAATGTTTACCATCAACAAGTGCTTGGCATGAGAGCAGACCGACATTTAACACCAATTAGCACCAAACAGAAAGGGCAGCTGAGAATGATGGGAAATGGCCATTTTTCTTTGCAGGTATTTGGTCATAAACCGCAGTATGGAACAAGTTGAAATTTGACCAGATGATGCACAACAAACATCAGGGGATTTTGTTTGATCCTTTTGGGACTGTGCATGTTCTACTGGCACAGCAATTAATAATTATTATTAATAATAATAATTAATTAGAAGACATCCTCATGGTGGTGCTAAATGAAAAGTCAATGTTGAAATCAAATATCTGCTCAAATTGGTACCAAACCCTCCAGTATATGATGAGATATTTTTGTGGGATAAGTAAAAAGCTTCGACCAGCTGGATGCTGCTGATGAAAAGTAGGAAGATCACCAAAGTTATTAGGATTTCTCCTCTGGGCATCGTAAACGTCTGCGCCGAAACTTCATGGCGATACATCCGCTGGTGGGTGAGATTTTCCAGTCTGGCTACGATGATGAATAAAGTCCTGCTAAGGTCTGTGTCAATTTAATGAGTTTTTACCAAACCCTTGTTTAATAAGTTACAACAGTGGAAAAAGCACATAGAAAGAAAAAGGGTGGATAGATACAAGCAGAATGATTTATCAAGGCAATGGATGAAGAGGATAGAAGAGAGAAGAAAGGAAAATTTTATTTAAAAAAAACTTAAATAAATGAGAAAACTTCAAATCATTACAGCTTAAACTGAGACCCCAAAGAGCTTTAAAGAAACATAATTATTCAATTAAATGTATCCTGACAACTATTCATGTTCAATATAATTTCTTTTAATTTCATCACACAAGCACTAATTATCCTCTACAACCTAAAGCTCTTTCTTCTCCCGGTCTACATTAAAAAGGTTCTTCTTTAAGCACCAAAGTGGACTCAGTGATCTTCAGTGATTCAAACCTTGCAAGTTTATTAAAAACTGCACCTAGAAAATACATCCATCAGTGTTTTACTTGATGAAATTATGATGGATGGACAGTTCTGTTGGCTGAACTTCCTGACACACGTCAGCAGAGGGTTGATTCAGCCTTTGAACAACCAGAATAACACTGTAGTACTTTGGGCAATAAAAGACAAAATTGCTCTAAAATAATATCTCTGCTCTTTAGGAACACTCATAATCATGTCAGTTGAGATACAGAGCATGAAAACACACTCGAACCAAAACAAACATGAGTTTTGAACCAGCTTGTCAACTCGAAAATGTGCTGCTGCACGGCCTCAACTCCTCTTCCAGTCCGCCTGCTGTTCTGGCATCAAGGTGTAAATTACGTTCATCTAATGGGACGTGGCTGCACATGAAAAATCTCATAGTGGGCGTTTGGCCTAAGAGGTCGCGGTTTGAGTCACGACCGTCGAGGACGAGGATGACGGCGGTGCGGCAGGGACAGCGGGGGTGAACGGTTCAGAAGCAGCGAGAGGTCACAGCACGTGAAACCCACACAGCCACAGAAAGCAAAGTCGATGTGTTTCGTGAGCAGTGGGTGAGACGCCTGTGGGCACAAACGGATAAAGAAAGCCGTGAGATTGCACCAAACGTGTGATAGATGCAAGAGAGGCCAATTTCATGGGCGCCATGAATACCTGGCAGAGTTTACTGCACCGAGCCATTTTTTAAGGAATAAAAGAAAACCTACGCTGTGAACTGGGCACGGACCAGGACGGCATTTATGTGGCACGTAAACGGAGTATGAGTGAGCGCAGGATGGTGTGATAATGAAATAAAAAGTCACATTTTATGGGGGCATCAGGTACTTCTAGTTTTATCAATATTTACAGCAGCATCAGAGATAAACCTTTACACCTCTCCAGGCTTAGACTCCCTCCTCGAAGCGGGCGGGCGCTGAACGTCCTTGGTCAAGCTGAATGCCAAACAATACATAGATTCATGGCCTGCGAGCCTGCGAGCTCAAGTGCAGGGAGGATGGTGTATCTTATGTTCACAATGACTGTGGGGTAATTGCCAGTCCTCTGAAAGATGAGATTAAGTAGGAATGAGGCGTAGGAGTGCAACCCAAGGATATTGTACAGATGCTGTGCAGCCCTGACAGAGCTGAGTGTAGTTGTGTGTCACATCTGGGCACCAGTGGACCTCTCCTTTGTGGTTACCTGTCCAGGGTTGAGCTCCGCCTCCCATCCAATGTCATGTGTGCGTCACTACCAACAAACCTTCATGGCCATGGCTGTATAGATTTCTTCATTGATGAGGTGCACTTGAATTCACCATCCATGCCCATGTGTGTGTGTGTGTTTGTGTGTGTGAAACTGTGGACTCACATAGGCAGCTCTGTGTTAAAAGATTTGGCTGCACTAAATGTTATTCTGCCAGATGGAAAAGTCAAATGCTGCGGCCTGTTTTTTATTTCTTTTAATAAAAAAATATGTGACATTTTTACATAAAGGGAGTGAGAAAAGAAGTGTATTAAAGTGACTAAATATAATGTGGATAAAATTTGAATGCATAGCCTCGTCCGTGAGCAAGTTATTCACGTGGATTTTCATCTGCAGTGGTAAAATGAAACAAACAAATGGGAAAATGAAACAAATTTTATGAGACCATCCTGTTTCATTATGCCAAAACTCCGTCTTTGATTTTCATTGTTTTATTTAAGAGACCCCCATCGGCCAAAACAACATATTGTGTGTGTGTGAACCAATCACAGTCGTCTTGGGCAGCATGCATCAACTGTGCCCTTGCAAAATTGGTACATGCAGATAGCAGAAGGAGAAGAGAAAGCCTCCTAAAATAGACTCTCATTCACAGACTTGTTTTCACAGTCTAGATCCGTTGAGTCAGACCAGTAAAACACCAGACAGACAGCAGAGGACAGAAGCAGCAGGCTTGTCAATGACACAAAGTCACAGCGGAGCCTCTCAGCTTAGGTTTTTACTCTTTGACTTCTTTGGTACAAATCGGTCAGCAAGACAGAAGCCTTTTGAGGTTTAATGCAACTCACCAAACAGAAAATTCACCTGTATTATTGCCCCTTGTCGGATGTTAATTTCAGACCCTGCTGGCCATGAAAAATAATAGAGAAACACTCTGTTTTACATGTTTATTTAATCTGTAAAATATAACCTGACTCTACCTTAAGTTTGCCTACCACATTATGTTTTCCTATAAGATAATTTTGTCCTGTCCTGTCCTGTTTTCAGACATGCTGTTTTTTGTCATGACTCTGTGAATGACGGCCAACTCGAGCTGCAAACGGTCGATCATTTGAGTTCGTTTAAACAAAACCTCACAAAGTTGTGCTTTTGCACTTCATGACATTCCTGAAGCAGCAGAGGCAATCATTTTTGCAGCAGCAGGGCTCCGTTGCAGCATGTATGTGATGTAAAAGCTGCTCTGTGATCACAGATTGAATGCAGAAATAAGGATGAAGCTTCAAAATGTGGCAGCGGATTCAGCAGATTTACATCTTTAAATGCATGTCTGTTAGTTGGTTTGTTTGGTCGAGTTTTTAGCTGTGATCCACTCAAACATGGTTTTGGACATTGTGCAACAAGTGTGCAAGTTGTAAGGCAGAAAAGAAGCAGGTTTTAAAGGTTTATAGGTCTGCAAACTTCAATAGTTTATTTTTGTTTATGGGAAACAGACACTGAGTTCTTTTTGGGAGCAAAATCAGGGTAGTTGTGAGCAAAATGAAGGAGGCTGCAAAAGCTTAAACTGAAACCACATTCAGAGAGTCAAAAGCAAAAAAATAACCACAATCTGTTTGTAGTAAAGGATGAAAAGATGTCAGATTCTCTCTTTCCTCAAAAAAAAGTTGGGCATAAGGTGGGAAAAAAAACATGTCAGTGTTCCTGTTTCCCCAACAGAATATGCTGAAATATGAAATATCACACTTTGCATGCATGCCTTTTAATAATAAAGGATAACAGGTGGTGCTGCTCTTCTCAATCCTGTCTCAGCATGTGAGGCAGCATTATGTTTTCACTCCTCCCCCAACGAGGAACAAAGGGAACTCGTAAACCATGAAAAGACCTCGTAATCCTGAGAAAAGGAAAGCAGAGTCTGTTCCAACCACATCAGACCAAAGGGACAGCATCCACCGTCCTCGCTGGCTGCTGCTTTTGGCAAGTCACCGCAACAGTTTTAATGACCATCAACTTAATGAAATATTGTTGGCGCAACATTCTCGTCAAATTAAGACATTTTGACTTTATGATTTCTACCATGTAACAAGTGGAAAATGGACTCCACCCAGACTTAACGGCACAGAGAGTGAGTGAAGTGTGTCTCATCAATCTTAGGAGTCTCACTAATCCTCTGTATGAAGTCTTAACTGATATAAATGCCCGACTATGAGGTGCCTCCGTGACTGCGGAGCCATATGGCCATGAACTCAGACATCAGGGGTGCTTATTTACATAAGCCTCTTTCAAATGAGTTCTCCTCTCCTGAAAACAGCAAGAAAAGAAAAAAACCTCCCTTCGAATCGTGCAGCCTCCATTTCTGTTTGCATAAACATTTAAAACTACTTGTACTGCGGGATGGTTACAGTGAGGCTGCCCACTGTGGTTGGCACTGATGTGCTGCTAGATATTATGCAAGCAGGCAGAAACTGGACGACGGCCTGTTACATTCGTCCAAATATCAGTTCTGATCGGATGTCAGTTTGTCAGTCTTAATGCTGCAGACGTTGGATCAAGTGCTGAGAGTTGGATTAGAGGACAGTAACTTTGTGTTGTTCCCAGATATGCTAGGACTGTGTTACAGATAGCCTCAGGTTGTTTGAAATGTTTTTAAAAATGAACAAACATTTCAAACAGAATTTAAAAAAATGTAACAGTTCTGATGTTAGAGATATCTACTAAAGTTAGCATGCCAACCTGGCAGCTCAAAACCAGTCATATCATGATCTTAATTGCCTTGTTAAATCACTGTCAAAGACACCTCAGTCCAATTTGACAGAAAGAAAGAAAGATAAATAATCATCAAGATCTTGATTTTTATCTTTCTACTGTTCCAACAATCATAAACATCTCTTTTTAACTAAATAAACTCTTGTTCACTTATTAAGATGTGAAAAATTCTTGCTAAAGCATGACTGCCCTCTAGTTATTCACCCATATTACGCCTCCTCCGTCCCTTTTAATGTGTCTTTGTGATCCTTTAAGTTGTAGTTACCGTTTGAGCTGCTGAAAATCACTTTGGTGCTGTAATCCTTTGCATCAAACTGACCCTGGTCGGTCTTATAGGCCGTGCTCAGTCCAGCTTTGTTCTCCTGGAGCCTGCTGGTTGTGGTATAAACACACTCATGCGATGCCCCAGGGCCCTTTTCCAGTTAGACTTATCTGCTCATAGGGCTGCTAGCTGCACAGCTAACCGAGCTAACAAGCTAACTGCAGCTACTAACTGCAGCCACAATCAATTAACATTACATTTACTCTGTTTGCTGCCTGTCAAAGTTCACAGACCTGGTCTATCCTCTATGAACTCAGACTGACACATGACAGGAGTCCTGTGAATACAATTTATCTGTTATCACCTGGCAGTCATGGTATATGAATGTTTTGTAATGTACATAACATGAGGAGCTATTGTAGAGCCTTTCAATTAAAAAAAAATGCCTTTATTACAACAAGATAATGAGTAGATAGAGAAAGATGGAGTGACAAACAAATAACTTTGAGCAACAGTTCATGATTGACACGTCGACCTCCTGAGCCACCAGTTGCCTTTTTAACAAAGAAAAAGTTTTATCAGAACTGCTGAGATTAGATTCATAAAGTGGAGCCACGTCACTAAAAACAAAGAAGATGAGAGATTTTTCAGTGCAGCTGTCTAGCATTTGGAAAGCTTGCAAATACTGTTTACCAGTTTTTTGTGCATATGTGAAGATTGCACATTAGTGCTTTTAAGTTTTCTTTAAAATATATCGCATACTGCTGTTTGCACCTCACAGCAATATATAAAAAGATTACAAGTAGTTATTATTTCTTTGTATCAATTATCGATTAATGAGCAGTATGGGATTTGAGCTCATTTTGTTGCTCCGTTCGTCTCACTGTTTGCTTTTCTGGGGCCACCGGGGAGAATGTGGTAATGAGCAGATGGCTAGGTGTGCCCAGGTGACGGCGCGACAGTGAGGTATGTGTATGTCAACATGTTGCTTGAATGAAATTGGCCTCCAACTGTTGTGATGTCTTGGGCCTTGTGATTTATTGATGTATGACTAACAAAGCCTTTAGCCATACTTCTTAAGAAAGAGCTGCCCTGCATCTAATGGTGCTGAGCTGTTTATTGGAATATTTCTGCTGATCCGGGAAACCCAGACAGAGATTTCCAGTTGTAGTTACCATGGGACAGCCTGCTTCTTTTAATGTGAGAAAGAGGGTAAATGCATATAAATAATAGAGAACTTAGCTTTCTGACAACTTCTTAGATAATAGCACACAACAGTCTTTGCACAGTTATCCTACAACTCTATTACAAGTTTAATTTTTAAAGCTCTTTTGCACGAAAAACTGGAAGGTTTTATGAGTTAATGTTTGCAAATACAGCAGACGCTTTAAACCCTGTTTTCATATTCTTCTGTAGTTTCATAAAAATGTCTCAATTACCCAAATTGTCATTGTTTATGTTTAAAAACATGACTCCTGGACAAGCTTGTCACAACATATGCAAGCGAACGGGTAAGAAAGCCAGAGCTAAGTTGCTGAGACATCACAATTACTCAGACAGGAAGCCAAGAGGAAATTCAATTTATTGAGACAATAGCAAGATACCAGCGCTCATCTCATCTGCAAAATGCACAGTATCTCACTACAGCTATTTTTGCAATCAGCTATTTTCATGGTAATGACTTCCTTGTGATATAACAAATCTGTCTATATGGATTTCAGGCTCCCAGCATGCCTCCATACCACACTGTACTGATCCTCCGACGAGCTGTGGGTCTTATGGTTGCACTGCAGTTATTGATTTAGTTTTCTGTGTGGTGGTTCTCAGGGCCTTCTGTGGTAAAGTTGTTGCAAAAGGTCATACCACCTTCAAGATATAGAAAATTCACACATCTCACCCCCCCTCTGCCCGAATAAGAAACATCTCACACTCAACAAGGTTGAAAAAGTTTCACACTTTCCAACTTTGTATCAAATCTCCAGAAATACAAGTGAATTTTTTTATTATTGTTGTTTTCATGCTTATTTGCTTTTATTATGTATCTGCACTCAAGTTTATGACACTATCGACTGTCCCTGTAGCAACTCCGTCGCTCAATCGACTGCTCGACACTTATATACAGTGCCTTATCGCCACTGACTCATCACTCTCCTTCTCAGACGTTATATATTTATTTCTGCATGGCTCATAAAGAATTAAATCAAACAGAAATGAGCGAAGCATTTCTGTGCCGTTTTGCGGCCCTAAGTGATGGAGTATGGGAGCTGGTGAGGAAGGTGGGAAGGGGGATTGATTCGATGCATGTGAGACTTCCACAGAAAAAATCAATATGCTCACCGCAGCCCACGATTGACTCAACAGCACATGCCAACCACCTCGGAGCAGAGCTGAGAGCAAACGTCGGCACAGTTTGTTACAGACGATATGATCTCGGGGCCCTGCCTTTTAGTCGAGCACATCGGCTGCTCGCAGGACTCTCAGTCAACTCCTCCCCAGTTGGAACTGAATAACATTATTGAGGTGGGTGGCTAAGAAATCACACTCCCCTGCTATTTTATTGCTCTTAAGCTCCAGCAAGTGTCAAACTAAGCTCTTTCTGTGGGCGCCTGGTTGGACTTGCCTTCACGACACGTCTGAAGAATGAGATGATCTGAAAGCATCATGCAGCTTTATCTATACAGTCTACTTGTACAGCTGCAGGTTTCTCTGTTGTTTTTCTAGTTTCTGTTTTGGGAATTTGCCCTTGTTTTTTTCAGTACACTTTATTTGATTTGTTTAATCTTGGGAGCAGCATAACAGTTTTTAATTGTCTGCCTTATAATATTTAATCTTTCCCTAAATAACTTAACAAAACATTTATCATCACAGCACAAATGTTAAATGATAATGTCCCCAAGTGAGCTTATTCAAACTTTTTATTAAACAAGTTCTGAAGGTCTGATTTTTATGTATTTTTAATGTCTTAAAGACTTGTGTACTTATTAAAACAGTACTTAAGTAAAACAAAGAGCAGTTTGAGGTTGTTAAGGTCAGAAAACATTTTTGCAGATGATTTATAATGTAAATACATGTATAAATAGTGTATTTTGTATTTAACAATTTGATTTTTTTCTCAAGAAACACAAAGAAGAAGGAAAAAAACATGGAAATAAACCTCATAAAACACTGACAAACAAGACACCACATCATACTGAGTCTGATCATGAAGTGGATGAGCTTCCTTTGGTTTTTAATCAGTGTTGTTGATGGTAAAGTTTGTGATTTAACTCTAATTTCAGTAAATGCACAGGAAACACTGAATGCATCACCCTTAACTGACATCTGACAGTGTCGACTTGGGCTCAATTAAGACTTAAATAAGACTGTGTAAGTTGCATGTTAGACTTTTAAACTTATGTCAAATAAACCAAAAATTAAAGTCAGATAGGGAAAAATCCCAAAATGATTTAGTTACTTTGTATCAGTCAAAGCGCCTCAGTTTCTGCTGGAATTGAATTATGACACCTCCGTTTAAATATTAAGTGAACCACAGGAAGCGCCTGTCAGTCACTGAGCTTTACTGACAGCACTGTTTATGTGAGCATTCGACTTTGGCCCTCAGTGAAATTAAAACCCTGCCAGGACAAAAGGGCTTTATACAAAATGTGTGCTATAATTGCTTTTTAGGGATGAAATGAATGCCACACTTTGTGATAAAAAAATGAATCTTCTTAGTTATGGCAGCACTTTGGAAAATGTTAATGGACAGCACAAACCCTGCGGGATTTTAAACTCCAGGAAAGCAATTGAGGGAAGCCACAAAGTCAGAGCGGGGCAGAATTACAGCACATGTGGAGGTAAATCTGGACGTCCTCCTCCGGGCTGAAGGCACAATGTACGTAAAAAAAATCAACATAAATGAAGACCCTCCAATTTCACTTTATCACTGTCCACATTTAGTTATTCTATTATGTGTCCTGAAGTTAATTTATACTCCATAAATAGACACGTTAATGCAAAGTCAAATTAATTTAATGACCTTCTGCATTTAAGGTGGCATAGTTTTCCCCCCATTCATTTTTATTTCTTTATTCAGCGTAACAGTCCGCTCTGCGCCTTCTGTCATTGTGTTTTATATGCCGACTCAGCGTCTTGGTCTTATAAAAGCCCTCAGTTTTTGTATTGAGTATTGAATATGCTGACATTTCTGATTTGAGAGGTTATGTCAAAGTGTTTAATTTGATTTAATTCTGATTAAACAGAATTCTAAGGCAAATTTTTCGATGGAAGAGAAACTTTGCACATTTTTTGTCAGAGAAAAAGTAAAATTAACATGTGAAGAGTCGCAGCTTTTTGTTTTTTGTAACAGTAATGTCAGATTTGGTTGAGTCAGAGCTGCTGAATATGAAATCATCTGTCCTTTTTTACCTTCAGGTGAGCATGAAAGTCAGGTGGTGAACTTCTTTTTTTAACAAACATTGATGTGGAATTGTCAGTTATCAGTATCGACTCAAAAGTCCATATTGTGCACCCCTCTCTGAGACCTTTCAAAAGCTGCTGGAGTCAAAATCTGATAGATGCATGAATATGCCAGTCCCAAAAAAAAAAAAAAAACTTGACTTCTTTGTGTCTTCATGTTCCGATTCAAAAGAATTCATATCTGATATAATAGAATTGTTATTTAAGAGGGGAGTGACCCTGAGGTGTTAAACTCCTCTGAAGAGCAACCTGCAGTCAGTACAATCCCTTTAAATACCGTGAGAAATGAAAAAAAATATTCTTTTATTAGATTCATCTCAAACGTGTGTGAACTTTCATCTATGTTCGTGGTGCAAAACCTTCTCTTATGTCAGAGAGTAGAAACCTCCACTTCCTCCTCACTGCTGCAACATTTCAGCAAGTTTCTCTCCTCTTTAAACACATGCATTCATTATCTGCTTAATAGCAGCCAAAAAAACAGCCCATCAACCTTTTTGCAGAACACAATCCCCTGAGCTGTAGCTGCATTTACTAATTGCTTGAGATTTAAGGCTAATGATAGGGATTTTTTCTCTGGAGCCCTGTCTGATGTATTTTCTTCACTTGCCAGTTGATTCTCAGCTTCTTGTGGAGCTTGTTCTCACTGTCACAGTGCAAACTGAAACCAGGAGAAATGCCTCAAAAATGCTCACAAAGCTGTTATATGAACGAGTT
>JAPZDY010000012.1:4735635-4748574 GCA_029783645.1 Ctenochaetus hawaiiensis
CCTGTCTGATGTATTTTCTTCACTTGCCAGTTGATTCTCAGCTTCTTGTGGAGCTTGTTCTCACTGCCACAGTGCAAACTGAAACCAGGAGAAATGCCTCAAAAATGCTCGCAAAGCTGTTATATGAACGAGTTTACTTTTTTTTTTATCATTAATATTTGATCCACCCGAGGAGGCAAAAGAAGAAACAAAATATTTTCTACCTTGAATTTTCTGACTAAGCGGCGTGACGTGTTTTTTTTACATAATGAAATATCAGCTGTTTGAAATATTTGACTCCAATTTAATATAAAATCTTTGACTGCATGAGGATTTTCAAACAATCTGTATAATGGAAAAATGAAAATCTGCACAAGAGGTTTTGTGCAGGAAAAAAACTCTTTCTTTTAAGACTTGAGTGTCAAATAGACACTGTGACTAAGGTTATATTGTGATTTTGACACAAACATGCAGCTCAGAGAAGCAGTGTTACTCATTTATGTTGCTAGACTTTGAAACTACTAACCAATTAAGATGCTCTATGCAGCGGTGAACGTGTTGCCAGATATATTTCATATTCTCACTGTGTTTCTTTTGAATAATTAACTAAATACCTGCTCTTCCTGCATAGATTTAATTATTCAGCCGCATAAAATGAATACGATGTGGGAAGAACTTTGAATCCTGCAAATATGCGTGTCATGTAAAGAGCACGGACTTCAAAAGTGCTTGAAAATCAACTGATGAAAGGCGTAAAAAAGGAGAGAATGTTACTCTATGGCAACAGGATAAACATCTTTTTTGCACAAACTGAACACTTTAGCTGTCGCCAAGTGATTTCAAATCAAAGGGAAATATTTACACTGAGCTTTTTCGGTGCACACCGGCCTTTGCTCCTTCCTTCTTGCAGGCACAGATCTGCTGCGGATGATTAAGTGCGGCTGCCACCCACCTTCCTGATCTGACCCCGAGTGACCATCTTGCAATGTGGATCCACTGAGTGGCAACAGATTGGCGGTGGCCAGACAGAGTGGGATGATGCTGCCCTGATTTGTTGACAGGCTCGATACGAGATGAGCAAAAGGGAAGCCTGAAATTCTTCCCTTCTCTGTTGAGTGAACAAATTCCCCGGTTTTGTGGGTTTGGATCATCGGTTTGTTGTGTCCACAAATGCCAGCGAAAGGAGCTCTGCAGGGACGCGCGTCCCTGGTGGTTTGTTCAACAGGAGGTGGATGTATGCAAGCTGGACTGGAAGAGTCTGGACTGGACTGCTGGTGAACATTCATGGCTCAGTAAACGGTTAAAATACTGTCTGTTAATCAGGTGTAATTCTGCCTTGTTGTATTTGAGGTTTGACCATTAATCTTAATTGGTCTTTCATTTGATTTTTCTTCACATTACTGCATCAACATCCAATTGTTTTTGTTTTTTTAAAAACTGCACATACATTTCATGACAAATAATCTTTAAATGCATGTTATAGCAAATTTAGATCACTGTTAATATATAAAATAACTGTTGCTTTCTGCATGAAATTTAGCTTAAGACATATTACATGTTAATAATAAAGTCCATATACCCAGACAGGAGATCAGCAGCTCCTCTCTACTAACTGGATTAATCAGCATTGCTCTCACAGAGTCCAACAAACAAAGGCTCGTCCAGCAGACTGAGGAAGCCGAGAGTCTCTGAGCAGCAGGACTTTAACTTTAGGGTCAGTCTGGCCTGCAGCAATTAGCAACTTAAACACACTCAGACAGTCACACTGCTCAGCCTGCTCATCACAGCAGCTGCATGACTGCTTTCTCCACTCTGGTCCCTGCAGTTTTCTCCGTTTCCTCTAAAGATCAGAACTTTGGGATGTTTTGCAGTTATTTAATGTCGCAGATTCTAAACACACAAATTAAATTAGACCACGCAGTCAAGCTGATTGATTACATGATTTTGGTTTGAAATGTTGATGTAAATGCTGATATAACTGAGAACATTCTCTATTGGGTCAAATCTAATCATGTACTTGCACTGTTGTTGCTGCAAAATGTGCTTCAGCAGGCTCAAAGTTGGTTTGTGATCAGCTACATTTTGAAGCACAACACAAAACAGCAGTGACAAAATGGTCACAGCCTCCAAAAGCAGGTGGAGATTCACAAGCAAAGCAAAAGTCTTTGACCGCTGACCGCTTTTCATGTTCCTTTCCTTTCCTTTTGTACTTCAGCTGCAAACGCTCGCATGCACAGCGAGAGTCTGGCGGTGAGAAGAGTTAAACTTCAGATTGTGATCGTTTCCCTCAGTTGTGCAAATTCTGATGCATTGTAAAACAGCGCCCATCTGTCCTGCATGCTTTAATCTAAATTTCTAAGAGGTTTACTCGGATATAAATAGGAAAAAGTATATTCTGCTGAGACAATGTGTTCCCTTCGTGCGGTCTGTTTCAGGTTGGTTTTCTGTTTGTCTATCCATGATTAGGCTTTGAATGGCTGGATGTGTGTTTGATCATACTGCCAAATGTTTGTCTGTAAGACTGTTTGTTGCAGGGCTTTGTTGTTTGTTAGCCGAGACACAAAAGAGAGGAAAGCTGTCAAAGAGCAGAGGAAGTATTTTCTCTTGCTGCGTTCATTCATCGCCACCAGATAAATAAAAACAAATGAAAATGCTGATTTGTGTTTTCTCTCTGTGGCTTTTTGCAGTCAGCGCATTCTGGCTTTTCTAACTGGACCTTGCGGATTTAGAGGGAGACCTTGTGGTAAATATGGCTTGTTCTAGGAAAAGTGATCACTGTTTACTTACTTGAGGGTTTGCTGGCATTTATGCATTCAGCACAGAACAAATTCCAGCTTTAGAAAATAAATCACACCAACCAGGGGGTCTGAGAAAGTACTGTTCAGTAGTTTAGTTCAAAAAGAGAAGGAGAAAATGTGCCGTTCCAGTTAACAGTTTAATTTGTGTTTGATGTTAAGGGTTATCAGGTGGGTTGGGGGGGGTTAAAAAGCTCTTTTGTTGCATTGAATTCATCCAGGACATGAAGAAACATTCGCATTCACGCAGCACAAAGTGCCTGTAATCTTTTTAATATTGAAATCAGCTTCTTAAGTACAGCAACAAACCTCTTAACAAAACAGAAAACCCTAACCCCGACGCCAAAAAATGAATGGCTATCATTTTGTGCATCTGTGCTTTTGAGAGTTTAACACCCATTGAGTGTCATTCCATTGTAGCGCTCAGAGCTCTGAACCAGAAAATGCAACCGTATCCCTGGAAAATCAGCCTGAGTTCTTTGCCACAGTGTCGACAAAAGCAACCAAGTCCTGACTTACTGTTCATGTTTTTTTGGAGATTCATTTGTGTCATAGATGACATATCAGTCATCATTCCTCATCATTCTGAGGAATACCTTGATCCTAGATGGTGCAGTGCATCCAAAAAACTTTGCAGGATACCATAATTAATTAAATCTTATTTCTGAGTTAATGATAAGCTCTTCTGAAATCAAAAGTACTTGGAACAAATATCATTAAGGCTTATCACACCCCATTTTCACATGTTAATTGTTAAGTGTCCTCCACAGTCTTTTTTTAATCATGTTAATGATAGAAAGCTGCATAATAAATAGATTTTTCTTTTAGGGTCAGCAATTAGTAGTGATTAAAACTAAGTGACATAACTACATGTTCCTCTTCATTATTAGATGAGCAGTTGTACTTAATTCCAGCCAAAAAACATGAGAAAATAGCTGGAATTTAGCTTTAATGAAACCTGAGAAATGGACTTTATCATTTATTAATATTAGATAAAAAAAGATGTATCACAGTAAATTACAGGTCTTCAGTATTCTCTCAGGCAAAGAAGCCATTAGAAGCAGAGATATAATGATCATATGACAGCTGTATGTAATCTGCAGTTTGCCAAATGACGGCAGATATTTAACTTGGTCTCCCTGTGCTGATTGTTCCAGCTGCACGATGCAAAACAATGTATGCTTCAGTTTTTATATATATATAACAGCACTGGCACTACAGGGAGTTTAAATATGAAAATCAAGTTTTAAGGTTCTAAATGCATAAGATTGCCAAAACAACAATGTAAAACTCAGATCAGCCGTGTGTGAGAGAGTGCAAATACACCTTGAAATTGGCATCACAATTTGAAATCAGTTGGTTCAAGGCATCGCAATGAGATTGGAATGTTCCATTAACTTTCTCCCCCTCCTCATTCATGTCTCAACATCAGCTGTAGCTATTACATCAGTCAGGACATTACCAGTAAGGTGAGGTGGGGGAGAAAAATAGATTTCTTATGTGACAGGTCTTATCTGCCCTTTACTAAACACATTTGCAGGTAGGGAAGGGTACGCTAGATTAGTCAGTGCATCATGTGGAAGATGAGCGACAAGGGCAGGTGCCAATAACCCTGTGCCAGATTGAAAAATTGAGAATTTCTCCGCAAACGCAGCCCCCTATAGCCCACAGCAGGAACCCTAGGATGGTAAATAAACCGAAATATGTTTTTTTTATTTTAGATCTTTTTATTTATTATTTTTTAAAAAATGCTAGCAGTGAGATAAATCTTTGTATATGTCTTGGTTTAGCAATTTCATGACAATTTAATGCATCCAATGTAATTTAATATTACCAGTAATAAAATCATAAGATTAAACAGAGCTGTTTGTGTTTTTATGTGCAGTTGTTGGACAGCTTTTCTTGAATCTTTTTCCCCCGTTATGTGCGCAGTACGGACATACAGTAGTTACCTGGTTTGTTACCTGCAGCTGTTGATACATGCACATTATGGAGGAGAAAACAACAAGAGCGAAACAAACCATCTGCTCATTACTCAACGCTGCACTTCAGTTTTACAGTTTGTACTTTATTTACTTAACAGACACTTATATAGAGAGATATATTTAATCATTTACTTCATGTGATGTTTTACTCTCACAGCAGCCTGAGAAGCAATATTTTTCATGTAACTGTGAAAATATAATAAAACATCCTCTCACATTATGAAGCTGTTATCAAAAATGTCTGATTCTTATAAACAGAACTTTATTGCTCCTCTTGTATGAGACGTTTCTCCAACATCCAAGTTATTTAGATCGCTTTGTTTACAACACAATTCCAGCATCTTCATTTATAGTTTGATTACAGTACATAAGCATGGTGTGAGTGTTGGTAGTTTTGCTTTTTCTTACAGTGTAAGAAAGACTAAAAATAGACTGATTTATAAAATAAGCCAATAGTCAGTAAATGAACTTTCACCAAGTGCATTAAATATTAATTGAATTAAATATTAATAAATATTACTCACTCTCATGGTGTGTAACTCTGCAGCCATATTCCTCCACATGCAGGTTGCAGCTTCGCAGTAGATGCTCTGTTGGATCCACAATGATGCGCCCATCAATTAATAATAGAGTACACCACATGAGAATGCCGACTCCTGTTTAATTTCCTCCTCCCTTTTCTTCCTAACTAAATTCTTTGGTGGCCTAGCCCTAGTCATGATATTTCTATTCTTAAGCTATTTTTAGTCATAGTTTAGTTGCTTTGATTATAAGGATATTCTTAAATCACACTTCTCATCTACTGTAAATAGAAAAAGAAGCATTTGGTTCACATTAAAAGTGAGAATGAAATACTGGTGTTGTACATTTCTGTAGACTGAGGTGAGATTTGTACATATCATGTGTAACATAGCAGCATTTCTACAATATGTCTCAAAGTGCACATTTCATGTTAGAGTTGGATTTTTTATTGGGAAGAAGGGATAGTAGTGTAAAAAATTTGGAAAAACTGGATAATTTAAAAGCCAAAACATGATTTTTTCCAACTGCTGACTGAGTTGTTTTTGTGCCAAAACAAAACTAGACCTGAGCCAGAGCACAACATACAGTGTAAAATAAAAATGTGCAGCAGTAGCCATGTCTTCATGATTTTGCAGAAATATTTATTCTGACCATCACTGGGTCACATTTAATTAGAACCTGCAGTGCAGAAGAATGATATGAATAACAATTGTGCTTCTTGAACTCACAGACAACAATGACTCTAATGACTTTTGTTATGAAGCATCATAATGCATCATTAAGGTCTGGATGAAGTTTTGTAAAAGAACAATGTAGGTGGCTGCAATACATCATAAGAATGGGCATCAAAACGTGTCTCCACATTTTTCCACATTATTTAATCAGAGCAATGAGCAACAAGAAATTCATCCCCGGCAGTGGGTGTTTCATCACAGCGTTCTGCCCAATATTTAACATTTTTATCAAACACACAACGGTTAATCACGCTGATTGTTCGTGCAGTTCAGACGAAGCTGGTTATTTCATGGTCAGCTGACGTGCCTGAGACTGACGGAGGTGAAGAGCGGAGCCGAGGCATGACTCCAATCGGCAGCCTCTGCTGAGAGCGACGCTAACTAAATGCCACAGAGGCAAGATGACGAGCTCGTTGTCAACGCTGAGCGCCCATGCTGAGAGCACAAGAGGCACTTGGCATCTCCCTCTAACGCTCTCCTGGACACAAACATTAGGCTATCAGTGGGATGCACATTACATTGCTTTTATAAATATTAATCCAACATGCAGATGAGTTTGTTCGGCGCTTTATCTGCACTCACGTAGCATGTGCACTTGTTGTGCTTCACAGGGGATGAAAACACTTCTTAGTGCCTCCAGTGTGGTGTGTTACTCCACCTGCTTAACAGTGATGCTTCATCTTCAGTACTAAAATATAGATTTTCCATTTTAAAATATTCATGAGCTGCACCCTATTTTCATCACTGACATGTAATGGCCATTACTTCATTTGATAATAACGGCACTCAGTCCAAAGCACATGCACATTTGAGAGCAGGAGCTTCTGCCATTAGACTCGACTGGAACACCTGATGTTATTCTTGTCCATCTCAGCCAGTGGAAACACAGCCCAGTTTACCTGCCAGACAATGACTGAGGCAGCCAGTCTGCCATATTGAATATCCAGAGCCTTCCCGTTTCCCGGCGTCTAATTACTGACACAAATCATCCAGAGATAATGCACTCCCATTTGCGATTAGCATGTAATTCACCATAATGCTATATCTACCATGGGATGCTGAGGCTCTTACACCATGTCTGCATGTGGCAATAATGATTTGAGTTGACAAGCACAAATCAACAGGGGGCTCATATGCAGTGAGGTTGTTTGCAGTGTTGCCTTATAAAGGAGTCATGATGCTTAAGCTCTCCCATAGTGTCGAGATGATGCACGAGTCGCACATTTTTTGCATTATGTTTGGATTCACATGTGACCTCAGAGTTTCTGTGTAATACTCTATTTACGGTAAATTGTGTCGTCACACACTTGGGAGCTTTCTGTTGCCATTTAACGCAGATTCAACATTCATGCATCAACCTCATTTTAAACATTTGTCCCTCATTATGCAGCAGTGTCATATATCAGCTGCATCAGTATTCATTTCCAGCTTGCACCCAAAGTCAGCAGGTGAGAGGTTGAGTTGGGTTCACGTGATAGAGGGGGAAGCATCATAATTTATGTGTCCGGTGGCGCCTTTCAGTGAAACAGGCTGCAGGACAAGTTGAGAGGAGAACTGCAAAATGCAGAGCTTTAAATAACCGATAAAATCATATGATAAAGCAAACAAATGATAGTATTTCTGATACTGAGATAGTAAAGAAGCTGAATTTATACAGTTTTCACTAAAAGATATGTGAGAGAACTTTGGCCACTTTATGACCAGAGCAGAAAACAACACAAACTTCCTCCTGTCATGATTTAGTGCCGAAGCCTGAACTCAACCATCTGGACGGATAAATTAAACAAGCTCTTCAATCTGTATCCATTAATGCCTTATCATGGCTTTAAAGCATTTTATTTGATTTTTTTGTTCTCATTTTTCGGTGCTTGGAAGAAATGTCAGGCTGACAGAGAAAAGGAGCAAATGGAGGTCAGCCGCCATGCTCCAGTTATTTAGGTGTTACATGTATTTGTTTGCATTATTTAAAAGCCTTCAGTGACAAAAGAGATACATCAAAACAAATAAAGCGGTTTTATGTAACAGGGCTCAGAGGGAAGCATCGCAGCGGCGACAGACAAAAGGTTAGCAGATAATGGGAACAGTGTAAATTTGTGGAGATTTACGGGAAAAAAAATCAAAGATGCTGCTTAATTTAGGATTCACAAAATGTTCCTGATTGGCACGTTTGGTCATGCTCTTTTGAGGTGCTGATTAGCAATCAGAATTTCTTGCTCCACAATAAATTGGTATTGATCTATTTCCAGGAAAGCAAAAGCAAACATAATTGATTTTCCTTCAAAACTTCAAAAAGAAACAGAACTTCCTTCTGTCCATGGCATGGAATCTACAAGTAATGTTTCCAATAACCGTGCAGGTTTTGGCAAACCGTCTCCTTGTTGTCGTCTCTTCTTTTTAACCTCTTCCCAGATGTGCTCTGTGATTCATTTCTGATTTTGGACTGAAGAATATAAAATTAAACTTATTCACAATCCAGACACTGAAAAGAAATGACATTACGCAAGCGACAAACAGTAAACTGTGTTTTGGTTTCAGATGCAGTTTCCAGCAGCTACACACTTTTTACTGCAAACCAATACAGTAAGTATACAAGGTTAATTAATGTGATTTATTTAAACAATAACACGACAAAAACCACCAAATTTTTAGACTAGTGTTAAAGAGACAGTACCAAACTTTACTTGGTGTCATTTGATGAAACCTAATATTGTATAACTCCTGTTTTAATGTCTAACTATGACAATATACTTTCAAAATATATTCCAAAATGTAAATTGTGTCGATGTCTGGGACATTACAGCTGGACATTTCTGTGGTGCATCCAAACAACATCAAAGTATGACCTTATAACATGACGTCGAAGCGAAGTATTTGTCTCTGTGCATGCAAAACCTACAAATTAAACATCATAAATGCCGATTGTTTCACAAACACATGATTTTTTATAACATTTAATCACAGAAACATGTTGCTAGCAGGAGAAACAGTCGCTATTCATGTCAGAAAGACAAATAAGATTTATGCTCATAGCCACAAACCTTAGATGAAACTGTGTTATGTATGAACTGTTGAAATGTTGATATGTTTTGTGCAAATTTTATAAATTTTACCTTTCTTTGATTTGCATAAATGTTCAGCCCCATCATTTTTTATTTCTATGTAACTGGACTAAAAAAAAGAGCATACACACATATGCAGCTTATTTATAAATAGTTACTTAAGCAAACTGGCCTTGAGGAAACTGTCCACCTGGAGCTGTGAGAGCGTGCAGCCAGTTAAGAGCAGCCACATGAATAATCGGCACAATGAGAGTGTGAGCTGTCAGATTACAGAGGTCATATCATTCTGCATTGTTAACAACTTCCAACACCACTGAGCTGTTCGACGGATCATTACATGAGATAATGGTTACTTGCGATATACAAAAAAGGTAGAGCAGGCTTTCATATCTGAGGATGTAATTTTTCAAGGGCATCCTGTTTGTTAAACCTGTGCAATATGCAGAGGCAGTAACTCAAATTCATATCTAACAAGACACCCCCTGTTGTTTTTTTTCCATCGCATTTTCTTCTCCATATAAAAATATTCTGCCAATCACTCCATAGGAACACAGACGCTTCCCTCTCAGTCCGTGTTTACTTGAGTGGCCGAGCAAGGCCGAGGCCGAGATTTGACCTCAGAGCTGATTGAGTAACAAGTTGTGCGAGTAGCTGATACAGCCTGCAGTCAGCGGGGAATTAAGTTGCTGCTGGTTGTTGTGTTTTGCACTCGTACATTTTTTGCTGAGTTAAACCACATTAACTTCTCGCTGTTTCACACCTCTCACAGATCAACGCGGCTGCTGCAGCAGTGACAGTAAAAACAAAAAAGGAAGTGAGTAAACTGCTTTTTATCAGACGGCTCTTCTGCATTTTTTAACATCTGCTCACTGAAGTGTTAACATCCGAAATGGGGAAAAATGTGGCCTTTTTGCACAGAATTTAACACCATAAATAGCAAAGTGGTGGACAAAGTTTATAACTTGAATTTAGTTTTGCTGAGTTTCTTTGAGAAGAAAAGTGAGATAATCACAAATGAAACCTCGGTGGGATTTTAAGAAATGACACAACAGGGTTGCAAACTTGATGGTGATTGATTTGAATATAATGACACATTACACGTGATTTCAATTATCATGGTTGAAAAGCATTAAAAAAACATGGGTAACAACCCAGGAGACGGCACCAAAAATTAACAAGTGTTAGTCAGTCAGTTTGAGAGACACAAAGACAATCAAAAGCTCTGCAGCAGTATTAATATAATGAGAATGCAGGGGAGGGGGGGGACCACCTGTTGTCCCCTGAAAATACCTGAAAATACCTACTCAATAGGCTCTGATTGGCTAATTTTCATTGTTTGGTTCAGGCCAAAGCTGTAAAGAGTAAGAATAATAGATGACTGTGTACCCACACACTTTACTCTTCACTGTAGCTCTCTGTGGTTAAAGCTGGTTGCTGCCAAAGCTCAGATAGCTCAGATGTGCAGCTTGTGGTCCTGCTGCTGATCAGCCTGTGTGGCCATGAGCTTGGAGCACCTGGTGAGTTTTGGTGTTTAAACCGTGGCCAGCAGCCTCCCAGCAAACACAGCCTGGACCTGGACTGAACAAAGCCTCCAAGTCCAGCCGAAGCCAGTCTGACAACAGGGATTACAGTACTGAAGTGATTTACAGTGGCTTCCACCAGGACTCTGACAGGCAGGGACAGGAGAGGAGAGCAGGGGGAGGATGTTCAGGCACCACCAGCTGGGATTTTAACATCTAACTCTGTGACTCAGACAAAAACAGGTGACTGCTGGAACACTGGAAAGACAAAACAAAATGCTTTGGATGAGTTTTGCTTTGTTCCTGTTGAGTTTGAATGAAATGTTTTAACAATTAGTTAACAAAGCAATTCAGCTCGAGACTGGACAGACTGGAGCTAGCTGGTTAGCATGCTAACTTCAGTAGATACACCTGCAACATAACACAGAGATGTCTTTAACATTATGTCAAAACTGTTCACATGTATAAACTTCTTACTAGTCTGTTGATAATGTTAGTTGGTCGAATTCTTTAAAAATAAATTCTGGCCATTTTAGGGGTTGTCAGAAGCGAAGCAGAGGCAGGATTTTCAATTGTATAAGAGAGAAAAAAATTCCTGCAGGAAATTGAAATAATGGGCAATCATGTTACCAAACATGATGGGTGTTTATTTGCCTGAAACTCTGCAGTTATTTCACATCTTTTCTGAACACGATGTAAAATATCATTAAATATTAAATTTCATTGCAGTTGATGAAGGTAAACAGTGTTTTCTGCGGGGTTGGGTGGCGGGCAAACAGCCAACACAGCTGCATTTGCATCTATTCTGTGCATTTTAAAAGGGCAAATCTTGTTTCTTTCAAGGCATTGTTTTTTTTTATGGGATCTTGGCTTTGGATTTATAACACTAACATCAACACACTGCTGTAATTAAATGTAATAAATGCAATCTTAAAAACCTTTTTTTAACTGATTTTTCTGTCATACTTTAAAGACTGTAAATGATAAAAAAAATGTCACATGCAAACATGAAATTTGTCAAATGCTTTGCCTGTCAATTAATCCGACTGCGATGAGAATCACGCGGCATCTTTATGTTTTCCAGGGACTCATATTCTAATGGATCCTGATGCTTGTCGTCCATGAAATATTTGACAGTTGACAGTTGTTTTGCACGAGAGATGGCAGCTCAGTCTTTTCTTTGTTTCATCAGCTCACTGATTGGAACAAATGGTGCAAGTTTTACCTTCGCTGACAGATCTGTCAAACATGAAGGACAGACTGCTGTGGGACAACGGCGTGTCTCCGGCGCCACTGACTCATTGATTTTTTTCCCTTTTTCATTTAACTGTTTCATTTCTAGCTTTCCATCAGGATCTAATTACGTAGGTGGGAGTTCTCTCTGCTCTGTCTTCATCATTTCCTTGGTGTTTTTTAGTGTAAACGGAGCCCTTATAAGCTCAGAAAGGACATTGGACCTCTGTAATTACTGCCCAGGGCTAGTTTATCCTGCTATTCTCCCACCGTAGCATCACTTGAGTGATTGGAGCCGCGGGGGGCGGAGGAGGGGGATCACCGATGTAACAGGTCATTACTCACAAAGGTGTGGACTTGCAATATAGAGTCAAACCTCCATATGGGAGGGAAAAAAAAGAAAAAGCTCTTGCCTCAATGAGAGAACATGGATTGCTTATCTGAGATGGTGGCAAGCCCATGGATCATTCTGCTGGAGATCACTTCAGGTAGCTTTGACTCATGTGCAGGTGGAGGGATTTCTTTGTCTGACCACAAAACCCGGCGAAGGCTGAAAGGAGCTAAAAATAGCACTGAATAAATTAAATGGCGTATAAAAAGGTTGATTGGTGCTGAAAAAAAGGCTCCTGGAAGCATGAAAACAAACGTTAAACAGAGTGTGAGTTTTTTTTATCAGAATGAACATAAAGTGGTGTATAATCTTCCATGTCAGGATGCATTCACTGTCGAATTTATTGATAGGTTTTTTTTCTGCCAACATATCAGTTGTGTTGGTAATTCCGAGGTTGCTCAAGGTGGCTTATGACCAAATCAAGAGCTAATGAAATGAGGAAATCCATCTGGAAATGGATAGATTACTCTGGATGCTGGCAGAAATTCCATTACCATCTGGCAAAGGCATGTTGCAACCCCCCCACATCACCACCCCCCCCACAGCCGTCTGAGCCAAAGACATTTGGCACAAACTTTATTCACTCCATGAGTAAAAATAAGTAACATTAAATTATTTTTTGCTTGTGTTATTGTTACTTTTAAGGGCGGAATTCTGACTTAATGTCTCTTTCTTAGGAAAAAGCAGAGTAGTAATTGATGAAGACAAACTGTTGGTGCAA
>JAPZDY010000012.1:4752891-4767994 GCA_029783645.1 Ctenochaetus hawaiiensis
ATATATATATATATATATATATATATATATATATATATATATATATATATATATATACACAAACAAATACAGTGAATGAAGAACTGCAGACACAGAGACAGACAGACAGAGCAACATTATTTATATATACATAGTATTTTAAATCTATGGGATTTTAAATATGCTTTTATACATGTATCTTCAGACATAACTATGATTTTTTAAAGCTTATTTTCTACTATTTTTTATATGATAGTAGTTCTGTTACTTTTATAACACTGACTGAATGTTTAGGTTATTTTTGTGATCAAATTTTCCTTTAACTTTTCCAGTACTGGAGGTTAAATTGAACAAAAGCGATATTAAAAGTATTGAGCATTCAGTATTATATTGAATGTTTGGATATAAAGTCAGTGTTGATTTTATGGTTTGAAATGTTTGCAGTCTACAAAAAAAGTTAAAAAGCTTTAATTCACAGCAACAATCATCAAATTCATGAAACCTTTCTTTTCTTTCTTTTTAAAATGAGTATTTTCAAACCAATTCTGTTCCCAGAGTTATTTTAGAATATCGGTTTCTCCTGGAGTTTGTTTGTACTGTACGTTTTCAAAGTGCCTGAATTTAGATGAGTTTGAAACAAAGAGAAGTGCCTGTGATTTTTTTCAAGAAACTGACTTTCAAATGGATTTTAGAAAAATCACTTGCTTGGCCCAATGTTGTTTATTTTGTGTGTTCACTTTCAAAAGATAAAAAGCCATAAATAAAACAAATCAAAACATAAACTGCTGATATATTTCATAAATAATTAGATAAAGTCTGTATAAAATCTAAATGTTGTGACCAAACTGTGATGCACCTGGTCAGAGAAGCAGGACCTTTTCACAATAAAAGAGGTGATTTTTGCATTTAGCAAAGATCTTATTCCAATTTGTCAGCTAGAACTAATAAACGTGTCACTCCCACTCTTTGAGATGCCGCTTGACTCCCCTAATGACAGTTGCTACCGATTTAGCCTCAGCTGGCTCTGTAATTAACCGGTTGATTTTCAGGTGCTCTCTAGCAGCGTCAATGCAAAGACTGTGGATATCTCGACATGTGCGAGTGTAATGAAGGCGTGTCTCTCCAGTCAGTGTGAGCAGTAAAAGTGTTTATTATGCACAAATTATCAGCTAGTTCTGCAGTCATTAACCGCAGCTAATATGCACGTGTCTTGTTTATGATTCTCACTGCAATTAACTCTAATTTAAAGGGTTTGTATGAGTACTAGTGAGTCACTGGAAACAGCAGTGGGGAAAAGATAAAGGTTGCAGAATATGAGGCTGTGTTTTGAGTTACGACGGGGTTAAGGAGACTGTAATAACATTATTTAAAATTTACAAGTCAAACACTTCTAATTATCCATGAGGATGTCCTAAATTTATGAGCAAAACATTATAACTCTCGGGACTTGAAGTATCTCTCACACGGTGCTTATTCCAAGCTTGTGCTGACAAACATGAAAACTTAAAAGAAATATTGTGAGTGGATTCATTAAAATGTTTAGAGCTCTCAGAGAAAGTCCATTTCAGGCTAACAGGGTGTCTCTTAGGGTGGACGCACCATCTTTTCTGAGCACACAGGGCGGCGCTGTTCAAGCTGCCGAGGCTCAGTTCCATCTTGCTAAGCACTGATGCCACGTTGTCCCACTTTCATGGATGGCCTTAATCTCTGCCCTTAGCTGAGGCAGATTAATCCCGACAGTGCTGACATTATCTCCTGTTCTACACTGTGACACTGGACACAGGAGGAACTCCCAACATCCTCACTTCTCTAAGCTCAAACATCACCTCTGATACCACTGGATCCCAGTCTGGAGCCGCAGACGACCCACGAGCGTCGGTCACAAGGGTTCATCCCTAAGCTGCATTGATTCACATCCCAATAAATTGTACACAAGTACTTAAATCATGAGTGGAGGAATGTGTATCAATAGGTTTTTAATATATACAGATTAGATGTAAGATAAAGTAAACTGTTCATTGCATGGATTATGCTGGAAGGCCGTTCAGGACTGCATGTTCTGTTTCCTTTCAGTGTACGAACATGCACTGAGTCATGTTAGCCACATTAAAGTGTCAAAGTATACAATGAATGGGATCTACTGCAGAACTGGATTTATGCAGGATGGAAGAAGTGTTCAGAGTTTTTACCATGGTAAAAGTGGTGAGTAGAAATGTTGTGTCACGAGTAAAAGACCTGCATTCAGAATCCTGCTCATGAAAATGTACAGAAAAGAAAACCAATTGTGTGTATCATCTAATTATAACTATTAAAGCATAGTGTTTTTGCACTGAATCTGCAAAGTAAACATATTACTACATTACTGTAATGGAACATAAAGTACAGTATTTCCCTCTGAACTGTATTGTAGTAGTAAAAGTAAAAAAAATTCAGAAAAGCTAACACTAATGTACTTGTATTAATGTACAAGTGCCTTGAAACAGTAATTAAGTACTTAAACTACACACTGCTGCCATCTGGTAAACAGTATAGAAGTAAGCACAGACCAAAGAGCAGCTTTTATTTCTAAACTGTGAGACTTCTTCACTCAACCTTTGCATTCTCATTTAAAAACTGTTTTCTTTAATGATCTTATTAATTCTTAATCAGGATTATTTAATTTACTATGTTTCAGTATTATAGCGAAATACAAACTGTATTCCATTGTGCATCCTCTGTGATGTAAAATGATAGTCTGAAGTCTTAGAGTACATTACTCAAGTAAATGTACTCTGTTGTTCTTCCCTCTGCTCAGTTCCTCGTCCTGCGCGCTGAGTATTCATGTGTAACTGATGAAAGGTCTTGGCTGGTAAATATTTACCACCTTGTGCTGCGGCTTAAAAAATGGACATCAGGGTCCTGCTGGTGCACTCTGACAAACGTCCCATTAATTATCTTTATAATTTATAAGCCAGGAGCTGTTTGATGTACCGTGACAGATTATCATCATAATAATGATGGAGCACGGTGAATGGCGGCTCACTGGAAAACGTGTTTTATCATAAGAACGAGGCTTCTTCCTCTTTATGTTGCAGTCACCTCGAAAAACAGGCACTGATTCCTGTTGATGCAGAACCTTGAGAACAACTGTGCAGAAACATCTAACTCTCAAATGCCAATGTATAAGCTGTGCATGACAGAAGGTTGTGTGCAAAGCTCTAAACAGTCCTCGGTAGAAAAATGTTGGGAAATTAGCACCTTTTTCTCTTCTTGTTCTCGTTCTTCCACCCTCCGCTCATGTGTGAAGGTCCTAAAAAAACACCAGTGCACAACTAATGATTCATTAATAAAGTATCTGCACTCTGTTCTCTGTTAAGTCGCTATTAGTCTGATTTTAAGTCAAACAGGAACTACTAATGGATAATTTATTAATTATCAAGTAAGTTCTGAATCATTTCTCACTATTTCTTGGTAAAAACTTGCACCATACCGTTCTGTATTGTTAAGTTAATAGAGATGCAACAACAGCAGGGTGTCACATTCCTTGCAAAGGGACAATGCAAGACATCGAAGCCCAGTGTTCACCGCTGTAAATGTACCAATTGATGCACAAACACATATTTTTCTTAAACCAGGACACTTTTTCTTGACCATTTTATTTGCATCACTGTTACTTTATCACATGATTCTGTAGCTAACAGGATCATTTCAACTAAAAAAGCCTGTTTTTCATGAGGGAGAATGGTCTGCAGCATCTGAATGGACTAGAATTGCTTTCACACCTTCCCACACTGTAGCTTTTGCATTTGCATCATTTTAGAAATGAAGCACAAGGAAAGATTTTTTTTTTATTATAACTCTATTCTTGATTATGCATGCAGGGCCTTGAACAGCTCACACACAGAATGTGATGCTCAAGATATTCCAAACATTTGTGCATCTATTTGAATGGTACTGATAAAAGACACTGAATATCTCAAAGTCTTTGACTCTTAAAAGTGAGCTTTCTGGTAATTATTTAATTTGAAATCACCAAAGTTGATCTTGGATTTGGACAAAAAGTTCTATGCAACTCAAAAATAGTTAAAATCTTGCTTTTTCTATCTGAATCCATCTCCTCCACCCTGTGGAGACGGAGTCATCGTTGCACCAATAATTTATTTATATTTTAATACATGATGTTTATTTCAGAAAAAAAATAAGGAAACAAAGGTCGAGAGGGGCAGAACACAGATACATTATTTACAACACTGAAGTTGCTACAACAGTAGTCTTTTAAAGCTGACACTTTCTCTGTCATGGATTCACACCGGTCACTTGTTATTCTCAACACTTCCTCTGGACGACCTCATTCAGGTTACTCTTTGCCTCAACTTGTTTTGTAGCAAAACACTGTGAAAGAAAATCACATGTGAGCAACCAAAGATAACACAGTTTTCTTTTATCAGTTTCAAAAACACTGGAAGTGTTAGAGTCATGCAGGTAGAGATTTCTACAGTATCATCAACATGGCAAATATTACTCTATTTTTAATTTCCCTGCAAATTCAACTGTAATTATGACTCCTGTTTGTTGATGCAAGACAAGAAGAACTTAATACTAGTTTAATCAACAGCATGTGTCATCGTTTGCTTCTTGAAAACCTGTGCATGAAATCCAACTTTAAAAATTGAGAAGACAGGCAAAATATTAATTTATATTCCAAACAAATTAATGATTTGATAAAAGAGCCAGGGATCAACTTGTGTTTTGGAATAAGCAAATAAAAATCTCTCTTGTATGATTTTAGTACATCTCATGTGTGATCTCTCACCTTTCATAGTCAAAATCAACAGTCTGTTATGTTTCTGCTTCTAAAGGCCAGTCAGGGCCAAATATCAACACAATCTCTGGCTTAAAAAAACAAAACAAAAAAAATACAAGAGGGGGAAGGGCACATATGCTCTTTTGTGATATCTATCTCTCTGCCATATGGAGCGGACTTGAAACCATCCTTCACCAGCGGCAGGTTGTGGTAATGAAGAAACTCATCCCCTGAGGAGCTTCCATCTCTGCTGTCGTGTCTGAGAGCGACTCACGAACACAGCTGAAGGACGCGTCCACATCTCCTCCCAGCCACACAAACCGGCGCTGTCACTGGCCTGAGAGATAACTGGCTTTACCGAGCCTGTCCTTTATGTGAATGTCAGAGTATCCATGCAGGGGGGCATGACACGCCGGCATGAGCCACTGTGGTCTGCAACCAACCCTGTCTCTCTGCTGAACTGCCTCCAGAAGAGGTGGTGTTCCTACAGCTCTCCAAGTAGCTACTGTATGTTGACCGCATGCAGAGTGTACACGAGTGGTTCTCAAACTATGGGGCAGGTCCTGCAGGGGGGCATGAAGCCTCCGCGGGGGGGTGATGACCAAGGGAAAAGTCGGAGTTTTAAACTGGAGCTGCTGACAAACTGAGATCTGCACAGTAAAGCTCATGTAGCAGGTGCAAGCAACAACTTTTCCGAGAAAGTATTTCAAGTTCCATCGCTTGATCACCATCAAAACATTAGTTTTTGTGATCACTGGTACGTGCACAGCTGCAATTTCTTAAATACTGAGAAAAAGCAAAACGGCGTGTGAGTCTGTGAGGATTTCTGCCTGTAGATTTGTTTCTACAGCCACGACCCTGAAACCAAACAGCAGCCATCACAGTGGAGGAACTTGCAGTCTCCAAGAACGAGGAATGCACATCAGGACAGGAGTGCAAACAAGAGCTGGTGTATTTTTTTTGACATTCCTTGAGTTGATGCAGCCAGGTTTGGCTCGCTGCAGCTTCTTTCTGTACACATTAATGAGCTCGAAGCTTAATGCTGCTTTGATGCTGTGGAGCAGATCCAGTTTAGAATGCAGGTATAGCTCAATGTGCTAACAGGATGGGACTTCCGGGGAATGTTTCGAGCTTTGCAGGAACACTGGGAGCTCCGTGTTTCTGCACAAACAGATTACTTTAAAGGGAAAGGCAGCCAAATTTAAATCAGGTTTTATTTTTGCTCTTTATTGGCACAGTCCTAGAACTTTTAAATGGACTTTAGACATGATGAAATTATGTTTTTTTTAATATAAAATGCTTCACTGTCTTACTGCATTCTGGGTTTCTCTGTCCGTTAACAACTGTTATACAGTTATGTTCATTCCTGTTAATTCTTTCAGAATATTTAAGCACTTCATCATCTGTTCCAGATGGTGCAGTAAGAGACACTCATCTTTCACAGTTCTTCTCATCCTAAACTCAGACTGTTGATGTTGACTCAGATTGCTCTGTGAGCAGTGACACCGTATGTGTCACTTCATCTAAATTCCTCCGTACAGCCAAGTCAGCCACCAGAGAGGAAGTCAGACTTCAGTGGATGAAATTAATTAATTGCTTAACCAGCGCAAAATCAACTGCCAGTAAATTACATGGGGAAATGACTGATCATATACCTCATGTTCATATCACCAGAGGTTGGTCTGTCATACCTAAACAGAGAATTCGGTGAGATGCTCAGCTTTCTGGAAAGATAATGCAATGTGACTGCAATCAAATGCAGCAGGGCGACATCATGCAGCTGTGGGATCAAATGCACTGCAGCTGCAACAGTTATAAAGCTCGGAGTGGAGACGTACATACACTGACTCTTTAACAGAATAACATTGTTGGTAATTTACTTAACCGGTATAGCTGTGTGTGTTTTTTTCCACACTATAGTGTTGTTTTATTGAAGAGAAAGAAAAACAGAGGAAACGACAAATAACAAATCCCACTATTCTTGAATTCTCCATATAAAAAAATATCTCAGTTGATATTGTAAAAATAATTTAAGCATCATCTTTGAACATCGCTGCTGATTTAACACTTGAAAAACACGAAAATAAACCCATTAGGCCACATTGATACTCATATTCATGCTAGCAGCATGCTCTACAGATGACTGGTGCTGTTAATGTGGGCGGTCACTCTTAAATCCAGCAGGTTAACATCGTTTCAGCGTTGGTTTGGCTTTGGCTCAAGTTCCAGCTGTCAGAGTTGTTGTGTTGGTTTTGAAGGTTTCCCTGGTTTAAAGCAGCTGAAGTGATGTTAAAGTAGAAGAGTGTAGGCATACAAAGATTATAGTAATATGCCTGAGTCATTCAGAAGTGGTAGAGTATATCCATGGTAAGTGGTGCTGTAAAATCCTCTGACTTTTACTGACCCATCTGTCTGGCAATGAATATTTTAAAATACAGACCCTGGAGGTCATGTATGAATTTACATTCTTTGTGACAGTGTTATAAAACACCACCACTAAGTAGCTTCATTGCCTTGCATTAACCAAGCAGTGCATGAATGCTGAGTTTAATGTCAAAAGTAAATTACCTTGTTCTTTATTCAGGTTCACATTTTAACCTCTGTGCATGATGCTAACACACAAACACACACTCTGTCTCTCCCTCTCTCTCTCTCTCTCTCACACACACACATACACATAAATATACATACATTGCTGTATAAGGTTAAAAAAACCCAAAGCATACTGTGCAAAATGCAACTACATTACTTTTAACAGACAAGCTCCCTGAAGGCAGCAAAGGTGGGAAACACAAACTCAAGGTAAATGGCATCTTTCATTTTATGAGCCCACCTTGAATTAATCCATTTAAGGGTTTAGCTACACTGTGCACAGCAGTATTCACTCAAACTAATCCATATCACACCCACGTACTTTTGCACACTGAGGCTCGTGTGTACATGCACGCAGATACACATGCGTATATGCTGTCACTCACGCTTCCAGTTTCTCTTATGTAACCAAGACACAAAAGCTGCTCCTATGCATAAAGAAAATTTACATTAAGAACAAACTGATACTTTGTTTTGATAGTTTTAGAGTTTATCTGAAAAAAAAAGTCTGTGGACTGTCTCTCGTCATGGTCACTGTAGCTTATACAGTTTTTATCCTCTGGTGAGGCTCATGTAGGGAGGAAACTGTCCCTCTGGGCCTCACAAATACGTCTTAAAGAGGACTTCTCCTGGATGATATAACATTAAAACATCAACAGCAATTCTTTTCTGTCCTCTTTCTTTTTTTCTTTCCTCTCATGCATATTCAGTTTGTTCGTGTCTCAGATGCATCTTATGTGAGTGGGAGCACAGGTGGATAAGGATCTGTACATGAAACACAAATGAATGAAAGAGTAGCGTGACTGTCTCTGGGGCTCCATACCCACACCTTCACCATCAACACGGCCTCAGGGCAAAACCGAGTGAGAGCTGCACATTTGAGGAGTGCAAAGGAAGCTAAGAGGCACTCAGTAAACACTCAAGGTTAGGTTTCATCTTATCCCTTAAACATACATTCCCTCTGAACACGGAGCGGCTGCTGCATGTGTTACAGAACTTCTCTTCTGACCACTATCATAGTAACGCAGTGATACATTATTAACTCTCTCACACTGACATGCTGGATGCATGTTGGTGCATAGTGTGTGCGTGTGTTTTCAAATCATTAAAAAATCCTCCTCAAGATTCTTATTTTACCATACTTTGATAACCGCTTAATGTATGTTCTCCTGGCCCGTCACCTGAAGCAATGCATGGAAAAACATGTGGGTCGTGTACATGAGCATCGTTATGCAGATTCCACAATAGGAAGTGAACAATTTAGAGACAAATTATGCTTATTGTCGCACTGGCGGTTTCCAGAGAGAGCCTATAAATGATTTTGAGTACTTGATGACTATTCATTCCTCCGCAATTCCATTACTTTTTCCACCTTCAATTGAATTCTTGTAATGACGCATTGAATCCCATTGAAAAGACACTAAGTGTGCTATGAAATGCCTTTAATGTCGAGATGGATCAGCCAATTAGCCATTGTATCTCACAGCGTGCTGTTCAAATTCACTAGAGAGAAATCAAAATAGAGTGTGTCAGAAAACACCATCATTTATTGCTGCAGCCTTTCCCACTATTCCGCAAAGCGGTAAATCCACTTATAGCACATGGATCATCACACATCGTCTGCTGTGTGATGAAGGAAGGCAAAGTGGAGGTTATATGTGAATGCTAGACGGTCGTAAAAAGTTTAAAAAATGTCAATGTTTTTCCAGATGGTTGCACCCAAAGAGGAGAAAATGTGCTATACTGTAGCACAGGTAGCGGTATACTGCAGGAATGTGCAGTGTAACTTGATGTGTTTGAGTATCAAGTTTGTACTTTTATCACTCTAGATTTTTTGCGTCTTTTTGGTTTAACCGGTTTGTGAAGAATACATTAAAAAAAAAACATTTTTTCTACCTCGACCATATCCCTACCTTAAAGAAAAGACTAATCACTCCGACCTGCATTTGGTCAATGACCATTTCATGAAATTACATCATGAAATTTTATCTTAAAAGCTTACTGAGGTACTTGGAGTGCAGCGGGTTTGCATACTGAAGCCATAACATCACAAAATCTCTTTGGAACTCAGAATCGGACAAGTGCTCCATGGTGCTTTTCTCCATGATGTGTCGACTCGAATTACTTAATGTCAGAATGTAGGAATTTTAGTAGGTTTGAACAACTGACCTCAAAATGGCCTCCAAAGAGGAGCTTTCATAATGGACAATTAGCATCGTCTGCCTGTTTTTGTGAGTCCTCCTTTGGACGTCTCCCCTACAGTCATGGAGCTCCAGGACTTGGCATTTGAACATAGGCCCTGGAAGACACGGGCTAATTAGTTCCTGAGGAAGGAGCAATCCATCTTCCTTAGGAAGTGATGTGTCCACTTGTGCAGCTGTGGTCAGTGCACTTTAAATTAGAATGTCTAAAAGTCAGGACACAGAGAGCAAAGTGGAATAAACAATAAACTGAAGGAAAAATGTTTAAAGCTTTTTCTCTAATGGAGCGCATCATACGCTTTCCTTGCAGTGTCACTGTGGTCAAAGACAAACTGAGTGTGAAACGCTTAAGATTTGACATAAAAATAAAATTAAAAACTATTGTTGGTCTTTTATTTCCTTTTTTTCTAATTTCTCCAGATAACAACAAGCTGTTGACCTGTTGTTGACTGAACATACAGAGTCAAAATGAAGCAGCAAAGATTCTGACTGCAGCAATGAGATACAGCTGATTATCAAAAGTCTGACATGCAGAGAGGAAGCTGCCTTCTGCTTCAGACTTTTACACTCGGTTTGATACAACTGCATGGAAAATGTATAGATTAACCTCAACCAGATCAATGTAAACATGTCCTGAAACAGGGGAGTTCCCTCTACAGGTCATCATAAATATAAATGTACATCTGGAATAGAGATTTTATTTAAATTCAACTGGATCTAATTATGAGAAGTGGACATAGTTCACCATATGCTTTTCATTGATTTGCAGCGGTTTCTGTTTAATTAAGCAGCAGAAGAGAAGCCATTCAGACATTCTCATATTCATGATGTTCTTAATGATACTTTTTATACTTTATTTTTAATTTTTAGTCTATAAAAACAACAGTTCTGACAGATGTTTAATATCTTACAGCTCTAACTGGGACTTAACTTCCTTTTTTTTCCTAATGATAAGGTAAACAAACAGTTAATATGAGTTAATATGAGTACAGAATACAGATACATTGTTACCTTTGTGCCATTTTTATTTTGCAACACATTTTTGTTGCAGTTCTTTTCAGTATGTTAAAAAAAGAATAATTGAATCCATTGTTTGAAAAATACTCATAGGAAAATGCTGTATTTGCAGTTTTTCTTTTACCTATGAAAGTCTTGCCTGCTTTTATCGAATACAGGTCAACATAACATTCATTCTGATTGAGAAATTAAGCTGTAATGATTACATTAATATTGATCCATGTTAAGTGTGTGATATAAGTTTGATTTATTCTTTAATCAAAGTTTCATGTATTCTGCCTCAGCATGGGCCCAGTATGAAGCCATTTATTATGAAAATAAGCCTCAGGCCTGTTATGTATCTTATCTAACTTTTTGTTCACAACACCAAAATTAAAAAATATGTCTTTCCAGTGTTTGTTTTGGTGCAGCACAGTGAAAAAAACACACAAATTTCCTCATGTCCTATTTCACAACGAGAAGCCGCAGGCATTCAGACTTGTGTGTCATCGCCTCCATGCATTCAGCTCAGGTTAACTCAGTGAAAGTGAACCGCAGTTGGACATCCCATCAGTGAGGATGAAGGGGAGCATCTGCAAGGAAAATCTGAGACGGGAGCAAGCAATCAAAGCTGACTAAAGGCATTACCGAGTAATGAGTCAGTGGGTGGGAGATCTTCCCCCCCATCCAGAGTTATTGGATGAGGACTGTTTGTGTAACTTCTAATCCTCAAACTGGGAGTTTATTGAGGAGAAAAAAGGTTTACTGTAGGATGACTATGAGTGTGTATTTCAAGCATGAATCTGAATGGCTTCTAAATGCAGAGAGGGGACGGCAGTTCGCCTCATCTGAGTTTAATTTGCACCGATGCACGAAAAGTCAACTTTACCATCAAGCAAATAGAAGACTGCGCCATGACGCTTCATCCAAAAAAGGCGAAATAAACAAATCAGTTAACTTTATGTCTCCATTTGAGGTTATATATGTTTTCTGTGCAGTGTGTTGATACAACTGTTAGCACTTTCATTTTAAACATGTTCTTCTCATGTCAGCGTTGGTTCCCTCCGGTTGCTCCGGCTTCCTCCCGCAGTCCAAACACAAGTCAGTTTGGTCCGCTGGCGACTCTAAATCGCCTGTAAGTGTAAACATGTGCATGAATGGTTGTTTGTCTCTCGTGTGTCGGCCGCGTGATGAACTGGCGGCTCGTCCAGAGTGAACCCCGCCCTCGCCAAATGTCAGCTGAGATTGGCTCCAGCCCCCTTTTGCGACCCTCTAAAGGATAAGCGGTTACAGATAATGGATGGATATTTGTTTCCAACACACTCCAGTTTTAAGGGTCAAGGAATGAAGTAAAAGTAGAGAAGTGGCAGAGTGATCCACGACTGTACGAACCCTGCAGGAATCACATTCACACACAAAGAAATTCAAAACAGTGAATATGCTGCAAAGGTAATCAAAGTAATTCTGGCCAGATACAAAATGGTGTGTTTACACAAGAACATACACTGCACATATAATACATGTGTGTGTGTGTGTGAGAGAGAGAGAGAGAGATGAACAGAGAGAGGAAGAGATGGGGGTGAGAGCATAATTACATGCTTTCAGGCATAAGGAAGCAAAGTGGTTACAGTGTTGCCTCGCTGGAACGGAATTAAAAATTCTCTCTTTATCTCCTCATCACCAACTTGACACACACAAAATGATATTTTCTTTTAAGGAGTGCAGTGACCTAAATGCTGGGGGAGGTTGTGTTGGTAAAATCTTACGGATGACACTTAAATATACAGACTTACAACCTGTGCAATACGAGGCCAAATATTTTCCAAGATATGCGAGATATTCACATCAATAAATGAGGTTTTTATTTTTCACTTATTTGTTGTCGTCTGTCTGTTAGCAAGATCTCCTAAAAGTTAATCAGCGGATTTGGATGAAATTTGGTGGCAGATGGCCTCGGGCCCAAGGTTCAGTTAATCAGATTTTGGTGATTTCTGGGTCTGGGATCACTGCCACTGGACAATTATCATTTTCTAGCATTGCTATTATGCTGCGTTCACATGTCAGGAGGAAGGATTTGAAATATACATGTTAGACAGTATGTTTATATTCAAAGGCACACAGATGAAAAAAATCACATCCAGAAGGCTGATTATTTCTGGTGCTTTATTTTGAAACACAAATTTCAGGGTTTCAGCCTCATTCAGTCATTTTTTTTTTATTATTTAAGGGATGATTTTCTTCTGTCTCACAGACATCTGATATTCAAAAATTGGCTCAGGCTCAAGCTGCTGCAGTGTATTTCTGTGAGCTGGTGTTGATATAAAGGCATTTTAACTCATGACACAGTTACTCAAGATAATCCACAGAGCTCGTTTGGAACAGTTAGAATTACTTCCATCAAAGTTTTCCTGCCAGCTGTTTGTCCTGATACAGAGGGAAACTCGCCTGTGCATCAGAGCTGTGAGGAGTATCCGGGTGTTTGAGTATTACACTCAGGTAAAGGAACTTATCCTTTAAGGAAATTTGAGGTAAAGTTCACACCAACACAGACAGCCTGTTCATGGCTGTTATGAAGGACAGTGATGTGAATGTGACCGCTTTAGATGAACATTGTACATAGTTTTCACAGTGAAGCTGTTACATTCCAGTTGGTTGTTATACAGCAACACACTTATGGCTGCAAACATGATAAAACTCTACAAAAGAAGGAGAAGAAGAAGCAGATCGTTTTTCCAGTGGATCAGCAAGTGAGTAACCAAGGCAACTTAAACATGCAGCAATATTTGTATGTTAGCAAATATCTTGAGTTGTTAGTTACCATCAAATAACAGACAGACAGACAGATCTGCCTGCTTATCAGACTAACCAACTCTGATTCTGCTGTTTGTGCCTCTTGTGTTTTCTTACAGGAAACAGATGTTAAACTGAAGTTTTGTTGTTTGTAAAGGACAGACAGACTGTGCTGGCACCCACCTGACTTTGATAAATTGAAAAATGTGAGTCAGCAAACGAAGCCAGGTCATCTTCATTAGTCTGCAAATATGTTAAGATCATCCATTTGTAATATTTAAACTGTGGGTGTGTATTTATGGTTCATGTTTTTTAGGGTTGTATCAACTGCATGAGCAGTATTGTAATTCAGTCCTGCTTTGCTTTACACTTTTATATTATGATTTTAAATACGTATATTTAGCATAAACATGATTCCTCGGTGAATGAAAAATTAGGCAAGAAATTCAACATTTTCATATAATTTTACTTAATCAAATACTGGTCAACTGATGTTTTATTTAAGGCCTATATGTAGAACTTAAAACCCTTTTTCTTTACTGTATTTAAATAGGTGCACAATGAAGCTATCCTTTAAAAAAAATTGTATGTCTATACCTGTGTGTGTGTGTGTGTGTATGGAATTACAGTAATAATAGTCACTCGTCCTCTGCAAAGCCACTACAGGAAATCACTCTTCTGTGCGTCACATGAGTCCAGTTGCTCCAGGAAACACTTGTAGCTGACATAGATGTTTTATTTCTCCCCATCTACGTGCGCTGCAAATAAAGCAAAATTGTGCAACTGAAGCACGTCTGCAGCTGGTTGCAACCTGGTCAACCCCGCGAGCCTGGTCTTGTCCCATTTTAAGAAGTCACCCGTAATCTCTGGTGATGGTTCAGGCACACTGCAATGTGTTCCCCACCGGCAGACTTCTGAGTCGTCCCCATGCATAATATCCATGCAATTCTGCTTCTGACAGATATGTGTTGTAATCTCTTTGAAAATGAGTATTTGCTACATGTAAGAGCCTCAAAGCTGTGGGCCTGGGAACTGTGAGGGAGAAAATGACATAGAAAAAGCTGCAATGTAAGAAGAAAAAAAAAATCCCTGCCTTGAGCTTGGCCTTTTATCCATGTTTTTTTTTTTTTTTTTTAAACACAGAGTTTGGTATTAATTTCTTTGAAAGCATCTGCAGTAATATATTTATTTGACAAACATTTTATGACTTGAAATGATTTATTAAGTGACAGTTGCAGCGGACATTTAACAGTCGGTACAAAATCAATTTATTATGATCGCCTAGATTTTAAAATACAATAAAACATCACATCTAAAAACCTGATAAGTCTGCATCAAGTCGTCATAGGAATATAACAGTATAGCTGCCGCAAAAACAAACATGCATACCGTACATCTGTTCCCTCTGACTCTGCAGCTCTTACTTTAAGAGGGAAAATCTGTTTTAATCTCTGTATTAACTCACCCTCGCGTTCAGAGAACACAGTTAAAGGTCATGCAAAGGAAGCTTAACTGGCCTCCTCAATATTTAATCTTTGCCCGTGTTTTCAGCAGTCGGTGGACATGCGATGAATGTTTGCAAGGAAAACGATCAAACAGAGTGACTCAGATTTTTAAGTAAGGTGTTAAGAGAGCAAAAGTGATTGTAATCTTCGTTCATCAGTAGTTTACAATGATGAACCCGTCCAGTTTCACTGATGAAAGCCTTTGCAGATGTGATTGTTTTATTAAATATTTCTCATGTGAGAGTCTGAACATGAAA
>JAPZDY010000012.1:4774403-4785459 GCA_029783645.1 Ctenochaetus hawaiiensis
ATGTGCATGCTATAAAAAGAGGAGTGTCCACTGGTTGGCTATGAGTAAGAGACTAAATCTCTGATAGCAGAACTGGCCATCGGCAAAACTGTATATGCTCACAAAGTAGTTAATGGATTAGTGGGAATGTTACAGACATCACAACAAATAATTCAAAGGGACAAGTCCTTAATGATTACTGAAAAGAGGAGAAGAAGAGGAGACAGAGTAATCCTCACCAAGATGGAGTCGGTTCTATCTGCTTGTCACTTTCCTCTTCCTGGCAACTGCTTGGATCCCAAATAAAAAGCTAAAAACAGTTTAAGGCTTATTGATTTGTGCCTAAGATATAAAAAGGAAAAAGCAAGCAGAAGAAAACAGCGTATGGACCTCGTGAGAGACCCCCCCTTTGTTAGTGTGTTGGATGCCATGCAGACAGCAGCACGCTCGGCTATGTTACCCCAATAAATTATTGTTGACACTGCCCTCTAGAGCTGTGTGATAGTGTATTAGTAGTGCAGACCTTAACCAAGGAAGCTTCCTCTCTCCCTGTCAGCTGTGAGGGGAGGGAGTGTGTGAGAGTCTCTGCCACTGCATTTACATGCTTCTAAGAGTTTAAAATAATGCATATTTGTGCTATTTTTTCCTTTTATCCTGCTGTCTTCTGAGCAACACATTTTGCATCTCATCATTAAAGTCAGTGTTGCAGCAAAGCATGATAAAGTCCTGATAAAATCTACTTATTATCAGGACTTAGGGTAGACTGAGTGAACCCCTAAACTCCTACCAGCGAGGAAACTGCTTTCTTAGGGTTCCCAAACAGGTAAAAGTCTTTGAGTCACTGCTGCTCGGATCAATACAAGTTTATGGCCTTGATATATAGAGTTGGCTTTGCCGAAAATGGGAAACCAATGGCTTTAAGAAACGACACGCACACCCCGGCGCTCGACAGGATGGGGTGTGGATCAAAGAAATATACACCAGAATCGAAATAAATAGATCCGCACACCAAGTGGCTTCTAAGTGGGAGGATTTAAATGCTTGGAATGTCACTAGTATTAAAGACCCTTTTTTTTAAAGAAGGCTCCTTGGTTTACCGATCTATTTGTTTCAAAACCAATGACTTTTTTTGTACCTGAATTCATATTTTCTGGGGAATGTATTTGGCATGCCGGTGGCCATCTTCCACCAAAAAAAAAACCTATTGCCTGGACATTGAAAGAAAACCCTGAGGACCATTTCACAAAGGGCTTATAGTGCTGCAAAAATCATTTCAAAGCAAAAGAAAATACCAAACCTTGGCTAACCTTGCTAAGGTGATGCTGATAAGAATGGCAGGAGTCCCCCTCGGGGCAGCAGTCAAAGTTTCGGGAAGTCTTGACACTATTTGTTGCCCCCTTGCACTCTTGAACCCTTCTTGTGTTTGTGGAAATCACCAAAATGACAGCACACACTTTAACTCCCTGCTATCAAAGTCTGAATCTGCTAACCGAAAATGTGACTGATGTCGTCTTTGTGACGGCGAGGATATGCTAATTGAAAAAAGTCTGGAAAATGTCAGTTATATTTAAAAAAAAAAAAATGTTTGTGGGGCGTAAATTTAATGAAAGTGACATTTACAAACAAGCTTTTTAAGTTTAGAGAAATTATAGTGGAAGAGTCGTGGGCTGCAGCCGATCACGCAAGCTGTAGTTACTGTTAGGTACAGGTATCAGTCTGCTGAGAGGTCACTTCATCTCAGGAGAAAAATCCTCCCTGAATCCACACCTGCCTGCCTGCATGATAGATGGCTCTTAATGACACAAATGATTGTAGCCAATTTGAAGCAGAAGAGTGACTTTAACCTGCCCGATCAGGTCCATTAGTCCACACAGCTACTCATGAAGTTCAATTAAGTCTTTATAGGGTTTAAACGTTGTTCCAACAAATATTTTTTTTTTTACATGTTTATCTACTCCAGTTAAAACTGTCTGGACTTTGTGGACTAATAGAGGGCTAAGTATGTGATGTGACCGGTCCTGCTGAATAAATCCTAATTGCCAAATTGAATGTTTAAGCGCCACTTACAATACTAAAAACTCTCATGACTTTGTTTGAGTTTGGCTAAAAATGCACTCCAGTCTGCTCTATGTGTACAGTGTTTATGATATAAAAGCCCAATTTAGTCTTGTGGATTTCTGGTTTTCACCAAGGTGGCTCATCTTCTAGTATGGGACCAGTTATATGTCTTTCAGTCAACATTGCTCCTCTGCAGCGTGGCTTAAACTAAACATCAACCCTGTGCAAACTGTTCACAGGATCAGTTTGACCTCTGAATGGAAATAAGTGCTAAAATCTTACATATAGCACCTTTAATGCACACATAATGAACTCTAGAGCAAAAAAAAAACAACCTAGGATGAAGCTTTTAATGTGCAGAAGAGACAGTTTACCTCTTTGGATCAGCTGCTTTAAATAAGGCAAAGAAATAAAAACAGCCCTGAAATGTTTTCTGAATATAAAAATGATTAAAAAACTGTTTTTCTGCTGTTTTATTCATGTAGCCTATATGCTTTTTATACTATAGGCTATATCGTACACCGGAGCATAAGGCCATTAAAACCTGTTTTTTACAAGGAAGAAAAAAAAATCCTACAGAAATAAATCGGCTTAATGGACAGAATTAGAGTGGTCTGAATCCAGGGTGGGATTAAGGAAAATTGTGTGAAATAAAAGAACGAGTGATCAGGAATGACTGTGCGTCTGTCTGGAGGGCGGGAGGAGAGAGAGAGAGAGTGAGAGAGATAGAGAGAGAGAGAGAGAGAGAGAGAGAGAGAGGAGCACATTTTCATCCAAACCTCCGTTTTTTCCAGAGCCTATCTCTGCTCCGCGGCGCACCGCAGCTCCCTATTGTTTAAACTGGGAGGAAAAAAATTAAAATAACACTCCGCTCTGCTCACTATTCGCAGCCAGTGAGTCATATATTTTTTTTTTTTGGTTGGTCTTTTAATCTGATGCTCGATTTTATTTGTCGCCGCTCTGAATGCTGTATTCACTGTCAACTTCTCCGATTTCTCCTCCACTTAGACTTGAGCTGCATCATGAATAGTTTGGGGGCACCTTTCAATCGCACACCTATGGAATGGCGGGGATTACACAGCCGAAACCCGGAGAGCATGTAAACGCAAATGGAGTTTGGGATTTATTGCAAAATAAGGGAAAGATGACCGTCTTCTCATTGTGCTTGCTCTTGTGCGCGGATCTACTGGAATTAGCCGTCGGTAAGTCTGACCCCGTCTTCTTTTTTTATTTCCCACATCTCTCAAAGCAGCAGCCCCCCCGCTGCACGATCCGTGCATGCATGCATGCATGCATGGAAGGTGTGGGGGGGTCTAACAATAACCTAAGTGTCAATGAGTTGAGTGATTCATATGTGACAGAAAAAAACAGCCTACTTAACGGCCATTAACAGGACAGCCGGGTGGAGGCGTTGGGTGCCATGCTCGCCTCATGCCAACTTTCCCCCTCCGTGCCCACCAAGTCGTGGAAGAGAGAAATCAATGAATAATGCTCGGATTCAGTCCGGGCTGCACGAGGCTTGGTGCAGGAGTGCTCAAATGAAACGCAAAAAAAAAGAAAAAAAGAAAAGAGAGAGAGAGAGAGGTAGCAGGAGGCCTGGTTATGTATTAAGTCTTAATTCCTCTGCATTGACTATCACGGCCAGCATGCATGACAGCACCTACTTCTGAGCACGACACAACTGAGACCGAGCCGAGCCGAGCCGAGGCGCGCTGCCTGCCTGCATGCATGCCTCGGCTCAGCTCAGGTCATCGTGGCTTTTTTTTTTTTTTTTTGCACATCAGATTGCGCTTGGGATCAACAGATATTAAAGTTGTTGCAAAAAAAACATTAAAGTGCGTCTTTGACGGCTGCTTTCGGGCGCGAGCCGCTCAGCACAGCGGTGGCATCAGTGTCGCGTGTTTTCTCTCCATCCTCCGTTGGCGTGTTTGGATGTTGGAGGATGAAAACACAACACTGATCTTTTTTTTTTTTTTTTCATGAAAACGAATTCGGATTTAAAATAATTCGTGTATATATACGTTATTTTGAGGCTGTCTTCTGTGTCTCGTTTCTTTTGGGGAGGCGGTGCTGATGGGACTGGAGATGTTACAGGATGCTGCATTTTAGGGGAAAACAGTGCTGTTCAAATATTTGCAACAGATAAGGAGCTGCCGGCAGTGATTTAAGCGGGCTCCCTTGCTGTTGAGATGCTGCTTGGTCTCACGTATCATCCTCAGTATGAAAGCACATTTTGTTTTCCAGTGTCATGCATCAAAAGCTTGCATCTAAGTTTGCTTTGCAACCACTTGATATTCCAAAGAATATAAGAGTGAGGCTCCCTGTTCATTTAGCTGGAGTTAGGGCTCACACTTGGTGCACTGGTGGTAACACTGTGATGTTTGAAGGACTTCAGAGTAGAATTGACTCCTGGCTACAACATCAGAGCTGCACACCTCATGAACTAACCTGTTAACCTGTGCTGGAAGCTGAGGATTTGGTTGTTTTTGAAGTGCTTTTGACCTTCACTGACCCCCACTGAGGAAATCATTATGTCAATTTTGCTCAGCATCAGTTTTAAAAATGGTAAAATGCCTCTGGCTCTGCTTTACACAGATGATGCTGAACGGCGCACGAGCCCTGCATCATATGAAGTATAGAGGACCGCCTGAATTATGCAGTCGTGCTCATTTGAAGTGTTCACAACATTACTTTGGTTTCATTATGTTGATACAGTTGACTGACCATGAGATTTTCCACATAGGATTTCACATTGATCAGCATGTAAACAACAAATGAAAGGAGGCTATTTAGCCAATCAGTTGGTTTGACTCGCAGTCAGTCTGCACGGTTGTTGACTTTTCTTGTCACTGCTGTTGTAACAGAACAGATTTGTGCTCAGGTTACAGCTCAGATTTCCACCTTTTGATTATTTTTATGCAAATGACTGCTGTCTTTCAAATATCACATTCGATTCATAGCAGTATGTGATTTCCCTGTGTGTCTGTGTGTGTGTGGGTGTGTTTGTGTGTGCTAACAAGATCAAGATTTCTCTGTTTCAATGTGTGCACCAGTGTCTTAAGATAGATTTTGTTCCCTGAAGAGAAGGCCCATGGTCAGTGATTCCACTCTCATCTCTATCTTCAAACTCTTTTATCTCCTCTGTTAACTTGCAGCGGATACACCATCACTGTCTGCCAGATGTGTTCTTGCTCTCAGAAACTTCAGCTCCTTCATGCAGCTGTGGCTACAAGCTAGCACCACTTGTTAAAATTCAGTAGTTCAGGATTTATGCGTGGCTGCTGCATGTCACAGAGTCATTGCTTGAAGAGCTGGTGACATAAGCTGTATGCTTAGTGATTCTCTCCCAGTCGTATGTTTTTAGATGTTTATGCATACATATTTATGCATCTGCTGTACATGTGTGTGTGTGTGCAGAGAAGGTTATGATTTTTTTTTCTCCCCCGACCTGCAATTTAAGATTACAACAAATACAAAGTGTAGAGTGGATTGTACACACATATGTTGGTGTTTCTCTTGACATTACGTGACAGTGTGGAAAGAAATTGTACCTGCGTCTTGTAGAAAGCACTTGCACAGTTTTGTGTCCATGTTCACCACATGGAGCTGTGTCCTCAGCCTCCAGTGCACCTGTTACATCTGACTGACTTTTACAACATCAGTGAAGACACACAAGTATGAGGAGTAATCCCACTACACGGCTGAGTGTCCAGTCCATGAGGGTTGAACTGCATTGGCTGCTGAATTTACAGGGGTTATGTCACACTCTTAACATTTAGCATCGCAAAAAAATCAAGAAAAACACTCTTGTTGGTTTGAGAATTTGTTTTAAGTTTTGTGAAATATGCTTGTTCACTTTCTTGCCAGGAGTTAAATAAACAGTCTTATATCAGGTCAGTAAATACAAAGCTGGAGCCAGCAGACACTTAGCCTAGCATAGCATAAATACTGAAGACAGGAGGACAACAGTTAGCTCGGCTCTGCCCGAAGGTAACAAATATCCACCAATGAGGACATCCGAGACGTGTAATTCAACATGTTATACATCTTATTTACTAATTTCTTACAAAAATCAAAAGCCTTAAGCAGGAGTTTAAGATGTGATGATGTACTTGGTCATTTTCAGGACAGAGACACTGACTTCCTGAAGTTTTTGCCTGGCAACATGAAGGTGACAAAACAACTTTAGGAAATTGGACAACGAATCCTCACTAAAAATAGCCCGGCTTATGACCCCCCCATAAAACTACAACCTTGTCTTTTCTACACTTTTTGTTCAGATTTGGCAAACAAGATATAAAATATTTATAAGTGAGCTTTAGAGCTGCTGGTTTGCTTTTTTTTGTTGTTGTTGCCTGGGATGAAGGCGTGAGTTGCTCCAGTCTTTATGCTAACAAAGCTAACTGTCTGCTAGCTTCACTTTAATGTTAGCTTTGGCAAAAAGCAAATTATAACTAATCCTAACAGTTAAAAATAATACTTTAAACTAAGGAGGCACCAGTGAGGTGAAAGAAAGGTGGAAGTAACTTTTAAGTAAAATTTTATTTGTTAATTTTTAACATGAAAGGCCTAATAATCCTGATGTGTTACAGAGATGACTTGGTCAAAGGTTGAACTTCTGACTGATTAATGAACATTTTTGAATGATCATGGATAAACTATAGGAACACTACAGGCAGCTGTGTGTCTCTATGATCCCTGACTGCTGCTTGTCACTTTGATCATGAAGGTGGTGCTATTTTACAGAGTCCACAGGCTACAACGTAAAGAGGAACTGAGTATTTATAGTATATATTTTGGAGAATTTATAATAGAGCCTATAAAAATGGCTGAATGGGTGGGTCTGAGAGAAAAAGGGTAAATTTAGAAATCCTTCTGCTTCTTCAGCACCAAGGATTTATCAATACACAGCACAGTTAGACTGCTGATATTTCAGAGCCGCGGTCGGGGCCATGGACTCTAACTTGCTTAAACCTCAGTCAGATAAAAGATCAGTGCGTCAGGCAGACTGGACTAACACATCCAACTAATTCAGCCCTCTGTTCCTGCACTTTCTCCACGAGTGAGGGATGGATGGATGGATGGATAGATGGATAGATGGATGGATGTGAGGTGATGGCAGGTTAACAAGAGGGATCCATTTAGGTCATTTTTTTGCCAACAAAGTGGATGACCCCCTTTAAATCACCTGCCCCCTTTTAGTTTGCCATAGAGCATCACATGAAATGTAATATAAGATAAAAGCTGTTGTTTTTTTTTGTTTGCAGTGATTCAGTGCAGCCTTGTCTCGAAAATGTTTTTTCTGAGCTGCACCTGCAAAATAAAGTATTCACAGCTTCTCAGTAAGGCAGCGTCACCAAATTGAACACCAAGGCACTTACGTTTGACAATGATGGTGAGCTGATGTCTTGGTACTGAAGTGTGTGAAGCAGAAGATCTATTAGTCCAGCTTCATTTAAATTAACCAATCACCACTGCTGCTCTGAGATCACTCGCTGCTGCTTAAGAGATAGTTTATAGTTCACTGTTATGTTTTGATTTACGACTTTCTTATCAGTGAAAAAGTAATATACTTAACTCCCCAGAGTTTAATTGTGCAATTAGTGTTCTTCTGGACTCCTCTTAGTTTGAGCTTGAAGGATTGGGCAGCTTTTTTTCTCTCTGAGATCCCTCTGTGATTTTGGTGGCTAAAAAGATTTTTAATGCTTTACATTAAAACGTGTAGGGTAGTTAAAAAGTTAGGGTAGTAGAGTCTTGATAGACCTCCGCTAAGGTGGTATTACTGCCTGTATTACGATGCCATTTAGAGAAGAACAAACCTGCTTTACAGTGCTTGAGATATTTCGCTGAGAGATTAAGAAATAGATAAGAGTATTTGTGAAGTAGGATTGAAATTATTTCAAATTGCAGCCTTTTGGTGCTTTTTTTCCAGCACAGTTCACGTTGTATTTCCACTTTTTTATTCATCCATCAGTCTTGCCTAGAAATCAAAGTATCTGTGATGCTGAATCTGAAATTCCTTTCCCTTTTTTAGAGCATTCTTTGATGAAGTGTCTTACACATATTATTAGAAATATCCTTCTGCATAACTGTTACAAAGGATGATGCTTTTCCTGAAAATGAGTAATACCCTTTTTTTTTTTTTTACTCTCACGGCTCAGCGAGTGACAGTTTGCAGTCCAGTGCAGTCAATTATTCCTTTTTCCTCTGATGCTCATATTCATTTTTCCTGTTTCAGCGTCGTCCAAATTAGTGATGCACTGAATAAAAATCAGATTTTTTTTTTGTTTCCGTGCAGCTCTTGCATGTCCCGGGCTAAAAACAAAGGCGAGTGGTAACTGCTTTAGGTTCAGGTCTGAGCAGCTGCACATGGGTTCAAAGAGCAATGCAGTAAAGTACAAAGCGCTCTGATTTTATGTAGATCAGGAAATGGGACAGATGAGCTCTGGTGATTTGTTTCCAGTCAAATCTGGGAGGAATATTACAGGGATAAGAAGTAAAATGGACTCATTGTAAAAGAGATCCTGAGCATTACGGAAAACAGACTTAAACAGCACAGTTTAACAGGTCATTGTTGCAATAATGCAGGAAATAAGTCAGCATATTTATATATAAATAACACCTCAACTACTGGTGGCTGTAAAATTACAGCCTGTCAGTCAGCTAAGCATGACATGCAGGAATAAACTTACTGTAGACTTCATTTGAATGTGCCATGGGTTTAAAAATAGCAGCAGCATTTCAGCATCAGTTTATTTTAAACCACTGTGCTCCACCTGCTGAATGAAGCATCTGAGAAAATGCATCACCTCACACCACGGAGCTGTAGGTCGGCTGCTATAGACTGTGGATCATGGCAGTGTTGACACATGTAACAGGCACCGGGGTCTCTGTTAGATCGAATTGGTTTCGGCTGCACAGCGACAGTCTGCCTCTCATGGCTGGTCTACATTCACAGGAAGTGAGGAGAGATATTGGCTGTAATAAAAAAAAAAAGAAAAAAAAAGGGGGCTGTGTTATGCGTTTATCTAACAATCACCAGGCTTTGCATTAGCATTAGTGCCGGCCGCAGCTTTCAGTAGTTATATAAAATGATTATGCACAGATTAGAAGCTGTCTTCAGTGTTTTGTTCCGCTATTGTTGCTTGGTCATCATCAACATCTATGTTCTTTTTTTCTCCTACACTTAAGATTTGACTGCAGAAATTCAATGCAGCTGTTTGATTCGTTTATTGATTTATTGCTTGTGACTCATAACTGGACCATATTTGATCCATGCAGTGCAACCAGGACTCTATGCAGTGCTGTTAAGCTAAAATTTAATCTATAAAATTTTATATTGCACCATCCTCTGCAGCTGATCTCAATTGTAACTTAAACTTATCAAGTATTCTACTTATATCTCTGATGCAATAGTGAGTTCAAACAATGAGAAATATATACCATTATTTTCTTTCAGGTGGTAACTTAATCTAAAATAGGAGAGTGCAGCTCACTAAAACTGCTCTGAGTCTCTTTTTGACCTTTTCACACAAGTTTGGATTACTGATATTTTGCCAGCGATAACAAGCAAAGGCAGAGTCTTTTTTTTACTGTACAACAGTCATATAGATACAATTTGAGTCACTACCAATTGTCTCCCAGCAATCACCTTCAATTAAAGGATAACTTCTGCTATGCTCACCCGTTGGTCTGTACCTTTGTAACTCGAAATCCCATTTATTGTGATGAAAGAGCCGTATTAAAACTTGAAACAGGTTGGCGACCCAGAAATGACAACCTTTGTTGAAGGGCTTCAGCCAGCTTTGTGCATGTAGACCACTGTGCTAAAAAATGAAATGGCTTTCACTGGAAAAATCAAAATGACCTCCGAGGTCTTTGCGGTGCCATCCAGTCTCTTGCAGGAAACTTCAGCGGAAATTTTTTTGGAGTTTATTATCTGATCACCTGAAGTGGAGGAGCTTTAAGTCAAGAGCAGCTTTGGCTTCCATGTGATGATTTCTGAGTGAAATGTAACGCTGCTGAGACAGAGTTATGAGAAAATACTGGATTTAGCTCAGTGAAGACAACACAATCCATGGCTGGAGGGGACTTTTGGCTTCCACCTTCACCTCCCTCACCTGAGTTCAGACACTGATTTGTTTACTCACTCTAATCCTCACCTGTAAACCGAAAGTGAAAACTATATTTATCATACACGTCTCACCTCTCACAGAGGTGGCTCGTTTGGGCTAAATTTTCAGCACAGATGTCACTAAATTATCAAAATATCACATTTATACAACATTACAGGCAGCAGTTTGTCCCTCTGATCCTCTGGCTCTTTTAGACAATATTGTGCTGATTTTACTTTCATCATGAAGGTGATACTACTGTACAAAGTATATAGAGTATATACAATTAAGTGTAGACATGAATATTTCCAGTACGTATTTGTGAGAGTATTTTAGATTCGGGATGAAACTGACAAAAGGTGGGACTGAAAATTGGAGTGCAATTACTGATCTCCGTCTCCTATCACGGACAGTGCCAAGGATTTATCAATACACAACACAATGAGGCTGCTGATGTTTCAGAGCCGAGGTCTGTAGGACCAAAGGCTCTAACCTGCACCAACCTCAGTCAGATAAATGATCAGTGACTCACTCATTTAACCAAACAAACCCTCTGCGACTGAGCCAATGGAGAGGTGGGTGGCAGGTTAAGTAGGGAGGCATCACTCAGACTTAAATCTCAATACAAGGAGAAGTGAGTTTAATTTGATTTCTACTCAGATTCCTTTAAGAAACTTAACCCAGGCATTTCTCTAAAAAAAACAGAAATCTGTATCAAACAGTTGCTGGTTACAGTTTCTAGCTGTAGACAATGTTTTGTACCGAGGATTTAAAACACTGAAACCTGTCAACAGTGATCTAAAACTAACTAGCTCCTTGTTTCCTGACATTGCTAAGTTTTCCAAACAAAATTTTTCAAAATTCTCTCAGCACCACAAACAAAGCTTCATTCTCCTCCGTCGGTT
>JAPZDY010000012.1:4785559-4797412 GCA_029783645.1 Ctenochaetus hawaiiensis
ATCTAAAACTAACTAGCTCCTTGTTTCCTGACATTGCTAAGTTTTCCGAACAAAATTTTTCAAAATTCTCTCAGCACCACAAACAAAGCTTCGTTCTCCTCCGTCGGTTTGTTCAGAGACGCCTCAGTGGCGGAGTCACATTGTGCCATTTCACACTGAGGCTGAATAAACTTGTTATGCTATTATTAAGCAAAACTCAGACACTTAATGCTGCAAAATTTTTCAACAGCATGCCTGAAATACTTTTACACCTTTCAACTGTGCATTCATTCACACTGAGTTGTTGATCCTGAAAGAAATCCAGGCTTTTAGTTTCTTCAAAGGCATCCGTCCCCGTGGTGTGACACCCTGAAATGTCTCAGACAGTGATAAGCCACATGTGAGAGAATCACATATCCTGAGCATTAGCATACATACCAACCATCCGCTTTTCAGGTGAATTTGTTGAACCAAAGCGTCTCTTTGACATTTAGGATGAGCTAAAGTGTGGCGTTTGTTGTAAACCCTTCCTTGGAAATCCATTAACATATATTATTAACGGCATAACGTCCCAAGCTATGGTGTTTGAATCTAAGATGACTTGTTGCCCAGAAGCCTTGAAAACCCAAAGGGGTCGACTGCAAGACTCTTATGTCTTTCACAATGCATATAACACAACGCGTAACCATCATGACAATCTGTCCTTTCCTACTGTGGCCACAAAAGCCTCTCGCATGGAAACAAATTGTTGGGGCAAATTGGGGGGAAAAAAATGTGCTGAAAGAATGCACTTTCCTTTGCCTATATGGCTGAAACACATATGTGCTCTCAGGCAGTGATGCTCCAAATGATCAGATGATAAGGCTTTTGATTAGTAGAGACAGCTAAATGCTCGGGGCAAGGGAGTTCAAACAGCAGAGTAACTTCCCCTTCTCTCCCCCCGCCCCTCCCCAGAAGTCCTTCATAGGCAGATGAAGGCTGGCTTGCTGATGTCTTTGGCTTGCGTGGGAGTTTGAAGCAACTCTGATTCCCTCAGCAGCTGGTGGTTTGCAGAGATAGGAACAAGAATAGAAAAAAAAAAAGCTCTGCTCAGAAAGGTCTCCCATGATGAGCCACATAAAGACAGTGTAACGTCCCTGTTCATGATCCACTGCGGTGCAACAGTTAGAAGAAAACAATATATTTTCTCAACAAAAAACGTTAATTTTCAATACATATTTCTTCATATCTTTATCACATCAGGGCCTTGTTTTGGAAATTACCAGCCAGACTGAGCAGGGATTTCTTGACAGGCTTTATCAGCAGTTTTACTGTATTCTCCCCTCACTGGTTCCTACATGCTAATGTGGATTATGCGATTTTGCTTATCATATTCAAACATGGCTGCTGAGTAATAACAATTGCTCTGCCACTGTGTCCCAACATTAGCCTCCTTAATAAAGACTTTGAGAAGTGCCGTGCATGCTATACATGACGCTTATCTCGGTGTTCATGTTTCATCACAGGGGGCTTAAGCTTGCAGGAGTAACGCTGTAGCGCACAGATGTTTTTTCATATACAGACATTCTGATGCTTTGCAGTTTGCTTTGCCTAATTTTCTTTTTTGCTAGCGATGAGCGTTTTTTTTTTTTTTTAAGGCAACCTGAGCGAGCGGAATTATTCAACGTCGCTGTGACCGCAGTTTGAAAAGAGAGAGCGCACTGGGTGTCCTTGTGATTTCCTGTGTTAGCATACAGTGTGTGCAGTATATCAAGGTTATGTCACAAACTTGGAGAGGTCAGCATGCCTTGCATTAGCTGCAAAATGTACCAAATCAGGAATAAGATTGGTGTTGGAGAAAAAAATGTATCTCTACATTTAAATGGAGAGTGTTAATTTTATTTTATAACTGTTACTGACCAATCCTCATAATTATCTCCTCTTTTATGGCAGATTAACTCCATACATTCTTTAATACAAACAACAGTGGTCTTATCTAACAGGCAAGGAATCCTAATCTGTCACTTTTAATCTAAATCCCCCTTTTACACTCACACATACTGCCACTGTGCAGTCACTGTAAATATTCCAAATCACTGTTTTTCCTCTTCAGTTTGATTCAGCCGTTATTTGTGACATCGCAGAGGTTTCATGAAAAGTCGAGATTAGGCATGAAAAAAAATGGAAGAGATGGGACAGCAGAGGGAAAAGGCTCTAATCTGCACATTGACGTCACTCTGGATGAGCTGAAGCTGTACAGATGGGAGTAAGGCAGGATTGTGTGGGCAATGCATCTTATGACAACAGATTATTTCCTTTTATGCATGCTGACTTCCTCCATATGAGCCACAGAGAGGACTCTCTTCCCCCGGGGACAGCATGGCTGCGTTTTCTATCACTGAAAAATCATGGAGACATCAATCTGCAGTCACAGGAGCAGCTCTCAGTGAAGTTTCACAGACAGAGCGAGTCTATGATCGGACAAGTCTCTGTGTTCATCCTGTAACATCTGCCATTCACGATAACATTTATCAGAAAGCCTTTGAGCCAACACAGAACTTGTCTTGCAAGTTCGGGGGGGAATTAATCTGCCGAACACGTGACACGAATAACACAGTCGCACACGGATGACAGCCTGCATGAGATATGATTATTTGACTTCACTGTTTTTCATGATGAATCTTAATATTGCGAGGCTGCTTCATCTTCTTGGGGAGGATTACACTTAAGTTTTTTTTTTTTTTTTTGCTGCTTGCTCCTTGATTCTGAAGTTTTTTACATAAAGCACAGATGATCTAATTTATTCTCGCCTAATAAAACTGTCAGCATTAATTTCACTCTGGAAGTGAGCGCTGCTTATGTCTTTTACCTGGAAACACAGTGAAATGCTCTCAGAACAGAGTAAAATATTGTCAGGGAGTCCTTGTGATGTCTCCTCTCTGCTGGCTGCTTGTGTTGCTGATACTAACCTGCAGTTTATATAAATGTATAAAGCGTGTCCATGGTGTTATTCATCATCTTATGGTTGTGACCTCTAGAAGTAAATACATCCCAGCTGTTTACACATACAAACAAAACCCAGTAATCTTTGTAGAGTATAGCACTCATTGAACAAGAGTCTCTGCCTTTCTTCTCTCTGTGTTAGCTATATCTTGAAATATACTGAGGCACCAACTCTATATTTTATATATATATGTACGTATTTCTCCTTTGACATACACATCTTTGCAGGAGAGAGAACAGGCTTTTGTGCTTCTCTCTGAGTTTCTTCATAACTATGAGAACCATTGCACAGTTTTTCTCCATCCAAATTTTTTTTTACATCATATCTCACTGTGCATGTACTGTTGCAAGGCGTATAGAGATAGGAGGGCTGTCTGCAGCATCACTTTTAAATATTACCTCATGCGGAGGTTTGCAGGCTGTGCCAGAGCTCGCAAATTGTTTCCCAAAAAAATGTGTCAAAATAGCACAAAAACTGTGAAGCATTAGCATTATGCCTCATCATGTTGCTTTGTAGAGCGAAGGAAAGACAAAAAAAAGTGGCACATGAACAGAAGATGACGGGGTGTTTTTCCCCCCTGGAACAGTTGTTTAAAGTTTTTGCTCGAACATGTTGAGTAAAATCAGTCTGACTGATGATATGGTGACTGTCCATTTCTTTGAACGTCATGCGAGGTGACGTCCAGCTCTAATCCTGAGATGCATTTGTTCAGGGCTTTAGCACCTGAGCCGTTCTGTCTGCTCTCATTTATCACATCTGAAAAGAGTTTTATTTTTCACTTCTTGAATAATAATGCTCAAAAGGTTTATCTCGCAGATGTCCAATTCTCTGTAAACACAATTAGCGCTTCAAAGATACTTTGTTCCCACAGATGTCATTTGATCTAATTCACAGAATTCGATTCATTCTTGTTAATTTAATGCCGCAAGTTTATGCGTATACCTCAGTAACACAACAAGATCTTCTGCCACAAACTGCTCTTTTTCTTTTGTCTGCTTGTCGTTCCCTTGATCCCATGGTCTGAGAGTCCGTCAATATGAATTCTAGCCATTTGCAGCACATTAGACGTCACCTCCATTTTCCTCAGAATAAATCAAGTTTTATGAGAACAGAGACCTCTCTCCGAACAAAGTCACAGTATGAATAAAATAATTTATACCTAATCGTGACAGTCCCCTACGCAAAACTGCCATGCTTAGCTGTTAAAATGCCATTAGCTTTACTGCGGCTGTTAATGCCATTATATTTACAATCGCTCGGCACAAAGGAGGCCAGTGGTTCTTTAACTTTTTCTGACACTTCCCCCTTCAAAACCTGATAACCCTACAATTTTTGTCAATCATTAACAATGTTAAAGGAAGCAATATATAAAAAAAGAACTTGATTTTTTTTTTCCAAGTTGAATTTTGGTGAAATAAAGGTCAGCATGACAGCATCAGCGAGCTTTTGTTTGTTTGTCTTCCTGACACGGTTCATATTGCTTGATATCGGACTGAATTGTCAACCGCACTCAGTGCCCATCTTCAGCCTGCCGTTGCCTCCACTCGAGGCAATTTCTGTACAAGCTTCTCATATTACAGCTTCACAATGCAATAAAATACGTTTCCTGAAAAGATTTAAGACGGGAAATAAGGGAAATGCATGACAGAATCTTGAGTCATATTTTATCAAAACTGCCTGGTTTCACAGTTTTCTTCTTGATTTTGTGGTCTGTGATATTGTTTTCCAAGGATGGCGAAGGCATGACCCGACATCTGTCCAAAAATCACCCCTTTGCCATCCTAGAAAACCTTTTTTTTTCAGTCATAGAGCCTCACAGTGTTCAACAACCAGTTGGCAGCAGCATTAACATAGTTAATGTCCTTCCCAAGGAGCTGATTGGCTAATCTGTAGTCCCTCGCAATGCTCATGGAACCACATTTTTCGGTGACAAGAAACCTTTGTTGTGTCTCATGATGCCAGACGCTGCTGAATCGGTGAACTACTGTGACGTGGGTAGATTCAAAGGTCTGAACTCAGGCAACAGATCATCAATAGATCATCCATAATTTTCACCTGGTCATATACAATCCACCTCATAATCTGAGGATTGCTAAATTAGGCTAAATATTGCTAACGGTGTAAACATACCAATGACATGTTTCCATCACCTTATATCTAAGCTGTATTGACACAGTTTCATACCCAGACAATGATTTGCGTGGATGGTGAAAACAGGAAACAGTATTTAAGCTTTACAAACATAGGGCACAACAGCGTGGTGTCAGGGTCGGATCTTATTGTTTTTATTCCCTCGTGGCTACAAAAAGATTTGGAGAAAATGGTTTGCAATAACTGATTTTTTTTTTTTAGAGAGAATATCGCTCTGTGGATACCTTTTAATAAAAAGTTGTGATATCCCAGCAGTTTGTGTGTTGTCATATAATCTCGTATCCCTCACGCTGGTTGTCCTCAGAGGACAGGTGGCCGAAACCCAACGGGCTCCCCCGTGTTATAGGGCTTTTCACTAGATTCTACCCAGACTATAAAGAAAGTGATGAATATGAGGAGGGAATAGGGAAAAAGGAACCCTTGCGTAAAATCTTTGGCTCTGACGCAGCAGAGTAAAGTCTGCCCTCGGCCATGGATCAAGTTTGTGCTGAAAAACCCCCACTGGATTGTACTTAATCAAACTTAGAGAGCAGCATGAGGAAGTGATGGTAATAGGGAAAGGGAGTAGGCGGCAAACGGCCCGGAGAGCTGTGCACTTTAAGTGTGTAATAAGTGGATTTGCAGAATGAGAATCTCTCTCTCTATCTGAGCTTTCATAAACTAAAACTATGATTAAGTCAAGATAATTGATTACCCCACCATCATAAACTAACTGGAGCTGACTGGATCTCGTCAAAGAGCTGCACCTTGCAAAGACAAATGCATCACAGTGAAAGTTTTTATTGCTTTTAAGGAAACTATCCTGCCTTAGACTGACTCTTCTGTTTTCATAAACATAACACAGAAAAACACTGTAGAAAACTCAATTATACAGACTCGCTTAAGTTAAGTAGCTGTGGTTGTGCAGCAGCTTTAAATAGGAAACAAAAAGGAATTTAAAGCAGGACTGCACAAGGCAGTTTTTAGTGTTAAAAGATGTGAATTGAGGCTGCAGAAATGAATCAGACTGATGCAACACAGGTTGTGTACAACTCACAGCCCTCAAGGTCAAACTGGCTCAGTTTCACTTTGTTTCTGTGCAGTTTGGTGTTTTTTGCTGTAGTTTTACTATCTGGTCAAGTCTGCAAAAATATATATATACTTTTTTTTACCACATGTATTAAATGTTAGCTTTTGCACCAGTTTGGCAAAAGCAGCGGCCGAGTGAAATTAAATTCCTCTGCTGTCATTTCAGCGGTTTGATTTACGCACCCACTCAGCTGCTCTGATTCCTCATGCGGCCGCCTCTTCCAAGGGGAGTTGAACGTAAGAGAAAGCTCACATTAGTCCTCGTCACGGCTGACTGAACATTAGGCTACATCCTGCAGAATAGTGAGACCTCCATCATGTCATAGTAACACTCGAGGATAGAAAGCGCCAGTTTCAGGACACAGTCAGACAGTGTTGATTCAATAGAGCACATTATCAGTTTTTTTCTCCCCCTATTTTATCTAATCCCCTTTTCTCTGCAAAACCCAATACATATGTATGTCCAGCCTCGATTTTTTGCACAATAGAAGTCCTGAAAATGAGCAACACGCTGTGCACTGTGACTTCAGTGAAATTCAGGGAAATGTCCTTGATATCAGATGTTAGACATCTGATGCTGCAACAACAAAAACAGATGTTATGTAATTAAAAGTACGCCTGCGCTGCGTTTTTTATTTCTTTATTTAAAAAATCACGGAGGACAGAGCTGTGTATGAGATGATCCCGCTGGCCCGACACTCTCCCTGTCATTTGGTTTGAGGCAAGAAACAAAGGTCACTGCTTTAGATTCCTATAATAACACTGTCAACACTGTGGAGATAAAACGGAGAAAAAAGTGCCATTAGCAATTTTTAGAATATGGAAATCATGTCCTGCTGGCATTAGAGACTCGATGGAGAGATCACTATGGGTTTTTTTTTTCTTTTCTAGAGTTAAAGCGTATTGTAAAGTAGACATCTGTCATCCTCCAGAGACGCAGTCTGGTGATATATACGTTTCATCCCCCTCCATCCCTGCTCTCCACCTATTCAGCCACTCTGCCGATGAAACCCCACTGGCTGCTTTCAGTGTTCAGGACGATAATCTGAGAATAAAGAGGAAGATGAATCGTGTCAGTTGTGGAGCTGGACTACTCATAATTCCTACTCTTTAACCTTTTTCCATCAGAGGCTGCACAGTGCTTAATATTAATTCTGTTGTTTAAGCTCCACCCATGAGAAAAACACATCAGCTGACGAAGGGATTAAAAAATCTACTGAGCCAGAAAAAGATCTGGCTAAAAAAACGACACGTTTGTTCTTTTGTTTATGATTATGCACACTCGGGGCAAGGAAGTTAAAATAACTCAGGATGATAATGACACACACTCACCGGAGATTTAAGTAACACCTGCTCAGGTTGAGCTTGCAGTGTAGCGCCGCTTTAAATCTGAGTTTAAAGGACAAGCTGCTGTAAACACAATTTAAACCACTTATTGTAGAAATACGACCAAAGTACAAGAAAATCTCAGTCAATATTGCAAAGTTAAGGAAGAGAGAGAAAGAGGGGAGGCAAACGAAGTGAAGCAAAACTGCAGAATTGAACTGAAATACTCTTTTGTGGCCTTGAAGAATCACATTTCTAATGACTCAAGTAGCATGAGAGGGTCTGTCATTCTCTCTGTCATCTGAAGATGTCATTAGGGCTCTGCAGATGAACTTTAATAATTCAGGTTGATCTGTTAACTTTCAATTTTCCAGTATTTCAATCTGATAACTGCTAAATATTCTTATCAGCGAGTCCACTCATGAAGCAGAAATGAAGGTACAAAGATGCAGAAGGAGCAGAAACGGCAGAATATCCATTGCAAGTATTGGTTTCTGTAATAAGGCAAATTCAAGGGTTTTATTGAACAGAAATAATAGATAAGACATTAACATAAATCTCCCAAAAGATCTAAATTCTACCACATTGTAATTTTGTTAATGCACCACTAATTATCTCATCAGTTATTGTAGTAATTATAATTATTTTATGTGCTTTTTATTGCTTTTAATTGCTTTTAAAAGGGAATTAATACATATTTGACTAAAGAGCCAGGCTGCAATGGTCAGGCTGCTGAAAACAGTATTTATTTTTATTATCATTATTACTACTATTATTATTACTACTACTGAAGCAGATGGTATTGCAGTTTTTAGTTTAAATTCAAGCAAAGAGTAGAAAAGGAACAAGAAGTTGACGGGGATGAGATAACAACATGTGACCGGAGTTCAAATTCTCAGCTGAATAAAAGTAAATTAAAACTGGAAGGTTGTCAAGGACATAAAGAAATGAGATGGGGGGGAAAAATAAAGAAATAAGTGGATGTAATTATGAAGAGAGTCCTGAAGGCTGTGACTTCATCCTCGCTGTTCCGTGTTTTCATGAAACAAAGAGCTTCATATGTGATGAGCCTCCTCTTCAGTGCCACTTTTGCCAAAGCAAGGTGATTTTCCATCAAGGTTAACAAGCATTATTAATGTCTGTGCAACTCACTGCCAAAACCCCTGTTTGAAATGTTTTTTTCTCAAACAGCATGAGAAAACATATGAGAAAATGTCTGTATCGCTGTATGTTTAAACCACTTTTTTACAAAACCAATATTGTAAAATTGTGTAAGTTTGCGTTTTATAATATGTGATAATAGTGTGTTTCAGCATTTTCAGCTGCGCCTGCATGTTTGCCTTTTTTTTTCAGAATTAAAATTCTCATTCAGCTCATTTATTCATCTTATGGAAACAATGAAAGCAAATAGCTGGAGAACAAATCAAACGTACATTCAACAAATGAAACGAGAATATTGCGATTTTATTGCAGGGTGCTCTGCTAATAATGTGCCATGTGTCAAATGTGAAGGATGCGGAGATGTTTAGATCGAAGTCCTTATGTTTGCACATCATTAATGGTCGGATTTCTAAAACAATTCGACAAACACAGTCTGCTCTGTCATTCTCTTTTGACTGTGCCGAGGCAGCCATTGCTCATTCATTACATATGAGCGGCACACATAATAATGACAGCAATTACCACAAATGTTGGGGCTGGATTCATTATGGAAAAGAAGCTTAGGCATAATTGTTTTTCACGTTTTTGTGTGCCTCTCAACAAAGGGTTTGGGGAATGAGATGGCCTAGTCGCTGAGGAGCTGAGCTGAACTGAGCTGAACTGAATGGAGGAACATCAGACGAAACTACACGCTGCAAAATGTCACGTTTTGAAATAACATCCATTCATTCATTCATTCATTGCCTTAATGTGTGGCAGATACTTTACATTTACCAACTTTATCATATTATCAATTTATTTAAGTTTTTTCTATAGCTAATCTCTTGAATGATGTGTAGGAGGCTTCATGTCAGTTTGTATCATTAGACGACTCTGTTAAAGGAAAAACGACAGGACCAGTCATTTAAAAAAATGCCTCACAGCAACATAATACGTTTACTCTTAACTAGCTCACAGTGGCCATGAGAGATACGACTCTTCTGTCATTAAAAGTAAATGCTGTGTGACATTATTTAAGAGCTATGATACCCCACATACAATAAATGTAAATCTGAAAATACTCAGTTTCCTGTTTGTCTGTCACACAAAGCCAAAACTAATGCAGACTAGCACAACAGTCCTGCAATAGTGAAGGTTGTGATATTCAGTTGGATTAACTGAGATGTTGATACAAGCATATGGTCATTTAAGAGGATGTGGTGTGTTGTGTTATTGAGCTGTTTTGCTTTATTTAGTCAGGTTTCTCTGTTTGCACAGACTTTTTAATATAATTAGTGTGGAAAAATATATAGAAACACCTGTCGTTAAGGAAATACTTTATGTGTTCTGTGATATCACATCACAGTGAAAGTTATTCAGTCTATAAAACAGCCGCATCAACCACATGAGCGTTGCACTTGTCATCCACAGTGCAACTCAGCCTCTTAGTTAAATGCACCTCTCTCCATTTCGCACTTGCATTAAAGAAAACAGTGGGTTGAGATTTGATGAATGTGGCCGATGAAGTCTGTTGGATTTATTAGCATTTACAATTTGCAGTTATATATTTATATTTCTGTAGCTATCAAAAGAAGGGCCGACGTCTCCCATGTGTTTTCAATAAAAGCTGCGGTGAAGGATGCTCGACTTGCCATGGTGGTTCCACTTTTTAAAAAAAGACTTGCACAATACAAGAGTGTGTTATTACTTCTGGAGTGACATCAAATGCATCAGTGCTATCTGCCTCCTCCAAAAAGCTCTGAAGTGAGTGTCAGCCCTTTCCCTTTGTGCGTTTATGTCATTCCATTTCCTTTTTCATCTCCGTGGAAGAGCGTGTAGTAACTTCCACTGCATTAATTTTATGTTCAGTAGATGCCCGGATAGCTTTGCTCAGGTATTGTGGAAATGCGGCCTTGTAAAAAACAAAAAAAAAAGTTTGGGTAGTTTGTTACCTCGTTTTATTAAGGTTTTTCTATTTCAGTATCGCTTTGTTTTGTTGATTTCTCCACCTTCGGTAGATTCCAGCTCCGCACTCGTATAGCATGTTTGAGCTCGGCCTGAGTTGCCCTAAAGGCAGCCTTTTTGCTTAATTAGCTGCTGCCTTGGTAAATTAGATGCTAATTTCACACATATAAACACAGAGACGCACACACACACACACACACACACACTTTGGGCACAAATACCTTGAAGACTATAGAGAAGTGTCTTCCACATACGATAAGCTTGCTTTTTTCCACCGAGTGCTTGCACATGTTCATCCGTGTGCAGAAAGACCTTTTGTGTATTTTAGTAATATGAATAACTGAAAACAATGTGAAATGAAAACTCACTGGAACTGTTTACAACACGGTCATGAAATGAAGAGTAAACGCGCTGTGATCTCTGGAGAAACATTTCGATTTCAGAAAATCCAAATTTAATAATTTTGTACATTCTGCAGCTGGCATGTTATGGTAATTTTTTTGGATACTTCTGAGCTCCCTGAAACCAGATGCCATTGAGCCTAACTCTGGTGTGGTGGTTGCATGGCAGACATCTGTAATTATTGGCAAATCAATGAAAGCCTCAGTCCAGCCAAAGAGAAGCAGACTTCGATGGGCGGCCATGTGTGAAAGGATGCAGGCTGTTCCTCCTGATCCGGCACCTGTCCTGGATTTGTCTGGATGTGCACGCTGCTTCTTACATTAGCGATCGCGACTGTCACACAGTCAGACTTCGGGCTAGCCCCGCGGTCATGGCGAGTTTTCCTTATCAAGTGAGCAGAACTAATTAGTCCAAAACCCACTGCTCTTTCATCTCAGTCTCCTCCAAAGCTTCTCACACAGTTCGCTCAGCATGATGCAAGCTATAAAGTAGTTCATTTACTGTAAGGCTTATATACTGAAGCGGCAGCAGTGAAGCGATCCTGATAAATGATTCTATTAAAGAGAACAGAGGAGCATGTAGTTAATTATTTATTTTCTTTTTATTATTATTAGTAGTAGTATTATTATTATACATCTGAAAAGGTGACATGAGGTAGGATTTTTGCCTTTGTTTTTTATTTTCATATCGTCCAATCGTGGTCATTCAAGCTCACTGATATGCAATCTCATGGCTGGAGGCTGATGGGAAAAGTAGGGGGTGGGTGGAGTTACGTCACAGTGCACCCGCGAAATATCAGCGAGGCACGACTTGTTTTTAAGGTCAAAGGAAAACATAAC
>JAPZDY010000012.1:4816105-4834394 GCA_029783645.1 Ctenochaetus hawaiiensis
TTGATGATATTATAAGACACTTAGATAAACAGCCTGTGCATTGCAAAAACACAGTAAAGATGTGATTACATTGCAGCTATGGCAGACATGTTGCAACTCCACCAACAGGCAACAAACTGAAGCAATTACAAAAGTCATACAAAACTATCTCCTGCAAGTGCTGCTCATTTGCATGTAAAATGAGGGCCAAGATTTAAAAATACCAGAATTTAACATGTTCATGTCAAAAAAGACTTCATTGTGCATGCAGGCAAGTTTATGTGTTAACGCATCCACCCATTTATCCTCAGGTCACATAAACTTTTCACCTTCCTACATTCTAGTTACTCGTGGTGACATTTTTTGCTGAATCCATGCTATGACCCAAATATTTGCTGCGATGCACCTGTGCACAGGACAGGAAGTGAAGGTCACCATTTTGGCCAGCAGCAGGACACTCTATTCCCCAGAACAGAGAGGAGAGGAGCTGCAGTGGCAGCCTCTAATCCTCTTTAATTTGTTTTCAGATGGGGCTTTGGAATACCAGCCTGCTCCCTAAGCAGAGATCACATAAGAACGTGGGTTGGGACAGCTGTCTCCTCTTCTGGCGGTTTTTAATACAGGTCTGCTCAGCAACCTCGCCCCGCCCTGCCATGAATAATTCCGGTGCTGAGCTGAGTAGTTACTTTATGTGGATTTTAGTACCAAAAAAAAAAAAGGGATGCAATTCCACATAGCACAAATGCATGACAATGTCTGTATGACTGCGTTGGGGAGGCAAAATAAAAAAAAAAAATCGAAAATGAAAGTGGTTGGAGGTGGAGATGTGTGTTGTTTTTTTTTCTCTTTATCAGCAGTCATGTGGCCTCCTCCTCCTCGGCCCTCGACACAAAACAAAGCTTGTAATTGAGTTTGGGTGTGTCCCCTTTCTCCTTTGTTTGACGGTAAAGGTTGAACTTGAAAAAAGGAAAGAAAAAAAAGATGCACTGCTTACCTCACCTACGTGCCTCGTGCACCTTCGTAGAGGTGAACGAGCAGTGGAATGTCTTGTCTCCTTTTGCAGCACTTACGATCAAGCGATGCTGGACAGAACCGAGGCACGATTCTATTGAAGTGATGAAGCACATCTTGAGAGACAGAGGGGGTTTAAAAGCTGCTGAAACAAAGCATGCAGGCAGTAGGTTGGCGATGCAGGCAGGGGGCTGGCAGTCCTTTAATCCTCACTGCAGTGCTGATAAATCGGCATGCGAGTTTCATTTTTATCCCCCTTACCAGTTTGCTTGGCTCTTGAGTGATGAACAAACCCCCACTTGCCTTTGAGGCCTTTTGATGTAATATCCAACCTGGATTACGCCCTCTGCACCGGGGCCAGCTCACCGCTGAGGTGCTGAGCTAACAGGTGGATGGACTCAGAGTCCAGATAGCTTTCAGGCAGACAGACAGGGTAGCAGGATCACGGAGAAGAGGACAGTAGTCTAGTCAGAAAGCCTCCCTGATCAGCATCTTCACTTGTAATTGGACCGCAGTGAATGTAAAAACCCACGAAACTTGGATTTGAGATAAACACATCTGAGAAAAAGAAGGAGAATTTTTTTTTTCAATCGGCAATTTCTTTCCATTACTTGATCACTTTGAAACCAAATCTTCTGCTGTAAATCTCCTGAATCTATCATGTGCCACTCTTTGAACTTCCTATGATACATACACTAATGAATTTCAGGGACCTGTGAACTTCTCTTATGTTGCCTCATTAATCTGCACCGCAGTTTCCGTTGCAGGCACACCTTGTACATTACAAACCCGATACCTCCAAAAGTAGAATAACAAGTCTTTTGAGGTGAAGTCGACATAGAAAATGTGTTTTTTTTTTCTTTCCTCCCTTTGGGTTTTGTCAATCCTTTTCCCATCACTCATTTGTACTTTCATTTACAGCATTTTCAAACTGATCCTCTTGCCTCTAAGCTGCATGATGATTGTGTGAGCGTAGATTGAAGATTATGCACTCCATTTTTTTCCATTGCATCATGCTCAACATGCTCTGCCCCTAAAAGGAAGTTAGCAGGATGACAGAGTGGCTTTTTTCCCCTGTCTTTTGTGCTATTGTCTGATTTTCAGGGGGAAAAAAATAAGACTGTGCTGTAAGCAAAAAAAAAAGATGAGGATACGACAGCGAGAGACCCCCTTTTTTTTTTTTACTTTGAAGGCCACTATCAGCTGAGCCACCAGCACGACGACACTGCAGGTTCGTGTTTGTCAGGCGAACTCAATACTCTCAATCGAAGACATCTTAATTGAGGTCACTTCGCCAATAGTTTCTCGTTTTGTTTTTTTTCTCTCTCTCTCTCTCTCTCTCTTTTTGGGACATCAAGGCAAACTGGATCTCCTTTTTTTGGCCTTCACACTAAAATGGTTTGAGTTAGAAAAAAAAAGAAAGCTAAAGGCTCCCTGTTGGAGATTGTTCCTGAGGTGGGTGAGTGAGGTTTTGGATCAGGAACGAACCAGTGCAGAGATGTTGTGAATAGTCAGTGAAATAACACGGAATGGCCCTCTTGTAACTGCGGCAAATTCTGCCATGATAAATTGACTCTGCAGTTTATGTTCCCTGCATGCTGGATGCGGTCCTCAAATCCGCCCGTTTGACATTCAGAACGGCCATTTCTCCGCGCTGCCCTCGTCTCCTCCCTCGTTTCCTGCCATTGCTCATGACCTGTGGCGATGCAGGGGTCTACAGATTGAATGCACAAACAATGATTGATACCCCGGCGGGTCCGTCTCTGGGTTACAGGGACAACTTGCCTCCTTGGTAACAGCATCATGACTTCTTTGAGGCCTTTATTAATATGACACCCAGGTCCTGTTTACCTTATTAAAAACGGATTGGAATATCTATTTCCAAGGCTCTGTGACATTTCATTCCTCTGAGCTCCAGACTTGTTTGTTGAATTTATTATTAAGTAATGGAAAAATACAAACACCGTGCCAGGCAGCTTTTCAGGAAAAACCTCCAGATCATTTTGTAGATTGCAGATTGTTTCTACAGGTGATGCATTTTTTATTGTTTAAATTAACACAAACAACATCTTATGATTTTCTTTAAGTTCATATTTAAATTGTGATTTTGATCCCCGAAAACCAAAAAAACATTCAAATAGTGTGAGTGTGTAAGACTGTTGCAGTCTCATAAAGTCTGTTCACATCTTTTTATATAAAGTTTGAAAACTTTATATTGAACAAATATTTAAGTTTTCTCTTATTTATCCATCTAGACTCTATTTGTGTGCCTGTGTGTTTTTATTTGTGCGTTCCCCTGAAAAATGGACTGTAGCTCCCACTCGGCTCTAAATGGGTTTGCTCCATGTAAAACACCCACACTCGTTGTACCAGAGGCTTTTACAGAATAAGGGATAGAATAGTGAATAGATTCATAAAATACTCCTTTAAGGGTTGAGGCAGGGTTTCGGGAACACATTTTCTGTTTCTTCTACAGGTGTCCACTTTATTTTCCTGGCTAAATAAACACTCCTAAGCAGAGGCGACACTTTGGTCACTTCCTGCTTCAGTTCATATCTGCAGTTTATTTGCTTACACCAGATCTGCTGGTTTACGAACATTATGAGTAGTTCTTTTTCTCATGCCACCCACTTGAACTTCATGCTCGAGTGTTGTTCTCCATGATTCAAGAAATGGTTTAATCAAACATGTCATTTTCTACTTATTTCTAGCCACAACCATTATTACAGGCTGCATTGTGTTTCTCGTGAAATAATTGGTACAAAAAAAGTTTACAGTTTCAGCGCACAACATGTTATTTCTTCCGCTAAGTTCTCTCCGTTTAAACAATGAAAACAAAAGACACTGTTTGGTGATGTCGTGAGGTAGTGTGGGATCATGGGATTTGTTTTTTTTCATTGTTAAACAGCGACGATTGCAGATGAAAATCTATCCGAGTGACTCACAGATGTGTTAAAGTTTTATTCATGTTAAATTTAGTCACTTTGCGAACTTCTCTCCTCACTCTGACCACCGTTAGCTTGAGTTAGCAACAAGAGACACAAGGTTACCTTGAATAAGTTACAGATTTCTGAGTTTGAACATTTTTAGAAACATTTGGATTAAAACTAAAAATGTATGTGAGACTTTTGCGTTAAAATATGTGACAAAGATGTAGTTGTCTTCTAGGCATTTCAGTGCAAAAATCTCACATGTTGCACATTTCAGTAATGCTACAAAAACCCAACGTTGAAGTGAAAAAAAACAACTGCACCTTCAGCTTAAAAGACCCACATTGACCTCATTACCTTCTATATTTACCCTGCTGACTGTTTCGCGTTTTTGAAGGCGTGGACACGTCCACTGCTTGGTGTATCACCCTGCAGCACTGTGCCAGAAAGCTCTGCTCGCTCACCGCACTGTGTGCACCATCCACCGTCTCCCAAGTTAAAGGTTCAAGACATGCAAGTGTTCTTCAAACAAATGTTTTTGTTCACTGGGAGACGGCTGAAACATGGCTCTGGTGGACGATTTTATTCTTTATGGGTCTTTATGGAAAATAGGAAGTTCGGTGGGATGTGCAGACAATGGCTCACACAGCGGTCGTGCTTCTTAATACATCATCATTTGCATTTTCATAACGTTTTACTCCGAGGTCACAGGGCACAGAAGTTGAGGGGGAAGGCTGCTATGAAAACTTCTTATCGTCTCTGCACACATTTTCAGTACTTTACCAAATAATGTCTTTCACGTCCTTGCAGATGAAATTTTTGAGTGCAGCAGCTTTTTTTTTTTTACAGCTCTCCTGAACAGAAATGGGTAAATTTTTTCCCCCAAAAGCTGATTGAGATGGCAGACACACAACAATGCTAACAAATCATTTCCAGGTGCAGTAATGTAGCTTGGAGGCAGATGGATCTATATCTAGCCAGCAGGAGTGTTGCAGGTTTACAATAGCCTCTCATAAAATAAAAATGCATTATATTCTACAGATACAACGTGAGCTTTATTCTCATAGAATTCACCACATGCCATTATAATGAATCTCTTTATCTGGGGAGAGAGAGAGATTGGCATTATAGTTACATTATTGTCTTTACGTGCATGGATTCATTGTAAAGACTCCTTTAACATTTTTTTTTCATTCCTTTCACCTGAATGCCAGTTTCTATATTTGTCAGATCTCTTCACTCAACATGCGATGTTTTCTTTTCATTTTGCCGGGACAATTTCACGTGTTATTTTGGCCACTGTGCTAAAAATCAAAGCCATCACCCTCTTAAGTTTTACATTTTCGTCTCAGAGTGAAACTTTAACATACTGTCACACCATCAAACGTGCCCGTTGTAATCCTCCCTCAGTGATAACATGCAGCATTCTGCAGACTGCGGAGCATCCCTGCCAAGTGTTTAGCACTGATGCTGAGAGCAGAGTGCTGCATTGGGCTTCATTTCTTTTTTTTGTTTATCCCTTTTTTTCTCCCCTGTTTTGTCATATACGCTCCAGGAGTGCGCATAAACAAATGCATGTTAAACTCCCAACACTGATTATATCAGACGTTACAAATCTCCAGAGGAAACTCACAAGCTAATGGCACATTTATTCCTGTGCATACTGGTTCCTGGTCGGATAATCTACAGGAGACAAAGCTCTGTGTCTCATTTTTCCTGATGCTGTGGCCATGGACAGTTTGTGGCTCAGACTCCCGTGGGACCACTTACATGCCACAGCAGTGGTCATCCTCTGTCTTCATCATGAAAAGCTTGTGTGTGGCTGCTGTTCAACTCAAACCTTGCGTTTTGGTTGTAAAACCTGTAAAGTGTGTTTTTTTTTGGTGTATGTGTGTTTGAGCGGGTAAATATGACTAATGGCATTTATTTACTTTTTGAAATAATATGACAGGTTTTTAACAGCATTCTGTGGTTCTGAGGGTCATAAAGTCACTCAGCAAATAAATGAATGGCTTCAGTTCATATAGGGGCAAAAAATAAGAGAAGTACTGATTCTAATTTGCATTTGTGCACAATAGCAGAGGAAAAGTAAAAGAGGAAATGAAGAGAGGAATACGGAGGGATCAGAGATTCATAGCTGTCTAGTTGGCCAGCTAACTGCAGCAGTGACATACACACCGCTGCATCTGACTGAGCCCATGTGGGAAGGCTGGCTGCGTTTCCTGCCTGGCTCCGACTCTCCTCACCAATGACACGATAATGCCACACGCCTAAGGCCTTTGAGAATGAGGACCCACTGATAGGGTTTCTTTGTGATTGCTATCCGCTAAAGCAGTACAGGCTTGTGGGAGGGCGATGGATTACAACGGACGGGCACTGACACACTTGAAGCTGAAGCATGTCATTAAACAGTAAATCACTCTGATTGAAAAACGCATCGGCTCCCGGCTTTCTGTTGACAAAAGAAGACCTTCTCCGCAGGCGCAGGCTGTGGTCTCGGTCAGAATAAATCAACAAGCAGTCGTCTGTGAGTCTCCTTCCACGTAACGCTTCCCGAGCCCTCATCCTGCATGTACAGTTACAAATCACCACCTGAGAGTGTGTGCTGCATGTTGACTTTGTTAAACATCCCTCACCGCAGCGTTTAATCACCTGCAGCGACTGTAAACGCAGCAAGTTTGTTAAAGAAAAGGTGATACAATGATAAAAACAACACTTTTCACTGTTTTAAATGGCTTTAATTAAAGTACCTTAGTTTTTTCAGCACTGCAAATAAAAAGGTGGTAATAATACAAATTAGTTTTATAATTAACAGCAGTATTTGCGGTAGTTCTGGAGTGTTTACATAATACATCAGCTCGTGATGGATGATGTGCATTGTTGAATCCACTGTGAGGGTTTACAGCTGTGAATTTAAGTGTAGTTCAAAGGGAAAATCAATTTCTTTATAACCCTGTTTTGGAAGTTATCATTTTAGGTTACGACACCATGACAGTTTTGAGATCTGGGGATGCAGCAATACAGGTAGATACGGCTTTCCAGCAGAGACCAATAAGGCAACACAAGCTGTCAAACAAATTGCTTGTGTGCGTTCTCAGAGCACTGTGCTTGTAAAGCTCTGACTTCACTGCCAGAGATGCCACTTGGCCACAGTCTCAGCATAGCAAATTGAAAGGAAATGAGGCCAAAATAACAGAAAAAAATAAGACCAGGGTTACTGGACAGATAATTTTTACTTCAGAATTAAAGCATAGATAATTCCAGCATTTGCAAATAACACATAAAAGTACAAAAGTTTTACACAATTTGTCTTTTTAGACAAAAACAACATGACTTGTAAGACAAAAAAACACATTACATAAAGTTAAAGTCATTAAAACCAAGTAGTATTACCACTTGTTACCACTGCAATTTCTGAAGAAACACATTAAAAACATTCATAATTGCTGCACGACAATCGAGGTTCCTCACTGTTTCTCAGCTGATTTAGAAACCCAAGTAAAAACCTACTGCTATTGTGCTGCTCACAGATCTGCTGATTTTACCGTATCTAACATTCTTTAACCACTAAACCAACCTGGTGATGGGACTGAGTACAAAATATCAGAAATGACTTTTTTGTTCCCATTATCTTTAATAACTTTCACTGATGTTCCTAAAAAATGAAAGGGCAGGGCAGCAAAGGTACGTCTGTGATATTTGTCTTGCTCTTCAAAAGTTTTAAAGCTACTAAACACCTCACTTATTGACTATTACATATTAATATGAATAAGACATATCTAATGTTCCTTTTACATTATCCATACCCCCGTTTACCTTGCGGCTTTGGACTTGAAACCTTGACTAAATGCAAAGATTACAAATGAAGACGTTATAGCTGTTGGAACATGTAAACCATTAAGATGTCGTCCTTGTTTTTTTTTTTTCCAGAGAGCCTCCAGTACCATTAACAAGACATAACTTGCACAGTTAAAGCTTCTGCCTTTAAATCAGTCACCTAGCTTTGGCTGTGTGGTTATAAACTGGATATATTGATCACCACATGTGATCAAATGGGATTTTATAAGGCAGCAGACAAACTCTTTTGCTTGTTGGAGTGAAGGTATCCTGTCTTTGTCAAAGTAAAATTGTGTCAAAATTAGATGCAATGTTCATCTTTTGTCCCTTGCAATCACTTTTTGACAAAGAAATTAAAAAATAAAAGCATATTTTTTCCACGCATACTTTCCTTTTGTTGGAGTGCTAATGTTTAAATATGTTTTTGGACACGACAAATCAGCCCTGTTTGTTTACACCGCTCAGAGGCAGAGCTGAAGAAGAGAGCAGGGAAACTCAGCCATCCATTTTTCTCATACATTTAGCTGCACTGACATCCAAGCAAAGGTAGGCCACAGCCATAAATCACAGAGCACAATAACTGGCACATTTTGGGCCGGTCCATCATTGGCTGTGTTTTGTTTTCTCATTGCATCTTGGCAAATTGCTGTTATTAATGGGAGAAAGCATAGTTTGCAGCCCTCATTAGATGTTGTTCCAACAGCGCCTCTGATGGATTAAGACAAGCTGGAGGCCTTGTCTGCCTCTACAACCAGCTAATATGAGCCAATTAAATGCCGTGCACTCTCTGGCCACTCCACACTTTGCTTATGTGCTCTTACAAAGATATCCAAGTATTCTGCTTCATGGCCAAATGGATTATAGTTTCAAGACAAGAAGATTTATTTTTAAAAGATTTTTTTTTTTGCAGAACTGTATACTCACTCCCATATTCTGTGGATAATAAGTTATGTCCTTTAATAGCAGCTGGTTTCTTTGAGGATGCTGAACAGTTTCCTTTGATCCAGTACATTTTAAATCTTAAATCATTCATTTTTTTTCTTTTTAATCTCCCCCTTCTATAATTGGAGCTGTTTGCGACAGAAGCTCTGTGGGATCTGCACAGATGTGTTTGGAAGTGTTAGATTCAAAGGTAACGTCATTCGAGCAGAGAGTCTGATTCACGCAGAGGGAGCTTATGGGCAGGTGGCTGTGGGCATTGTATAAATATACCTGGGGCTTCCTTCGAATGCACGGCTCGCAATACAGGAAGGATCAATATTGTGCAGTGCTAGCATGAAAACAGAATCTAAGTCTCTCTGTCTGTTGTATTTAAGCTCAGCTGAAGCAAAGGTGTTCACAGTTCCAGACATAATTTGTTAGAGCTTACTGGATATATCCAGCCTGACACCTAAAGTCATATTTCCTTAAAGTCAAGATGAATTGAAAAATGTCTTTTTAACCCTTTTACATCACATCCCCCACTGGATTGTGCACTTGGTATCAGTACATAACAAAGTTAAAGCCCCTGAATCCATCTTTTAAAGCTGTTTTATCAAAATGTTTTCTTCCCGTACAGTAAAACAGGACATGTGCATATGTGCATTTCAAACAACTCAAATCTACCAAAAATATCATGACATCCATCCGTCAATCATTCTTCAGTTTTTACTGCCAAAGACCAGTTAAAGCTAGCTAGTTAGCAACAGAACAGTGCACGTCTTTGTGTCTCTGGGTGTTTGCCACCTCCAACCTTCTTCTGCTTCCCTAAAATCCCTCTTACCAGCTGGCCAGACTTGGTTAACTATGAGGAAAGTTGTGCTTGTGACAGCTCCAAGTCATGCATGAGACATTGTACAGTTGGCTTGTGGGATAACTGGCTTAGTGAAATCTCATGATTATGTGATTTTTGCAAATCTTTTATAGCAGGTTGAGAATTACTGGCTTGTTCCTGAACAACAGTGGTTCAGATAGATCAGGATCCTGTGAGGAACTGCTGGTGGCTAGAGCCACGGTTTAGGTGTGACAACCACCAAGAGGAACTGGTAGAGATGCTGCTATAGCTGCAGTTTTATCAGACCTGGAGAGTTTTGCTTAAGGCTTTTGTCATTGGCGAAGATGTTTTCAGTCTTCTGCTTTGGTGTTAAAAAGAGTGAAAACATGAATGTTTGTTTATCTGATTAGTTGAAGTTAACCTGTTTTAGACTCTGATACATAGATGGTTCATCCAGTCACCTGCCAAGTGTTTTTTTTTTTTTTTTTTTTGCACACTGGCACTTTTCTGAACAGTTTTCAAAAACGATCACCCAGATGGTGTAATGAAACATCTGGCACGTCAGGTTATTTTTCAGTGAACTACTTTAGTGACTAGATGGAGCATACTGTGGGCTCTGTCTCTCGCTCCCTGAGGGATTCAGCAGGAGATGGAGGGTAAGATACTGCTATTTTAACAGTAGCAGCAGTAACTAACCCTGTACCTTATGTCGTTTCAGGGGTAAGTCTGCCTGTTTTAGTACCGGGTGTAGGGTTATTCTGGTATCGTCATCAGAAACTGCTTAAAATGTTGGATTGGTTGTGAGCAAGTACACAAATCTATGCACAGTCTGCACATTTTTCTTCTAAATTCAAATCAAATTCCTTCCTGTGTTGATGCTCCACCTGCATTGTCTGTTATATCCCAGTCTTGAAGCTTGATAGTTTCAAATCACCGGTTAAATCTGGACTTTAAAAAGCTCAGACTGTTCAAATATTTAAAAACAATATACACATGAGCACAGAGTGAATCTAAACACATTTTGAGAGAAATTGTTTTATACACTTTAAAAAAAATAGAAACAAACAAAACTAAAAAAGAAAAAACACTGCTGTATAATTTATGTCGTTCTCTTTTCATCTGTTCAAAGGAGAATCACTTTCATCCTGAGCATTAAAACACTTTGTGTTATACATTGAAGTAAAATAAAGTGGTAAAGAAAAGCTTTCATGTGGTCTTTAAAGCATATTAGATTAAAGGTGTCTGACTAACTTAAAGCTGTTGTTTGTGTCGGTTTTAGCGGAGCTTGCAACATGAAGGGTGAAAAAAAAAAGAAATAAGCACGAGTTCCCTCCTTGTGATCAAAACTGAAATATGTTTGGACTCATAACAAGGTGACAACTTGTGATAAACAGCTGAAGAACTGTGCTTTGTGATTTTGATTTAATTAATGCAGCATCTCTGTTGGTTGGAGGAAATAATAATAATAATAATGAGTCATATTGTTGGTGAGAGGCTGCTCGGTAGATTAAATGTTGTTTTTCCACTTTTGGAGTTGACAGAAGCTGATTGGAGACTTGTGTCCACTCGGAGCTCGACGCGGCTCCAGGGCAGCTGTCTAAACGATCGCAAGTGTTGAATTAAATCTGATGGGCGACAACTTGCATACACACTCGAACAGTGTTGATTCTTAACGCCCAGAGTTCAGAGTGAATTAGCGCTGGAGATTTCTGCTGTGCGAATATGGCTCATATTAGCCCCGCGCTTTAACAAGGGCATCAAGCATAACAAGAGATATTGCTTTATTGGAACAATTTCAACAGAGAATTGGCAAATAAAAAAATGTGTCTAATTTATGAAGTCATTTGGATGGCATTCGATGGATATTGAATTGCGTGGGAATTATGCCCTCATGTCTTGGTTTGTGCAGACTGCAACTGCTCCAGTTTCCTGTCGGGATTATTTGAAATGTGAACTTCTCTGGCACAAGCGCATAACCCATGTAATTTGCTCTTTTAAAATATCCCTCATTCCTCACGCTCCGGAGCATTTTTTTTTTCTCTCATTGGCCATGCTATATTTTCCTCTGCGCCACATAGTCAATGAATTGTGCACAATTAATGGCTGCAAACTCGCAGAAAGACCACCTAGCTTCTTCGTGTAAAGTATGCATTGTCTGAATTATGTGCCGTTATTCCTTTCTGTGTATTATGTCAAATAAAGAGGAGCATAACATAGGATGCATGCACAGTATGTGCATTTACTGGATAGAACAATTGAATATGGAAGGAATATTATACATTTTATGGCTGGAAAAAAAAAAACGTCCTTCACTAAAGGCAAGGCACACATTTTCCCCCTGGTGAGTGAATAACACACAGAGTCAGCTGACTGCCTTTTTTTTTTTCCTGTAATATGCATCCCTACCACCTCTGTGGAAAACTCACAGAGAGACATTTACAAGGCCAGGCTGCTCCTCTTGTGGGTTTGTAGTAAGTGGTGAGGATTTTCTCTAAGAGCTTCAGCTCTGTGTTAATGACATGCAGTCTCCGGAAAGGTTTATCCATTAAATTTGACTCTAGAGAGAAGATCTGTTCCTGCTGATTAAATTAAAATTCTTTAATAAGCATATCTAGGTGCACTGAAACGAGAGACAGACTGATCTCTGTCTACCCGATGAAGATACCAAAGACTTTTTCTGAGGCCAGAAACACTGAACTTCTGCACTGTGACGTCTCTATATCTCTCCGTCATGAAGCACTTTGCAGGTGATTATTCACTTGATCCTGCTTGCAGTTTACTGTGCCTCTCAAATCCACAGCTGCATTAGATAAAATGAGACTTTCAGCTTGTGCACTTATATATTTAATGCACATTCAGTTTACATTCTGTGCTTTTGAATATCCCGTAATGTCATATTCTCTCTGACACAGTCCTATATGTCATGTAAACCCAAGCAATTCTGTGCTGTTTATTTGTTTATCAGCATTTTGTTGAAGACGAAACAAAAACATGGTGTAGCTTAAGTTATGGAGATGCATATTCTTAAATATAAGGTCTATTGAAGTCTCTGTACAGTGTTCTCATTGTAACCTGACATGAAAAAACAAGCAGACTTCAGCAGTTTTGCAGAGAGGTGACTGAATATTCCTGGTGCAGTGAAACATCTGTACATATTTGCTAATGGACACAAAGGGTCGGACAGGCTAACAATGAATGATTAAAGGAACCACAGTGAGTGTTTGAGCAAGTGACTAATATTAAACGATCTTTTCACTGAACATCGGTGGGAAGGACGCCTGCAGTGTGGCATTTTCTTTGCTCGCACATACATGTTTTCAGGTATTTTTATGACTAAACATTGACTACCTTGTTGGACGGGGGGAACAGAGCAATTTAATTTGCAGGGATTTACACAAAGCCAACGTCAGAGGAGGACAGCAAATCCTGTTTTGTGCTATTTTAACTTTGACAAAAATATAAATGCACAGATATTTTTCAAACTGTACCAACCCATTTCTGGCTTAGCTGTCATGTACATTTGGCCTGTGAGGCAGTTGTTTGATTTTCACAGCAAAATGCAGCTGAATAACTTGCTTTAAATTAACTTCTCTTTACATTAACTGGTTATTTAGTTGTAGTTAAACTGCATCGCTCTGGTTACAATCATCCAGCCTTGTGTGCCCACACTGCATGCCATCAGTTAGAACAATTATTTTGGCTAAATGGGATGTGAGAGAGAAAGAAAAAAAAGATGAAATATACATAAGCAAACTCAGCAGTGGAGTCGAAGACACTTTGGGTGTCAACACTTTGAATTTTGGAATTTTTAATAAAGTGCAAAGGGTTAGAGAGTTAGAGAGGCGGCAGTGAGGCTGCACGCTGTGAGCGAATTCTGCGTAGACCATTTTTTCTTAGATATTCTAATATTTGACTGTGTAAGTCTTTAAACTCCATTTTCAATTCCCTGGTTTGTTTTATCTCTTTGACTTCATTATTTATACAATTCAGTTCATTACAAAAAACCCATGTTGCTGCCTGGAATTAGATTCTTATTTATGGTGCTGCAAACCAAACAGTCTTTCTTCATTTCCTGGCAGCGATCACCTGTGGAGTTGTTTGACACGACGATGCCCTCGTGGTGGTTTGTGCTCTTCCACCAACACAATTATTGGTCATCGGGTCCCATTTTACCCTGTTTAATATTTTTACTGTGATATCCATCTGTTTTACAAGATGCAATACCTTCATTAAAGACTGAATGTGTTGATGGTGCTAATATGTTTGGCAGAGGGTTGCCGTCTGTCAGTGGAAAATCAGCCCACGCGCCGTCACTGGCACACTCTGCTGGCTTATGAAGAGATTTTGGACTCTACCTTTCAGATTTTAAAACATGCATTAGCTTTGCTTTAACATGTCCTCCATACAGTCTTCATGTAATCTCTCCTTTGCAGTTGTTTTGGATGCATTATTTTCTCTCAGGTCTTCTCATTATCACCAGGTTATTACCAGGAGTGACAGCCGGTCTGGTGTTGTGTTCACCTTAAGAGTCTGTCTGTGTGTGTGTGTGCGTGTGTGTGTGGGTGTGCGTATGTGGGAATGTGTCATCATGGCAAATGCAGTCTTGAAGACATGTTTTGTAGCAGGAGCTGTCACAGATGCAGTTTTGTTGGTCTGTAAACAGTTTGATCGGAGAATTTTAAGGATGTAAAGTTGAGATTAAAATAAACACAGAGTTTAAAGTATGAACAAGGCAGAAAGTTGGGTGGTAGGAGGGGGGAAGGGCATATTTTTTCAACTTTTAACTTGTGTCAGAATGGATAAATATTTGTGTTTTTTGCTGGAATATTCCCCTGTTCTTTAGGATTGTAGAGGATTCAACTTGGTTATTTTTTAATCTAGATTTTCATTATTGGCAAGAGATGATCAGCTGTTTTGCAAGACCGACTGCAAGATGCTGTCACGTTGTCACTGAGTTGTTGTACAGTAACAAGTGACAAACGTATGTTATTGTGGAATAGTTTGGCTTTACCTGCAGGTCTTGCAAAGAGCTGATGATCAGGAATAATATAGCAAGGTCGACACTCTGGTTTTCTCTCTGAGAAGCTGAACCTCAAACCTGTGCAGACTCAATAGTCTGCCCTTGCATTTGATAGATCTTTATTATTTTCCCCTTGTCATTGGTGAGTGTATACATTTGATTTGTGTCGTGTTTGTTGCTATTGTGTCCTGTTATCAAAAAAGAGCCACAGAAAAATGTTCATAAAAAAAAAAAAAACTGAAGTGTTTTCAATTAGCTGACAGTGGGGATCCCAAGGCTGCACGGCGCTAATCAGACAGATTCTCTGATTTCTTTCTTTGCATAGAGATTGTGAACACATGCCCTTGTCAAAATCAATAGCACCATTACTTTTCAATAAACACATTTTCATCATAAACACAAGACTTGTCCTTTGTTGGTCATGACATTCTTTTTCATTGTTTTCTTTATATTTACTGACTATGAATGACAAATTACTCACATAATTGTAAGACCTGTGATTCCTTTTAAAGGCTTTTTTCTTCTCTCAGAGTTTTATTGACTGTTCATGTTAATTCAGGGCTAAATAATTTCAAATAAATAGGTGGTGAAAAGCCTAAAGATAGTTCGCACAGAGAAACATGTACACTTATTTTCATTGCCATCTTTATAATATGAAAAGCAATTACGTCTTAGAAACAGTGATGCAGTTTTCACACAATTTTCAGTTTTAATGAAGATTGCACTTAAAGTTTTGGAGAAAACAGAACATACGAATACATGTATTGTTGAGACATATTCGCTGTGACAGTAAACATAATATATCCTCTGTTCTGCTCACAGTGTTTTCGAATGGAGGAATGGTTGCACTGAAACTCAAGTTTGTTTGATTGAATCTCTAAACAAGATGCAGAAAATTGTGCAAGGTCACTGAAAATGAATGCTGAAGCAACTACCTCTGAAGAGCTATTTACCAAGACACTTAACCCTCATGTGGGAGAGTGCTTGTCGTGTAATTGTGTGAGGATGAATCATGGCATTTTTCCAAAAGAGAACGTGGACTCAATCAATCGTGCGCTTCTTAAAGCGATTCGCGACTGTTCTGTTGCTGTTGTCCAACGTTTTTTCCTCAGCAAGACAGAAAAGAAAACACAACAACATGTGTTTCTCAGTCTGCCAAACAATCATTTCTTGTTTATGACTGCAATAAAACTTATGTCCACTTCCTTTTTTTCTTTGCAGGGTATTTGACAGTTACCATAGAGCCACTGCCTCCTGTTGTCGTGGGAGAAACTGTTACCCTCAAGTGTAACTTCAAAACTGATGGAAGGCTTCGTGAGATTGTTTGGTACAGGGTGAGTAAAACCTCTTCACACATTTCCTCGATACCGTGATGCGCTAGTCGCTCTCTAGACTGCCCATTTCTCTGTTTTCTTGCCATACAGCATCTGTAGAGGTCAACACCAGCAGTCATATCACAGGTTTATGGCTGTGTTTAGGAGAACAAGCGTGCGCTGTCAGTCTGCCATTGTTAGGAAACAAGCCATTATTCAGGCCAGCTGCATGGGAGGCATCGCTAGCTGTTGCTTGGGAATTTGATTTCTCAATCTGCTGGTCATCACCATCATTTCTTAATAGTTCACAGCTGGCAGACTCAACCGTTATTAAAATCCCAGTTGGTGTACTACACTGCCTAAGTGCTTCCAATAATTAGATTGCTGCTTAAGGAGAAAAAAAAACAATCAAAAACATCTTTCTGTGTCCTAGATGGAGTTTATTTGGCCCGTAAAAAGTGACATTTATAAAAGTTTTGCATAAAAGTAAATATCAGTAAAACTAAAGCGCTAAAATTTTCGCAGAGGGTCCATTTGTTTCTCTTCAAGAGAGTCACTGATAAGCACTCAAACTGGAAAGCAGTAGCAGCTGCTGCTGCTGCTGCTATCGTCCCCTCGCCTGACCATTTGTTTTTGCACAAAAACTCTCCAATAATTCTTAAGAGCCGTACAGATTTGCTTTGTAAAAGCTGCGGTTGTTAGTGAAGCTGCTGAGTGGTGATTGAATTTATATGATGTGGTACAGAAAAAAAAAAGCAGAGCCTGAAGTATCTCTCAAGCTTTTGAGGGTCCGATAAACTGCATTTTCTTGCTCTGTCTTGTGTTGTTCATTTTGCTTTTGATAATATCTAAAAAGAAATGATGGATTTCCCAAAAACAAGCAAGTGAACAACACGCGGACAGGTGCATTTCGAGGGTGGCTCTGCTAACGAGAGTACATGAGAATGTGCAGTCGTGGCTTCATGTAGATGTGGTTTGGAGGAGCACTCCACCGATTTCACACATGGAGTACTCTACTTATTATGAGGAGTCCCTTCAGCCTGTGAAAAATGTTGTACTGGTTAGTTTGTCTATGCAATTTTGGCTCCAGAGGAAACCTTTAGAAATCTAAAAAAATGACCCTCGTGAAGCGATCAGGCAGAAGTCTGTATTGAGTCCCGTGATGGAAAATGTAGGATTCAACATCCTGGAACTTGACCCACACTGGACTTAAAGTCAGGATGTAAACGCCTGTTCTCCGTCGTGTTTAACCATCTTCTTCTCGGGCATTGTTCAATTGTTATTGAAGTGCAATACTTAATCAGAGTACCAACTTAGTAGTGAGTAATCACTTACAGATCCACCGTGAAGGATGTAGGGAGATCTATACATAGAATATTGCAGAAATTGAGTATAATAATCATTGTCATGTTTTCATTAGTATTTAATCACCTGACAATAAAAGTTGTTGTGTTTTCATTACCTTCGATTGAGTCTTTTATTTATAGAGAGGGAGCGGCTCCTCTTTGGCAGAATCCACCATGTTTACAGGGGCCCAGAAAGGACAAACGTAACACTGACTGAGGGTCTTTCCCAGCATTTTCACAGCCACTGTAGGTTTTTTCAGTCTCCAGGAAGGGGAGGGTGAGCAGAGGGTTATCAGCAGGGTGCAGTCTGCATCTCTGCCACTAGAAGCCACTAAATCCTGCACAGTCGACCTCAAGTTGAGTGTAGGATTAGAGGAAAAAACTCCTCATCATCTTGGCTTTTAACCAACTCCAGCATCTTTCTAGATATCTTACTAGATAACTATTTAACCAGCAGCGAAACTATGGAGACATTCACCTTGATTTCACCTTGCACCACATGCTGAAACACTGTTCATAAATGAGCAAGCGGTGGTTTTATTGCTCGGGCAAGAACTCTGTCTTTAGAGTAGTGTCTGCTTTCTCTCTTTTATTATTGTGAAATAAAACAGTGTCTCTGGTCTCATCTTAGCAAATGCTGACCTTTCAAGGTAGGACAAGAAGAGATTTATGGCACTTTACACATTCACCTTAGTATCATAGATCACTTTCACTGCGGTGACAATTTCATTTAATGAGGCAGGGATTGGAGAGAGCGCTGTTTTGCTTATAATCTGTCAGATTTCTGTGTTGTCTATTGATAGCTGTAGTTTAAATAACTGCTCTGAGAACAGAGCCGTCCATTGTAAGTGTTCCTGTGAGGAAAAGGTTGCAACAGAAACTGGCCCGTCTCTCTGGTGGCAACAGCTCGGCACAACCATTGATAAATAATAAGTCAATTACCCACACTTGGCCGCCAAAGTTTCTTAAATCTCTGCCTTTTATTGGACTAAATACTGTTGACTTTTCATTTTACCTCCTGTTCAAATAAAAGTGGGGTTGATACTCACCTGGGGAATCCTTGTATCAGATCGAAGCCTGGCCAATCAGACGGGGGGGGG
>JAPZDY010000012.1:4835008-4845273 GCA_029783645.1 Ctenochaetus hawaiiensis
TTAGTAAACTGAATATTTCAGCAGTGCTCATTTGTGGTGCTCCATCGGTTCGTATTCTGTTTGAGGATTTTTTTTTTATGCATAACACATCTAGACTGCAGTCAGAATTAGCATGTCTTAGGATGTACTTAAGATAAACCTGATTATTTTAGTGAGCCTTTCAAGCTCCACTAACTCAAATTCTCCACAACATTTATATTTAAAACTAAAAGAGATAAAAGTAATGAATTTAATATGACTGACCCCATGGATTCTATTATATTAAAGCATTTTGGGTTTTTCTTTTATCCCCCCCAAATCAAGAATAAGTAAAAAAATTTTTGGGCTGTACAAATACTATGGCCTCACAGTGGAGTGTGAGGGTGTGTGTCTGTGTGTGAGATTTTTCCTTGACCTTTCCACATAATTTGAAATGATTTTGTCATGCTTGATGTCTAAAACTAAAAAACACTGCAGCAGCAAAGGCCATACATGTTTTTATCTGTGGGAGAAAAGAAATGTACAGTTTTAACCCACATTTGGACCCTGAAGGGGTTTTAGTTTGGATTTAAACCTCTTAAAAAACTCTCATAAAACTTCTAGAAGACACATTAAAATGACTGATTTTTGATTGGGGAGATTATAAAGTCATGTCCTCCTGGAACACAGATATAGAACATATAGAAATCTAATGTAGAGAGACTGCAAACAGAAGTAATGTGACATTTTTGGCAACAATCTGAAATGTGTCACCAGTTTAAGATCACACAAGCCAGAAAATTCTGGGAGCATCAAGGTGATAAAACAATGTTAAGTATGTTTATTGGGCTTTTTTATGCTTAATCTAAAATAATTTTCAACTCATACAACTCACCAAACCAAAAGTAATATTTTCAGGTCATTCCTGCCGATGAATCAATGAATCTACACAATCCATAAGATCTATATAATCTGTACATACCTTGTTGCAGTGTGGTTAAACTAACCAGTTCTGTGATGTATTAAGATGCATTTTAAGGTCATGGAGTAGCATCCAACATACAAGAGAAACGTAAAAGTTAATAATCAGTGTTAATCAAGTGTAGCTTAAACCTACAAAAGAGCTAAACCCCCCTCTTAATGCGCCTCCTACTATACCATCTAATGATATCCATAGGAGAGGATTAGCTCGTACACCCCTCATTTTAGTTTTCTTAAGATGAGAACACAGCAGACAGACGGAGACAGAAACAGGGAATGAATGCAGGAGAGTGAGAACGGTCCTCAGTAATGGATGCTGTACAGCCCTGCAGCTAATGCTTCAAGAGCAAATAAATGAAAGCCTCTCGAGTGTGTAGGATATGTGGCACGGCAGGCCACGTCAGTGTTTTTAGTGAGTGGTGAATACCGTCAGGGCACAGATTAAGCACTATGGATATGCAATACCATCAAGCTGTCTATTATGCTTTAATAGCATACCAAATAGTCATGATGGATCATTTGATAGGCTGATGCTAATATGCTGTCTGTTTGGGAGACGGATGTTCGGCATGGCGGTGCACAGAGACTGCCGCTTGGGGACTCGCTCACAAGCTCCATCTCATGCTGTGCTTGTTTTAATCTGTGTCATGCCAATGAAGGCATACATACGGGACCTCTCCCAGGTATGCACTGATGACAGCAGCGGAGCGAATGGCGTCTGTTAGCTCGCCTGTTGAGTGCAGCTATGCACTCTGGTTAATTTTAATCACTGGATCAACTCTCTCAGTCCCTCCCTCCGCCCATCGTAGAATTTCTCCATCAACCCTGACATAACTCTTCTGGGATCCTCTCCCTCACCAAAGCAAATGTCTTCCATAAGACACTTCCCTAATTTACCATTAGCCTGTCTGCTAGATGAGCTGCTGCTCTGATACTCCTCTTGTCATGCAGCTGTGTGATCTCCCATCCATTTCATTATCATGGTTCAAACTCACCTGCGTTCGTAACCCAGGTTAGTTCGAATAATCCTGCTCTCAGCTGAATTAAACACCCACTCCAATGTGCAGTGCGGGTACATAGCTTTATAACATACATCATCAACAACTGAAGAGGAAAAAAAAATATCATGTCCCAGAGACATTTTGTCGTCTCCATGTTAACAAATTGCAAAATAATCTGCATGGGTTATTGTGAGCACCAGCTAGCCAGAATATACCAGAATCCAATCTGCACATTTGGAAGTGATTTCTTTGTTAGATGTGATCTTGTCTCATTTTTTTCTTTCTGTGGAGACTGTTAAAGCAGTCAGAGAAGAGTCCTTTCATTTTTGATATTTTAAATTCAAACCAACAGACAAGCTTAGAGAAAAAATTATTCAAATTCAACAGTCTAGCTGTTACAGAACTGGTGGATGCCATGCAAATGTTCCAGATATGTCTGTGTTATGAGCTGCTCACTAAATTATATCCTCAGGCGTTTTCTAATTATCTACTTATTTACCTCAATTATATACTTATTTTATTGCAAAATAGAATTTCAGCTGGTAGGTGGAGAGTTTCGGATTGGAAAGTTGAAGGCAACCCGTCACGGGCGGACTTCACGGCTGAATGTTAAACATGTTTTCATGCTATCAGCTTTTAATCACGTTTTTCATCAAGTCGCAGCATAAATACAAAACACTGTGGTTTCAAGTATACTTAGCTTATGAATTACCAGTAACATTAGCTGCCTGCTTGCTTTTGAATAGCTCAATAACCGTACCCAGAAAAAACATCATTGTGATCAGTCTCTCTTTACAGTGGCTGAATATATATTTAATAATATGCGCTGCTAGAAAACGAAATAATGGTTCAGGCCTCGTTTAAGGCTTTTGCTTCAAATAAAATGTGATGTTGGGTTTCTTCCCGTCTCATGTGGGTTTTGTTGGTGTTTATGTGGGGCGATAACTGATCAACAGTTTATCATGTTTTAGAAAAGGACAACAGCCAAAGACAGTCATAAATCTCAATCATCAGCTGAATGTACACCGTCGCAAACTTGTGTGTTATAATGAAGCCATCTGCCTCTGCAGGATATAATCACAACATAGCAAGTCTGACAGTGAGCTTTACAACCAGCAAGTGACGTTAGTGGTTTTTCAAAGTTACAAGCGTGCAGCATAGAGCCGTGCCATAGAGGAGGACAGGATGATTATATTTGGAAATTTGAAAAACTGCTCTCCACATAAAACACTGACCTGAGTACACTTGTACAGTCTAACTCGCAGCAAGAAACTTATTCTGGGATAATAGTGAGACTCTTTGTGCCTAAACTGTGCACCACATCTTATTATAATACCCCCCCAACTCTTAAATTGCCTCTGGTAATGTTTTTCAGATTTACTTGCGGCCCACATTTCTTGACAAATCCCATTAAAGCTGTTGACAGTGTCAAAGCACAATAAAAACGCCATGCAAATGACTTATCTGTTGTCATAGTCTGCCAAGAAATATCGGAGTGTATTACCTGAGGGCAGTGTGTCACCGGATTTACTGTTTTTTTTTTTTTTTTTACCTTCGAATGCGATGGCAGAGACATGTTACTGGACACTCCACCAAAGAGTGGAGCGTTCTCCGAGCCAGTAATCCCGTTCCTTGACTGGAGAGACACGGGAGGCGTCATGTGTTAAATTCAAGTTTAAAATCTTCAAGACAGGGTTGCCTGGGAAACTGGAATCAGTGAGTGCAGTAGGAGAGCTTGCTGAGCGTGTACGCACAGCACACTCCTGTGGGGTTTTTGGGTGTCTAACTTCCTGCTGTTAAATCCCCAAGAGTAACTGTGTAGGTTGAAAAAAAACGTCCTGTCTCACTGCTGTTCTGTTGTCATGCGCAGTCCTGTAAGAGTACTGTGTGCAGAGTAAAGCACAAGTTATCTATCTATCTATCTATCTATCTATCTATCTATCTATCTATCTATCTATCTATCTATCTATCTATCTATCTATCTGCCATTCATCTGTCTGTCTATGTGAAAGAATCCTATCCTCTTTTGAAAACTGGTACTGCAGAAAAAAAAAATTATGGGAGGAAAAAGATCAGGACTGCTTACGGTATCTTAAATGGGAAATATTTCTAGTTTTGGGTGTTTAGGCTCCGTCATCAAGTATAACTTCTCAAACTCTGCTAGTTTGCAAAACACTGAGTTAGATAATAGTTGTCTAAAGGCAAACGAAGTATCTATGAAAACTGTCAGTCTTCTGAGGAAAGTCTTTCCTTTAATAACAGAAACTGTGATGGAGATACTACGTTTCTAATCTTACTCATCAGGCTTTTCTAACTTACTTATTCTGCTTCATGAATAAATAGTTCCAGGCATTACTGCAGTCTCATATCAGGAAGAGGGGTACAGACCCTGGACGGACCACCACTGATGTCAGGAAGCTGTAAGGTCTGTGCTAAAGAGCTTCCCCCAGCCTCAGTCCATGGAGCTGCTGCAACCCCCCTCCACCCTCGGGGGCACGTTCACATCGCTTCCATCATCCCCTGAATCTCCCAACAGGATAATTTAGCACCTGTGAGAATTAATCCACTTGTTAAATAATGGTACACTTCCCCCCCTTTTTTTTTTTTGCCCTGATACTGTAAGTAACCGGCCTTCAGGCTGCTGCATCTCGACATGACGAAAGACAAAAATATCCTCTATTAGTCTGCCAGCTTGCACAACACTTTTTTTCTAGAAAAAGAACATTTGGTGTGACAGTTCTCCTTTTTGTCTTTTATTAGGGCTAATGTCCAGTGACTTATTTAGTTAGTGTACCCGATTTGGCAGTGGAGTCTGTTGCTCTCCTCTGCGGGCTCCTTGTTTGACTACGGTATCATTAAAAGGACTGATTGAGCTTCCTCCTGCTCCATCTTGCCTCCACACTTGGTTTTAACCAGGAATAACTTTACACTGATGAGCCCTTTGGAAACAATAAGCTCTAAACACTTTAAATTGCCATTAAAACAGGGATCAAAAGAAATTGAGATATTAGACCTGATTGCAATAGACTTTCTTTCCCCCCATTTTCACATAATGTGATGTTTAGTTCTTTTTGGGTGAAAGAACAATTATAGTTTCATGGTTCATTAGAGCCATATGCAGTGTGATAATTGTAAATTTTGCAATCAACAGCCCAAGTAATTACTTCCTGATGTGGTCATTGTCTTCTCCACTTTTGTGCCTCAGACTGACCATTCTCATCAAAACACGTATGTCAACAAAGGCCGGTCAGAAAAACGTGTAACCCTGTTTGAGCCTGATTTTGGTTAAAGAAGAAGATTTTTTTATTTGTCACCTAAAATTATACTCAGTACAGCAGTATTTCTGTATTTAACCCATCCATGTTCATCCCCTGTTCGCCGCCTGGGGACCAACTCCAATTCTAAGCTAGCGCTGTGCTTAAAGGCACTGACAGGGGAGTTAACCCACATATGCGTGTTTCTGATGACGGAGTAAACTGGAGCACCCAAAGGAAACTCATGCAAACCACGAATACCATGCAAACTTCCTGTACAAAGGCCCTGCCACAGGTGACAACTGAACTCTGGACCCTTTAGCTGTGAGGCGACAGTGCTGACCTCAGAGCTGCTGAAATATTGATGGAATAATGACACATGCAAGAGTCCGACAAGTTAAAAAGGCACAATAACTGGCAGCATGTGCAACTGTTTTAAAAATGTTCTTTTTTCCTAAAATGGTTTATGACGCACAACGTCTTTGCCCTTAAGTGTTACATTGATAGTAGAATTGTTAAATTTCAAGTACCAATTAATGCTACGGATGCAAAAGCTGCTTTGTCCATGTAAAACTTTCCTGCCTCCACAGAGAAAAGCTACTTTATCTGAAACAAGAACACACATCATAAATCCCTTTTATTATATTACATTTTTTTTAAAGAATGACCTGCACGCTCTCTTTTTGTTGGTAAAAAGACTGTGGTCTGCCTCTTTAAACAGAGGCACAAACCTCTGTCATCTTTATTAGCCTGCTGCTCCATACCGAAAGTGGTGGCCCTGGGGGAAATGGGAGATAAGGTGATATGGATCACTGCACTGCAACCTTCCCCTTTGAGGATGCTACGAGGGCAAATAAGCAGCCTGTTATACATGGAACGATAATTACACACTTCATGTCGGCAAACTACAAGACAAGTCCCCTTTATCCACGAACGCTAATGGCAACAAAGGGACTGATCATTGCATGAGCCCGTTTGAGAGTTTGTGCCGCTAATGGCAGTGACTGTGATGACAATAGGACATTTTGTTTCTGCACTGCAAAGAGTGAATAATGCTTCCTCGTTGTTAGCATCTCCCAGAGATCCCCAGGTATGTATATCTGAAGCATACTCTGTATCTAATTAATTAGGTCATTCAACAAATGATTAAACCAGAAAGGAAAAAAAAATCTCTCTGCAAGATCATTTGGTTTTTTCCCTCTGGACTCATTTTCTCTCCATGACAATAGAATTAAATACATTCTAATAGTTACATCACAGTTTTTTCTTGATGAATGTGAGCATCAGGGAAATAGTTTATCATTTACGCATCACAAAAAGTGTTTCATAGCACATTTATTTTTCAGTCTCTCTGTTTATCGGATTAATCCACAGTTTGTTTAAATGTAATAACACCTGCTGTTTATATTGGAACACTGTAAATTAATCTTTTTAAGAGGAGAACATGAAAGTTGATGATATAGATCTCAAAACGCTGCTTCATTGTATTTCATTAAAAAAAACAGCCATCTGGGAGGAGATTTTAATTTTAAAGGCTCTGCTTCTGCTTCCTTCTCCTTAAGTCGTATTGCAGCTCTTCCAATTTTCAACATGTCTTGAAAAATTCATAATCTCCCAACCAGAATCATACCAGATTTCTGAAATCCATTCTTACTATCACAGAAGGATCAAACAAGAAAGTGATTACTTAGCGATTAGGAGTGGATCAGAGCCTCTTTGTGACATTTGCATGAGAGGAGGAAGTCATTTCCATGCCAAAAGAGTCTTAGCATTGGCCCCTGCTCTGCCTCAGCACAACAAACTGTGAGATCCTCCAAGGGCACAGGAGGGGCAAAACAATTACTTATTTAGAGCTTTATATATTTATTTAGTTGCTTACTTCCCCATTTGTTTATTTGGACAGACTGTGATGAGATACTCTCTACCAATGGGAAAAAAAAACCTCCTACATACACACAAGGACATGATGTGACTGCTCTGCTACTCTGTTAATTCAGTTATTTATTGAAGTTACAAAAGTCAATGCTCAAATAATTTAAAGCGTATGTGTGGAAATAAAAAACAATAATCATATTAAAAAAAGACAAGAAACTAACAAGTATTGTCTATGTTGCTGTTTCCAGATGATGTTTTCCTCTTTGCTGCTGTCAGTGTTGCACTGTGTGACATGAACATGGGAACTGTATTGCTTTTTGATTTAATCACACGTAATCTGTCCTGCTTTTATAAATACTCAATAAGTTTGTATAAATTCACAGCTGAAAATATATTAATCAATACAGAGGTCATAAATTTCTTTTTTGCTCTTGAACGCACCGTGAAACAGGAAACAGTAAAACAGTAAACAGCAGCAAAGAGGCTGTTGACATTGTTACAGTGTAAAGAGCACAGGGCCCATCTGACACACAAGGGAGTGTTTTAGTGCAGCCACTGAGTTTCTTTTAAGGAGAGAGAGGAAGAGGAAGAGAAAAGGACTTCCTGGTTGAGTTGCTCAAAACGCAGGATGCTACACTGAAGACTCAACTGGAGACAGAAGAGACTAACAGAACTTTGTCTCATCCACAATCAAAAACTGTTAATATTTACCATTTTCTAGTCAAACATTAACAATGAAGAGTTGGACAGACGACCATGGCTTTTAAGTGCTCCCTTGCAGAGACAGCTAACATGCAGTGACAGCTAACATTAGCGGTACTTTGAAATTGATCCTTAATTTAAGCATCTATGACATAAAAAACTTAAGTTGTGAAGGATATAATAATGTAATGAAAGATGCAGTTACATGGAAATTATATGTCATCTTTGGGATCTTCGGCTCGAGTGACACATCTTGTGCTTCCTAAAATGTAACATAATGTCATGTGACAACCATTTCAAATTTTTTCACATGTACAACCAGACGTTTGTAATGTGTGCTGGCCTGTTCCTGCAGTGTGATTGCATTCAAATAGAACATTAATAGTCTATGATGTAACATCAGTGTGGGAGCAGAAAGCATTGAACACCACTCTGAAATATGTATATATAGAAAATGGATCATTTCAGCAGCACTTGTTCATTTGAGCAGAATCTCAGGATCTCATCAATGCAAGTTTTGCAGAAACTGCACCGACATAAAATATAACCAAAGGGGAAACGTTGACATGAGCAAACTTTTCACAGACAGACCTTGAGCTGCCACTGAGGACACCAAGGTCATGTCTTATGGTTTCTAAGTTTTTGGCCAAATGTAAAAGGAGATGAGTTTTGCAGCTCCTCTAATGTGTACTTGCAGTTTAACTGAGTGCTGATGCAGAAAGTCTGAAGTTAATGACTTTTGTGGTGTTTCTGTTTGAATCAGTCAACACTTTTTGAACACGTGTTGTGCTTTCAAACCAATAAAGTACATTAACATAGGTGATATAAATTCTCTTAGAAAATTAAAGACCAGTGTAATAATAATACTAAAAAAAGGCCTCTCGAGTCATACACCCTTCCTCTTAAAGCAAACTTCCTCAATGCATTAAAATGATGGAAAGTGTTCCATAGACTTTATTCCATCTGACCTACATACTTAAAACAAGTCACAAGTAAAAACCCCGAGCAGTTTTTTTTTTGCACAGGGGATCAATCAGGAGTTTTTGCTCTGACATTTTTTATTGGAAAATAAACAAACACATTATAATGAAGTCACGCCGCAGCTTTGAACAGACAATTAGTCTGTCCTCCTGCATCACGCTCTCTGTTGTTTCCACCTCCAAAAGTGGCCTGTTCTCGAGCGAGATTCATGGTGATGAAGGATTGCATCAGTGCATATATTAGCCCATGTCAACAACAAATATCAACGAGAGAGTGGTTCGTCTCTTTCAGATTGTTGTGCTGCTAAAGACTTTGGAAATGACAAAATTTCCTAATTCTTCAAGCTGTCTGATGTTGTGCCTTCATGTATCCAAAAATTTATGGATAGAAAATCAAGATAGTTGTTTGTCCAGTGATAATAAGAAACATGTTTCACTGATACCTTATTTATCGCTGTTTTTCACTGATCATTAATGGATAATAGATCTTTTTTGTGTTAATGCAAATAAGAATCACATTTACACTATTTTTTATTATCTTAAAGAGGATATGATGTTCTGGCCTTGATTTAATTTATCTACATATAAGCCTTTGTACCTTTCCAACAGTTTTATTGAAGCTTCTTTCCCTTCTTTTGATATATTTTATACACTAATTTTTCTCTGATGTGCCCTGTGTAACTTTAGATTATGTCTTACCTTTTGGATGAACTTGAGTAATGACTGTTAGAGTACTTGTAAAGTAATTTAAGGAAAAGAAAATGAAAGTGACTGGAGTTAAACTTCTCCGTTCAATTTGTTTGACAGTGAATGTGACTTTAATGCAATGAGAAACTTCACTGGAAAAAGAGCGTTTCTGTGTCTTTCTAATCTAGTTTTCATCTATATTTTGGTCATGTTTTAAATTCCAAAATGATGACTTTCGGTCACAAAATGAATTAAAATGTATAGATTTATCCTACATTCATTCAAATAATGTTGGGCGCTCTGAAATCCCTGCATTCAGACTCATGACCTCAGTATTTATAACATCCTGGCTCTGGCCTCCTCACTGATTGACGTTATCTACATTAGCCCGTGCTTGGTCAACAAGGGGCATTTGTCAGAAAATATTGATTCCTATCTGCAAATTCAGACATCATCAGTTAGCACAACAGCTATCACACAGCCATCCATCTTTTTAGGCTTTTCTGGTGCTTCTTTTTCAAAATTCAGGTTCATTAGGTGTCTATTCCAGCATGCATTGAGTAAATGGCACAGACACAGCCTGGATATGTCAGCACTCTATCACAAGGATAATAGGGGCACCAGTTATCAGCCCTCGCTAAAGACCATGAGTTAATAAGCACCGATTAGGGCCTATACTTCAGAGGCAGATACACTAAATAGATGGATAACTACTGTAGGAGCCTAAATACAATTTTTGGATTTTTAGTTAAAAAAGGTTAATTAATAATTTAAGTTAATTTAAGAACAGTTGTAATTCACAGTAATGTAAGTTAATTGATTTAGAA
>JAPZDY010000012.1:4850267-4862149 GCA_029783645.1 Ctenochaetus hawaiiensis
CCATTTTTTTTTTTTTTTTTTTTTTAAATGCCATGAGACACCAGCAAGCGAGCGACGCTGGCTCCGTCAGCTCGCGCAGCTGATGAGTTGGTGTTGCTAATCGTGTCATCTTGATGGAATAATGAAAGGGCAGATTTTAAAGATTGCTGGACTTGTTCAGTAAAGCAAAACAGTTTTAAGTTTGTTGTCTCTCTTGCTTTAAATTTTGCAGTTTTGCTGATTGAACAAACTGAAAATAAATGTGTTTTCTGCACTTACTAGTCATAAATCTTCCTAAACAGCAAAAAAAAAGCAGATACAATGCAAATTTTAAGAGTATTCTCGATCTGCTGCTCTACACTGATATTTTTTGCAAAGTTTTTTATCTGTATTTCCTCATATTTAACTTGCACCATCATCTGTTTTGTTTTAATTAAAAAAACCTTGTAATGAACCACCTTAATTATTTAGATGCTATTGAATCTCTTAAATAATTGTTAAAGTTGTTGTGACTCATTACAAAATACAGGTGCTTTTTAGCATTTAGCAAATTACTTTTATTGCCCGCAGCCTTTACTTCTTCCTCCTCTTGAATGAAATCAGAAATACTTTTTATTCAATATTTAAAAATAGCCTGAACTTCTTTGTGTTAAACTTGTGAAAGAACACTGCAGAAATGTGAAAGACATTACCTTCATATCCTGTGTGTGTGTATATGTGTGTGTGAGTGCCTGTCAGTTATATTGTTCATTTTAATTTTCTGTCCCCATTTCAGCTGTGATCTCTTTATTCCCTTTAGGCAATCTTTGACATGGTGTATCTAATGAAACCATTAAAATGTCCCCAACTGTGTCAGGACTCCATCATTTTAATACCTCACCATCAAAACCGAATCTGGCTTCTCGTTCATGCAAGGTGCTGCCAATCCAGGCAGAAGTTTGATTTCGTACATGACAAGCAGAAATAAAAGGAAAGTATTTCTTATTAGGTACCAGACCATGTGTGAAATAGAAAAAATGACTTACAACAAACATGATTTATTTGCACATATTTGTTCTTTGTACTGAGCATGTCACTGTAGTTACTGTAGGTAATATACATAACATTTTTAAAATGGTCCTTAGTAGTTTTTTGTGTCTGAGTAGTGATTTAGTGTAAAGGCATTTTGTTAAATCATCTTTTTTGATTATATCATCACTGACTAGGTTGTCTTCAGTTATTTGGCTTCTGACATTCTCGATCAGACAGCGTGAGAGTACTGAAATGCTATTTTTAGCGATTTTCGATGTTTCGCTTGAAGAATAAAAGACTTTCCCATTTGCATCCTACACATTTACAGACCGACATTAAAGTGTTAAAGTGCAACTCATTTGCTGCTGCCTCCCACATGCACATTAATGTTTTGATTCAGAGTTTTAATCCAGGATTTATCCTCTGAACCGAAGGTCATCAGAATACCTTAAAAAAAACCCTTCTTTTTAGTTGTGTATATTTGATTTGCAGTAAATTCTAATAAGCCTGTTGGCACTTGGGTAAACAGTGTCAGATTTTGTTAACTTTTAGTGAAAAAAGTTGTTGCACATTTAGTAGATGTCACAAACTCAGTGGTGGTCCTGGCAATGATTGTGCCCCCCGCTAACCTACAGCACCAAACGTCTCTGCACAGCATAAATTACAGATCACTCACATTATACTAAATGCCTATCACCCTTAACCTCACCTCCCATGTAATTTATCTTGATCAAAGCGTACATCCTTGGAGGCAGACGTGAAATTAGCATAAAATCCAGAAGATCTCTCCAGTGCAGAGGAGAGACAAGGAGAGGGCTAATGTTATCTGTGAATCCTTTTGTTTACAATCAATCTTAATGCAAATGTAGAAATATGTAGGAGAAATTGATCTATGAGAACATTGCATTCATCAGTGATTATGCAAATCTTTGCTGCACAATCCTGGGAGAGCACAGCTATAATGTCAGCTCAAAATAATGTGACCTCAAAGTAGATATAATGGATATTTTTTATGAAAACGATTCATCAAACGACAATTTGAAAGCAACATGGCAGTGTGTGCTAACAAAAACCACAGAGAGCCATTTCACGAAATCTGCAGCTCCTCTCGCCCTGTCAGAGCTTTGCATTGTGTCTCTGCTCATTTTTTCACTGTCCAGGTGTATCGTAACTGTTATGTTTCACTCTCACAGCTCTCATACTGTCCTTTTTAGCCACGACAGGCAGCTTTTGTCAACCAGTGAAACTCTAAAACAGCAGCTTTGGAATCAGATATCTGCTCAGGAGTTGGTGCAGACTAAAAAGAGAGTGAAAAGAAATTCAATATTGCACTTAAATTCATTATTAGGCCAGAAATCTTCCCCAAATTAACAGTAATGATGCCCCAACTGCTTAGTGTTTCAATGAAATATCTTTTTTGTTGATAAGACTGTCGTATCATCCTTGAAGGTGATGATATGTCAGCAGCCTGTTTCTTTTGCCCCTAAAAAAGCCAATAATATATTTTTTTCTAGGTTTAAACCAATGTGAGCTAATAAACATGATGATATTTCACATTATTTAAGCTTTACAAAAAGCCCAATGCCCAACAAGTCGACCAGACCAGTCAGTCTGGCGTCTCTGTTCAGTTGTTTACATACAGTATCGATTAGAGATGACTTGTGCAATGATTGATGCCCACTTTAATAAATGTTTCCATAACTCAGTTTGCTTTATTCATATGTAAAGAGCAACATGGGACACTGCAGTTACTATCAGTTTTTCTAAAGGAAAACCTGACACATTTTAACTCTGCAACTTAGCACAAGTGAAAACAGTAATATTAAAAAATGACCAATACACAACTATGATACAGACATTTGTAGTTTGAGTGCATTAAGGTTCTGCTTTGAAGTAGCAATGAGAACATGACATGTCAGTACGGCCGAGTCTTTATATCATATTATGCATGGCAGTAACACAGTGTGTCTGCAGCATTTTTAGTGTTTTATCGGCAGAGGCACACTCCAGTAAGTTTTACACACCCCCCCACACACACACTTTGTGCTCCAGTACCCTCTCTGATTTACAAATTGAACACTTAGTTTAATCCCTCTTTATCCTGATATGATCCAACCATTTAGAATTTTAAAAAAAGCCAAAACGAGATGTCTGTTGGTTTTCACGCTCTCCGTCTCCCCCCCCCGCTGATGCAGCACGTGCAGCCGACCCTGATCGATCAGCCGCAGAGGCAAAGTGTTATGTCAGTGGTCCCATTAAAGAAACTGATGTATTGACAGGAGCGCTCACATATTCCCCCTCGAAAGGCTTACGTTGCTATGGATTGTGACATCGCTGGTGAAGGGGCGGCTGCTGAGTGGATGGATAGATTGATGGAAAGATAATAGGGCTTGAAATCCAGTTTTTTTTTTGTGTTCTGACCTTTCATGCCTCTCAGCAAAGTTCGCGGTAGGATAAAGCTGACCTGGCTGGACAAACTAATTGGGTGCTGCTCCAAAAGTAACACGTCGAAACTGAATAACAGGTTATAAAACTGCAAACTGCACCAACCTGTAACGGGGAAAAACTAGATCAAAGCATGACACATCATCAAGCAGCAGCAGCAGCACCGAGCCGTCTGGAGGGAATTTCATGCTCTTTGTGTGTTTTTACATGTTTGCAGATGTTGAACATTTGTGTAACTACAACGTATTTAACAGATTCTGAGACTATGGCCGTTTGTTCTGCTTGTGCACATACCTTCACAGAAAGGCTTTGTCAGTTTAAAGCATTAAAAAACTGTCCAAACAATAAAAATAATAATAATAATGACAATTCCTGCTGTTAGTGATAAGAAAGGTCCATAGAGTGAAACTGCTTTGAGGTGTCCTAGATAAGATGAAAGCTTTGTTTCAAGGTCTTGATTTTGGATTCACAAAACTGCAGGACGTTTTTCTTTTCTTTTGTTCACATAGAGCCAGCGTGGTTGCAAAAAAAAAATAAAAAATCAAACCCAAGCCTTTCAGATTATTACTGCTTTAGATGCAAGTGGCACATTTCTCAAATCTCAAATTTAAGTATTTTCCATTTCTTAGTTTAACTTTACAGGTTGTCAAAATCTGTTAAGCTCAAAATCAATAGCTATGGAGTATTGCACCCAGCTGTTAGAGCCGAGTTCAGTTCTGCATTTTCACGCGGCACCTCACATTAAGTGTAGCACACTCTTGAGTCTCCTTGGCATTAAAGAATGAAAGACATTCATTTATTTATTTATTTATATTGTGTTTGTTTGCTTTTTTTTTTCACTGCCGCGCCAATCAACTGTAAATTACAGGTCCCGTTAAATGTCAGTACATCCTCTAAGCTCTGCTTTTTAGGGGAGTAAGAAGCTGCAGAACATTGCCAACTGGTGCATTTTATAATGTTAATGAACTTGCCGGAGTCTGGATGGTGAGTGCAGCCCTAAGTGGCCTGCTTTGGCTGTTTGTCCCCCCCTACTTCGACAAGCTGTTCTTGGAAAACATGCATGTGTGTCAAACAGCCAAGGTACATAAAAATATAAGGTTTTTTTTTTGTCACCACAAGTGCTTTTATTACATGTAGCTGAGATAATGAGCTCTCCATGCAACCGAAAGAGCTCCTGCTTTCTTTTTTATTATCCTCCCTTTGGGCACTTTGCCATTGTCACAGTTTATCCTTAATAGCAGTCACTCAAAAGCTTTCATATCTTATTTTCTTTTAAATTTCAGAGGTATCGGCTTTGAAATATGCTGAAAGTCCAAGAGCTCCCTTTCATCTAGGGTCTCTCTCATAATTATTGAGAAAGCTGTGATACTAGCCTGCATTTGGAGGCTTGCATCTCAGCTGGGATTTTATATGGTTTGGGTAAACCCTTTTTCTCACCGAGCTAATGACTGAGGCATTCTGAGCCAGGCAGCATCATGCAAAATTAAATCCTTTTTTTCTTTTTTCTATAAAGAGAAAAAAATACACTGGCTGCTAAACATGTTTACATTATTTGCATTTTGTTTTAACACGGCCCCTAATTTGTTAGCAAAAAAGCTCAATCTTGTTGACCAAGTCACAGCAGAGTGAGCAGCACCACGAGTGCAAAGAGCTCGGAAATTATGGCCAAAAAATGTCTGGCAGTGATGCTGTTTGACTGACCACAGGCTCGCTGCTGACGTTACTTTGCTCCTTGAAAAACTCCTGCAAGTTTTCTTTTGTTTCCCGTCATGCTGTCCGGTAACTTCTGAGAGCTCAACTTTTAAGCATTTTTAATGGAAAAACAAGATCCCCTGATAAACTTAGCATGTCTGATGAGCTGCCTGTTTTTATTTTAGCTTTTTTTTTACCTTACTGAAATAATCACCGGAGACACAATGAAGCATCTGTTAGGTTTGTGGAAGAAGTTCGTCTGGCATCTGCGCGAATGCGATTGCAGGAGTTTTCTCAATTAAAAGCTACATGTTCTAATCTCGTTTGACGCAGCCTTGACGTAGCCGTCCTGACATGTACACTCGAGCGGTAAATCACCCGCAGATAGACTTTCATAGATGGTCAACTCCGTGTGCTGGGCTCTACATTACTTTCATTGCTACAAGGCAACTTACACAGCGTATATTAAGACTGGAACAGCTTTTCTGCAGCTACAACTGGGCAGCAAATGTACTGTGGTGCCTTTTTTTTTTTTTTTTTTTGAAGGGGGTAAGTAGACACAAAGGGCAATTTTTGAATGCTGTTTTCATGTCGTTTTATGTTTGTACATAACAAATCCAGAGTTAATTGGCATTCACAGCATGCTTTGAGAGAAAATAGAAAAACATTTGCATAAATGTGAACACATACAGTTTACTGTACATCCAGCCTTCACTTAACTCGACCAGATGAGTGCATCATGTTGATTTAAAATTACCTCGTGACAACTTGATGCACTCGCAGCTGAGGAGAGTCTTGCCAGTGCAGATCAGGTATTTAAAATGTCTCGTTGTTTACTAGTTCAATTACACCGTTCAAATGGGCACATAAAAGGCGGGGATACATAAAAACCTGTTAGAATTTACAGCATTAGATAAATCCGTCACAGGGTTTTCTTTATGCATCTTTTGGAAGCTGTTAAGATATCTCTGAGGCAGGCCTTTTTTCCTCCCCTGTATCAGAAACATGCACTGAACGCACAGCTCAAACGAACTCTCTGATAAATTGAGTTGAGAACACTGACACAGAGATAAACTGAATTGTAAAGTAGCTGGGATGCATTGATAGAGCACTCTGACGGCAGCAGTCCTTTGCAAACATCTCCACAGGGACACTTTTTAAAAGATAAAAACATCTGATTGGATCCATCAATTTGGCTTAAACGCAGACTGGATAGTTGCCTGCTTTGGGCTTTTTTTGTTAAGAGCTTAGTTGCTTCTTTTGTGCTTTTTTTTTTTTTTGTTCCAAGGACCCGCTCTCTTGTTTCTCTTATGAGATCTGGTATCACTCTCCTATTTGATTGGAATCATTTCAGCACTTTCAAAACATATTGACATGTCAGTTTCTTCCAGAGATGTTGAGTTGTGTCACTTGACTTGAACTGCAGTCGGACTCAAGTCACGTATTTGATGACTTTCGACTGAATTTGACAATCAAAAAAGACTTGCAACTTGGCTTGAACTTTAACTCGCCTTGAGCTTGAACCTTTTAAATTAGAAAATAGATGGTGACTTTCCTCAAAACCAAAGATAAAACATTATGTTATTGAAAGTTTGCCACACATCAGTTTTTTAATCCTTATATTCCCTGACTCAGCTGCAGGAAAAGCTTTTCATTTCTAGCAAATCAACACTTCATTTCCACTTTGTTTGAACAAATCCAACAACATCCAATCAAGTTGCAGAAATAAAACACAAAGAAGGAATGTTGCAGTACTAAATTCTGCTTGAAAACAAATGAGACCAAAGATAATTCTATTTCATGGTCATTAAACTGGATTTCACTTTGCAGGCTGATTGAAAAGCAACAATTTTTAATTTAGTTTGACTTTCAAAGTTGCACAAAGAACGAAAAGTTGAGGTTCTGCAAAATGTTTGCGTTACATTTGGCGAGGAACCTTTTATGACTTGTTGAGGACTTGGGACAAAGATGAGCCTGCTTTGATTTAGGATCTGATTTGGAACTAGATTGTAAAGACTTGAAACTTACTTGTATACTGCAAAACAATGACGTGGTCCCAGCTCTGGTTTCATCCCTACAGTCAATAACGTGCATGTGAAGAAGACTGAATGAAAGGAGCTACTCTGCTCGGTAACTAGGTGACTGTGTGGGCACTTTCACACGCTGATGTCCTGCAGCTCTTTCTTTGTTCTAAGATTTACTCATCAAACCTGAATAGTTGTGTGGTTGGCAAAAAAAAAATAAGATACAGGGCTGTATTACAGAAACCCGTGAAGAGGAACATTTATTTTCTTTGCTTTTAAAGCAAAACATTTCTCTCTCTGCTGAAAGTAATGTAATGCTAAAAACAAGCATGACATTGAGAGTCTTTGCTTCCTATTTTACCTTCTTAACTGACTCTACCATTGGAAATCTTTGTCATTTAAGTTGTTTTTTTTCTTATTTACTAAGCGAATTGACTGGTAGAACTTCTGTACTTACAGACATCTGAACATACACACATGCATAACAAGGTAACAGGCATCAGAAAAGCAAATCTGTGGTCACTTTTTATTACATGTTTTGCATTACTGAACTTTCACCAGGGACCTACTTGCTTTTAGCCACAAACATTTAAAATCACTTGGAATATCTCCATCACACAATTAAAACTGACCCCTCTACAAGAGAAACATACACTGGTTACACTTGTGGGACCGCAGCTCCTACATCCCATGTAATAAGAGCAAAGTACTTCGTGGTTTTGTGTCCCCACGGTGCCTTGTATAGGTTTTTTTTTTTTTTTTTGTAACAATCTGTGATTTCAATGTACACTAAAACATTTTCCCAAGGCCTCTCTCAGTAAGGAAACAATAGCTATTTTTCAAACATGCATTTGACAGCTCTTGCTTGCAGCAGACTTGAAGCGATGTGCACTACACAAGGAAACAAGCTAATGAGAGGAGATTTGTGGAAGGAGGGAAGGGAAAGAAAGAGGAGACAGATTCTTTTCTGCAGCAGCCGGCTCCCTCTTTGTCCTGTTTTTTATTGTCCGCTGCTTCATTATCCGGTGTTGCTTCATCACACAGCCTTGAAATCCTTCAGCCCTCACCAGATGACCAAAACCTCCTCTAAACATGTTTTATATTGCTTTAGTCCCCAGATGATAACAAGGTCTCATTGGCACCAGCACTCTTTCCTTTGGCGTGGCAAGGCTGTGGTTTCTTGTTTATTGCTACAAGCAAGTAAACACTTACGCTTTGACATGCTCACATTGTTTTTCCAAAGCTCCTATTCTCTAATTGGAATCCATTGCCTTTGGTGACTCTAAAGACCGGTTCCTTTTCAGATGAACTGTGCTAATGAATGCACCTCCTTGGACTGCAGATTTCAGAAGACACAGGAGTGGGCAGCGAGTACAAAAGCTTGAAGGGACTGAGCTTGTGAGGGGGTACTCTACCTTACAAAGTGCTTTTGTACGACGACGCCGAGCTGAGATGTATCTGGTGCTCGTCATTACACCGGCTGATGGCTCATTGCGGAGGAGAAGAATGTGCCCAGGAGGAGAAGGACAAAGATCAAATGGGCAGCTAGTCTCCTAAGTCTTGTCTGATTAGTTGTTCTGTCCAGACGCCTCATACTAAGGGGCAACGCTGGGCCCGGCCTCCACGTCCATCTCAGCACCAAGAATGATGCAAGACATTGACACACAATACTTGCACCTAGGGGCATCATTTCCCATGCTCTTATCGTCCAGTAAGTATCCCATGCCCGTCACGAGCCAGGCCATCTCACTGGCCGATCTTGGCAAGAGGTGTGTTTTTGGCCAGCTGGCAGAGGAGAAAGCCGGCAATAACAACACAAAAAGAAGAGTTTGCCGCTTTATGTTGCTGCTCAGAAGCTCCAACAATCGTCTCCATCTGTATTTTTCGAAATAGACTCGGCCTCAATGGAATTTCCAGTCGAGTCTCAGGGGTCGAGAGACAACTAACAGAACCGAGATGCCGAGATGAGCCGAAGCAGTGAAAAAAAAAGATTAACACTCCGCAAAATTATACAATTATTTCCAGACACTAAACTTTGCCTTTTTTTATCCTTTTGAATTATTGAATATTTTTCTCCTCTTCAGGCCTGTAAAACTTATTCAAATAAAATGAATATAACTCAGGCTCTAGTTCACATGGTCGTAACCTGGAGAAATTATGCAACCAGGGATGATTTCTCATAAGAAGACACTGTTTGGTTTTAAGGCATCAGAAGCAACTGAACCTCTGACTCTCTTTCCAGCAACAAGCAAGACAATTTTTTTTTTTTTTTTTAATAAAGGTCAGATAATCTCTACCTCTTTATCCCAGAGCAACACAAAGTCAGGCCTCTGCCTCCTGTTAGACACCACAGGGGGAAATATTGAATAAATGTGCATCTTTGGAAAACAAACTGTTGTCAAATTGGTGACCTTTATTATGTCAGGAGAGGTGGTGTCAACATTCCCACGAGGGAATCATTTTATATGATAATTGTTCGGGGGGTAATAATATTTTGATATGCGCCACAATTCTTTATTTAAATAACTTGAGGGAGATTTATCCCAGGCTAAAGTGTGTGTGTGTGTTGGGACGGTTGTCACTTGTTGACGTAGCAAAGATTTATTTATAGCACTCTAACAAATAATTGGCTTCTGCTGTGAGTGCATGATGTCCCTGCTAATAGACACATTATACATAATTTCCTGCACAACTCTACCATTTGACCTTTTTGTTTATGTTCAGATATATTAAAACTGAATTTCTGTTCCTCCAATCAGCATGTTGTTGTTGTTGTTTTTTGCATGGCAGGGTGTTTACCATCCCCCCTAATGACATCCTCACACTAGCTGAAAAAAGCTGCATCATAAGAAAACACATGGTCACTATGAGGTTTCATTCCAGCAGGGACTCGAGGTAAACAAATGTATTTTGATAAAAATTACTCAAAGCGTAAATGACCATCTTTCTCCTGCTGCTAATAATTTCATTATTCGGGGTTCGGCTCGCTGCAAAAACTTTATCTCAGGTGATTTTTTTTTTTTTTTCCTGTGGTACGACGGCCTTCACCGCCAGTGTTGCTAATTAGCACCTGATTTGAGAATCATCAGGTCAACACTAAAGTGGAAGGCTGCTATCTCCACGAAAAAAAGCCCTTTGGGGAGGAAAAGTGTTTTGGTGCTTTTCACCTCTGCTAGAGTGGATATAAACTGAGAGGATTAAAAGCTGTTAATGTATAACGTATTAGCTGAATAAAGAATTTGGTTTAATTAAAGTTTTTATGTCTGAAATATCTTTTATCAACATAAATCATTGAAAGAAATACAATCTTTCCAACAGATGTTTGGAGCGATCCCCCCCCCCACAGTGTACTTATTTAAAAGTGCTTTGGTACTTAAATAATGTTGCGGAGCCTCGTGGGCTTTTAATTGTTTAATTTAAGTTGAGGATATGAATAAAAGGTAACACGCTGCTGTCAAATCCTGTCTGTGCTGTAGACAAATCAAGACAAAAAGATAAAGTGGTGGAAAATGAGATTAGTGGTGTAGAGTAAATGAGAAAAATAGAAGGATTTGATATTAAAATAGAATTTTTGTTCCTCAGCACTTAGCTCAGTTGAATGAGGAGACAAAGTCACCTCAGAAACAAGCATTAGGAGTAAATAATAGGAGCCACTGTCTGCTTCCTCAATTTAACTCAAGCATGTCTTATTAAAAATGGAAAAAGGGCCCATGCCACATTAAGGATTAGAAAATTGTATTTAGGCATGAAATGAGCCCTATGCTGTGTGCTGCGCTGACAGATAAATGTTTCGACCCAACTCCAATACATATTCTGCGGAAACTGGATGAAACATGGGGAAATTTGGTTTAAAATATGCAAATCAGTCCTTTGTAGCTTTTTTTTTTTAACGCTCCATCTACTTGATGAACAAATCAGAAAGTATGGAAAAAAACATTAAGCAAAATTTCTAAAAAAGCTTTTCCACATGGAAAGCTGTGCTGACATTTCCTGTGTCGAATCCAGTGTTTTTGTAGGTGAAATCAATCATTCGGTGGGATCTTGCTTTAACCTTTTGAATTTGTCCTACACAGTAATCCCTATGTGAGTTTCTGCTTTCAACCAATTTCTGTCAGAGAACCGTTAAAGTGATAAATTTTTCTCAGCATGAAGACAGAGAATGCTTTATCTTAATAAACTCACTCATAAAATGCACGAAGGAAACAAAAACCTATTGTCTATTTTAGCATCCTGCCAAATTCAGCATTCTGTTATGCGCCCAAGACCTGCTTTATGATTTATGCCTTGAATAACACTCCCATATATCCATCAACCAGCAGATGCAGATGGTGGCTCCGGTAATCTGGAGGATAAGGGAAAATAAAAATAAAAAAAAAAAAATGAGGGGGGGAGAACTGTGAAGCTGCAAACATATGCAGACTCGTTATGTCCACAGTGGCCCGATTGTCTTCTAAGACCATCTGTTTTCAAACTCGTGTGCCCTTGTAAGCCAAAACCCATCTGTGATATAAAGAAGGAATCAGTAATAATGTTGTTCGACATAGATTCGGTTAACAAAGCTGCACCATTTTTTGGACAACTAAGCAAAAACAAATTATGTATCTTTATTTCTCCAGAATTTCCTCCAAAAATCTGCAGAGGTGCTTATTTTTGAGCAAACATTATACAAATACTCTGTTAGGAGTAAAAATCCTACATTAAGAAGATAAAACATGTAAAAATAGAAAAGTA
>JAPZDY010000012.1:4867307-4899096 GCA_029783645.1 Ctenochaetus hawaiiensis
ATTAGCGACTGAATGGGAATAAATCTCATTAAGACATTTTTGTGAGAGCCATCCTATGAAAGCATTAGACTTGTAGATTCAGATCACAAAGAAACGTAAAATGTGAATGAATTTCTTTAAAACCATTATCATCTACTTATAAGACGCCATGTGAAGAACATAGTGTTATTACTCAGCCCTATCTTAGCATAACATTAAACTCCACAAGGTCCTCAATATCTTTGTACGCGGAGATTAAAATATCTTGCCATCCATTTCATTTTTCATCTCTCTTCCTTTACCAGCTTGAAAAAACACTATAAAAAGACTTGCTGTAGTGATTCTCCGACTGCTGCCTGAAATTGTAAAGCAGGATTCAGGTTGAATCTCTCACAGTTGGCCTGCAGTGTGTTAGCTGAATTTCCTCCAGTGGCTGCTGATGCAGCTGCAGCCTATAAATAGGCCCACCCCAGACAGGCAGAGGGAGTGGGGCTTTGGTTAACCCCTGAGACACAGTCCTAATCTGACCTCGGTAATAGGCAGCATCATTAGAGAGTCAGCTCAGCTGGCTTGCCAGGAAGGATACAGGACCACCTCCGTTTGGAGAAATCTTGGCATTATCACATCTCAGGAGAGGCACAGGACCTTGTTTTTGAGCACCTTCAGACTCACCCTGTTGTCAGCTACCTGTTGTGGACCTCTCTTTTGCCTGCTGGCTATAAACCTCCAGGCAATATCTACTATCTGCCACAATGCAGACGAGGGAAGGGTAGCTGACTCTCCACCGCCCATGCCTGTCTTTTTATATCTCCAGATGGCCAAGTGTTGGAGAGGTTTGGTGCCTCTGTGCCTCGTATGCATCGCATGGCCTGGATTCAACAAAGCGGTTGTAGCAAAGCTTTGCTTCCCCAACAGTGCTTTTCTGCAATCAAAGAGCATTCATCTCCCTCTTGTACAGCCATTTTGGCACAGTTTGGCTCTCTTTTTCTCCTCCCACTCTCTTCTTTCTCACTGATCTATTCTTTCCATAGTCAGTCATTCATACCACAAACAGGTCCCCTTGTGGGGATAGGGAAGACATCAGCTGATGTGCAGATTCTTTTAGATTTATTACACGTGGGTTTGCGGGTCGGTCTTAATTAAGAGGTGAAACCATTAAGCAGGGATAGATAAAGAGAAGGTGCAACAGAAATGACCCGACTGTGGCAGAAACATCCTCTCTGGTTTTTGTAGCTTCCAGACAACCAGAAATCTGACACACCTGCATTATCCACCGGGTTTTTCGGGAGGGAGGATGGAAGCAATTGTAATGCTTGTTGGATTAGATGGACTGTGAAAGAGGAGACAGCTAGAAAAATGTCTTCAACTCACCTCAGCACTTCAGGGCCAACAGAGAGCTTTTGCATCGCTTTATGAAGCCTTGTAACTTTAAAGTAAGCTGCACTGTGTTCCAATAGAGGGGAAGTGGGAACTTTTTTGCACGGAATATGTAGAACATTGCTAAAATAGTTGGACTTGTTCATCTGTGCAAATAAGCACAGTCTTGTCTTTTTTTTCACCCTTTATGTCACAAAAAGCTTTTACTGTCACTTGGTTGGATGTGAAAAAAATTGCTTTGAAATACAGATAATGCAAGTGTCATTGACAGTCTCAGACGTTCCTATTCATCTGATCTGAACTAATGATTAAGCTAATAAAACCCCTACACATATACGGTCCCTTTTGAAGAGATAATCCACAAGCTTTTGTATCTCAATTCGACTTCAGTGCTCTGCTGCCTTTCCACCACACTTCAAGAAGGCAGGAGGCAAGAAATTGTAAATGAACCATTCTGTTTTAATTGACAGCTTAGTTGCATGTTTTGTCTTTACAAAAGTTCACCTCATACTGTACTGATCTCAAGAGTATATCCAGTGTTGTGCATAAACATGTTAAACGGCACAAGTTCATGGGCGCACTTATGTATTTGTGAATGGCGAACGATTGCACTCACCTCCAGCTGCTAGAACATTACCATGAGCGACATTCACTCTCACTGTAGTTAACGGCGCTCTAGCTATAGCAAGCTTTGTTCATGGTTTTTGACAGATACTGTGGAAGTTTCCTGGCAAAACACAGCCTCCTAATATATAACTCTTTGCCCAAAATGGACACAATAAGCCCAAGTTTGTCGGAGAACTGCCTAACTTGGAAACACTATGATGCACCACCGTGTCTCTCTGCTTTACGTCACCGTCATGTGCACCACACAGGATGGCTAGCAAAGAGGCATGTGGATGTATGTTGTTTTTGAACTACTGCAAAGTAATTTGGTTCATGCAGGTTACATAAGATGACCATTGCATCTACAGTATAGCATCGCTGCATAGTTTTATTTTCTGAGTAACAGGAAACTGCTGACACATTGTTTCAGTGGTCAAACTTATAAAGTAATCGCTTACTATGGCTCTATAACATAATGGTAATGGTTATGGTAATATATAATGGGCTGTGGCAATGATTGGAGGCTGGGGATGGACGGAAAAGAGGAGCTTCTATTAAAAAATAAAAGCTTAGAGCAGCACATTAAAAAAAGAACTTGCAACTAGTTCATTTAAAAATGTGTGAACCGAACTTTGAGTTGGCTTTTGTTAAGTGTGAACCTTCATAGCACCAAGTATAAGGCCTTATGTTTCCATGACATCCCATTATTTATCAAGTAACAATGCGCTGCCTCTCAGCTTTCAATGTATATGCTTTATACATCAAGAAAGTTGAAGGTTGTATACTTTTTTTTCGAGCTCTGTCAAATCGTTTTCACATATGGTGTCATGCCGTCGTGTCAGACAGAAATGTCCTCTGCCTCCCTACGGTGAGACGATATTTCTTAAAGGTCCATTACTCTAACTACAGTGGCGGCTCAAGTCTGGCTGGTTGGAGAGCACAATTGTCAAACATTACTTTGCTTTTAGAGGCTGACCTTTTCCTGTTGCTTTTCCATGTTCGGCAGCTTAAAACAAAGCCACATACATGCTCGTTGTGCACACAGCTGATCTGATATTAGAAACGAAGAGATGGCCAGAACATTCACAGGTATTTGACAGGTGCATATTTTTTTCTTAGCCAGAAGTCAGAAATCATACACTCATGTAGAGGAGTGCCTTAAAATCATTCATGTAAGAAAGCGTCTTGACCTATATTACCCAAATCTGTAAAAATACCCAAAAGACTCCCTCTTATTGGCTACAGGTGGAAAAGGTAATTTATTTTTTCCTGGTTTGGGTTGTTTCAGCATTGTAAACTCCCTCCACAGCACCACTTAACAAACTAAGCCTGAGGCAGTGTGTTTCTCCAGAGGCAAGAGGTTATATGAGTTACCCCACAGTCACTGGGAACAATCGTTTGCTCACATAAATACAATTTAGCTTTGCGACTTCATGAGACGATGTGTACATTATACATTATACAGACTCATCATGAAAGGCTTTGACGTTGTTTACCTCACTGAAGGGATTGGACCGGATCAGAACGATAGCATCTTCACTGGCGAACTGAAGAAGGATCCCTGGCCCACCAACAATTTCCTTCTTCAAAGCAGCATTAGTGGCTCCATTAAAATCCTGTCACCCCCTTTTCCTTTATGGCTGTCTGTGGCTTCTGAGGAGAGGAGAAATCGCAGTCATTCAAATGCTAAGTGACTTTAACACTCCTGTGAATATTACAAAGGAAAGAACTACTCCATCATCTAGCGTGAACAGGAAAAAAAAAAGATGAGACCAGTGTTTTTAATATCCTATCCCCCCTACCTCTGCAGTATCTCGTCACAAGTCATTACCTCTGCAGAAAGCAGACTGCCTGACACCTACAGAACACCTTACTGTGTCAGTCTTCATTAAGACTTAACCATGTGCACAAACACATCCTGGCAGCTGCCTAAGAGACTGTCTCGCTGATGCTATCATGTCAGCAGATTCTCAATCCCTTGCTTTTGGACATTAGAAGGAATGGGCTTATCATGGCTGCAAATGAATCAATGAATAATTGCAGGCGGGAGTGCTATCTACACTCCAGGCCAGGGGACAAGAGTTTATGTGGGGAGGGGAAGCTCCAGGGGCAAAAAAAAAGAAGGTAGGCCTTATCCCATCCATCATTACGGGAATCATCTTATTAATGCGCTCTCTCTATTTGCTTCACAGGTCACAGATGGAGGTACCATTAAGCAGAAAATCTTCACCTACGATGCAATGTTTAATACCAATTACTCTCACATGGAGGACTACCGCAGGCGTGAAGATCTTGTGTACCAATCAACTGTCCGGTGAGCCTTAAAATCAATTAACTTTTATTTAAAACAGGTCTACTTGCTTGTGGTAACTCTGCTGATTTCGTGTTGCCTACTCCGCTTTTTTTTACCCAATTTGTTTTGCAGCACAAGTGGTTAAGTTTAAAATCTGGGCAAGATTTTAAACTTAACTGTTAACTTAATGCACCAAGATGAACTCCTGCTAGGTGCTACCAGACTGCATCCTCGGCCATATGCTGTTGGTTGAATCAGGCTGGACTGGGCAAAAGGGGTCAGTGCATTATTGCATGTGGACAGGAGGCACAGGCAAACTGTAATCACCAGCTCTGCTCAGGATAACAAGTTCAGTGTTCAAGACTTAGCTAACATCTGGCCCGACCGGTGCTTATTCCAGCCACAGTGGTGCATATATCCGAGGTAGCACCGCCCTCCTCAGGCATATTATCATAGAGGTAAACACGCAGGGGCTTAACTTACCCATCTCTCAAGCCTTCATGATCCGCTGCGTACACTGCTCCACTGCGTGTGCATTACCAGGTTTTTACTCAGAGAGCCAGAGATGCAGAAAAGGGGGAGTAGTACTACGTCGAGGAGTCATCTGGCTCCGGTTGGCTTGATTACATGTTTAAGCCGTCGTGGGGACTGTCTTCTTTTACCCCAGGCCTCAATAATACGGCTGGCAGCTGTCTGCCCATCTCCTCATTTCTTGCTCCCTGTGCTCTGGCTCTCATCCGACTGCAGACATCCCTGTCTGGATGTTCAACACACTAAGGAGGGAAGTGCTGGACATATATCACACCTAGGACTTCATTTAAAACTGAAATTCCTCTCTCTTTGTAAGCTTTTGTGATGATTCCACATTCATCATTCCTTACATCTCCTCTTTGTCGTGCTGCTCTCCTTTGATTCTTCTTCTTCTTACTTCTATTTTTTTTGTAATTCTCCTCCTTTTACCTCCTTGCCTCTTGTTTTTCTCATGTGTTGTGTGGCTTCCCAGCTGATGATGATTTATCTGGACAATCCTACTATCCCTTTGGGAGAGTAGGCATCATCACAATGGAAAAGGTTCACACACTTACATGCACACAGACATGGAAACAACCTACACACACACGGACACATACAGGGAGAAGGATTGGAGAAAGTCTGATACAACACGCAAAAAAGGTGGTGGAAAGAATTTCAAATGAAACAGCTGGATGCTACCTGCACTGACCTGTGTCAGGATCTGTATCACAATGCTTAGCCTGTGTTAGTCAACCGGAGAGCAAGGTGGACTCCTGCCACAGTCACACCGTTCTTCCAGTGAAGACAGAATTCCCTCTGACTGGTCACGGTCCCACTTTCACGGTGTAACAGAAGCTCAACACTACTAAGAAATGCAAAAAGCTGAATTTTCACTCGCTATAATCTCCCATTTCCACCTGAGAATGGTAAGTCTTCTGTACAAAGCCTTAGCAGTCTGACAAATCCACTTGTACGACCAAATATGAATTCCTCAATATGCTGTATCTTTTATAAACTCAGAGCATTTTGTAGGAAACTATATTTTTAGCTTTTCCTTTTCTCCTTTTGGAGAATACTTTTTCTCACAGCAATAAGTGATTACTCTGCCATAATAGAGTAATAATAATGGAGGTGATTTTTCTCCTCACATGCCAGCTGTCAATTATTAGGCAGTTTCACAAGTGACACTGATAGTGGCTCCATCTAAGATTGCTTAGTCTTGTCTGATTTGACAGCTATTAGTTGTACCCATTCTATGATGGAAGCAGCTGTATCTTCTTTTGTATTCGAGTGTCATTGCATAGATTGATTCTCATGAGATTAATGACAGATCTTTCATGTCTTGAATGACACTTGAAGTTTGAAGGACCTCCAATATTCAAGCTGAAATTGTGAGTGAAAAAAAACCCCTTATATTTGCTATAAACTTCTAGTTTTATGTTTGTAGTTTCTTTCCCTTTCTCCCTTCGAATCATTGGTTAGCTCAAATTTCAAGCAGGCAATATCTTAAAGACCATCACCCACCATAAAGTTAAGTCCTAAAATATCCTGTCTAATAGTCAAAATGATATATTTAGACAAATTTTGGGGGATAAGAATTAGTGCATCTCTTAAAGTTGCTTAAATGTCACACTACACCTTTAGTTTTGTTAAATATGCATTGTTCTATTAATATTCATGAAATCTCTTGCATGGCCACACCCTCCGCCACTCCCTCATCATTAACTACGTAGCACAAACAATTTTAACGTGTTTAACCAGAAACAGCTTCTGAAGACGAAAAAGACCAAATTGGTAAAAGTAAAAGAAAGTAAGATATCTTAACTGTTAGTTGTCAGCTAATAATGATGTGACCTAGTTCAACCAAGTGTAAGTGACATCAACCCACTGCCACCGCCATGTTGACAGGATTGGTTCCTTAGATTTTCTTTAGGTTTGTGACACCTGAAACTTGTCTTGTCTGAATCTGCCTTTTTGAGACTTTCACTGATGCTGTTAGGGTTAGGGTTATGACACTGACTTCTCATTTCAACCCCAGTTTGCCTTGTTAGAAGTAAACAACACAATGTTGAGACAGTTAAAAATTTGATTTTCACTGGATTGGGTCATTAAGGTCAGGAAGATAATGACAAATTTATATCTAAAGCAATAGTGCAGGTAGTGAGATGTTATAGAATGACAAAAACTCTTGTGAGAGACTGGCAGGTTGGATGTTGGGTCATACATTAAAAAGTTTGTAACCAGAGACTATTTAACAGAGTCCTGCCAGCATAAAAACCTGGTCTCCTAAAACCATATACAGATATTTTTCCGTTGCTAAACAAGGTGAATATCTGAAAACCCTCCTGTGAAGCCTTTTCTTAACAGTCATGTTGGTCATTATGGAAGTGAAAGACAATAAAAACAATTACAACAGTTTGGAAAATGAAAAAGCTGAAAGTCAATAAACAAGATTACCTTCCCCAAAAATTCAGTATTGCAGGAAATAAAGCATACATTGACTTAATTAGAAATTGGACGATATCTGTTTTAAACTGAACATCTAAGTAAAAGTAATTTGTGCCAGGCTTGCTTTATCAACTGTTTCGCTCTTTCACCAGCAGAATGCTTCGTGAAACGTTCATGCGGGTTCATGGTTCAGCACAAGTTCAGCCTGTACATCTAACTCAAAGATGCACATGTATCTTTTAGCATCTGTACAAGACACACAAGGCCTTCAACAAACTTAAATGTAAACCTACCCACATCTGTTAAAGATGCTCATAGCAACCTCCTACACCCAATCCCAAGAGGGGGATGTCAGGGTTTAGTAGCGGGTCACACAGAGAGCTCTTGTCCATTAACTAGGATTCATGAGCAGAATTGAAAGAGAAACCTTAAGTGCAAAACCAATATTTTTTTCCACAATCTAGCCAAGTATTTTTGTAGCAAAAAAAATTACCAAACTGTAACTTTTGCACAAGAGATAACAATTTGACAATCTATACTCCAAGTTTGGGAGTTGCACTAAAGCTAATGGGTACTTTATGGATCTGTATGTAATGTAGGTAGTAACAAAGTAGCATCAATAACTGATGTCCAGTATCAGGATATGTTGGATTTGCTGATCGGCAGTGGTCATAACTTTAAGGATTCAAATAAGAAGTTGTCTGATATTGTATAAAACAATGTCAAAGGGAAATTATTCAAATTTGTAAAGGACACACCCAGAAAGTCTATATACAAATGTACGACTTTGCACCGGCCATCAAACAAAGGAAGCAAAATGAAGCTACTAGTGTCCTTCAAAAAACTTTATCACTGGCTTATCTTACTGGGGATCCTGGTTAGTTGAAGGTAATCAAAAACTAATTTCTTCAGTCTTAATATATCATGAAAGCAATGCTGGTAGAGCAGTCTTTTTATTTTCCCTGACTCACACTCGATCTGACAGACGAGCCTTATTGTTGTGCTGGCAGTTTCAGGAGGTAACACAGCTCCATGAGGCTTTTCAGTAATTGATAAATATTCCTCGTGGGAAGTCCTGTTAAGACTGTCTATTTCAATGTTATTTTGATTGAAGTTGCATATTAAAAATGTTCATTCTGATATCTTTCCTCTCAGTCTCACACTGAGGGTGAATTGGTCCACTGTGGCATCCTACATGAAAAAGTGAGAACTTACCTGTGTGGGTGTGTTTTGATTTGTTAAGCAAAAGAATGGCAGAATATAAAATGTAGTGTTTCAGTGAAAAACGAAATGTTGCAGAATGACCTTTTGGAGACATTTAAGGAATCCTCTAATTAAATTTTTTGAGATCATAAAAAAAAAAAGAGCTTTCGTTAATGAATAATTAGCAAACATGACAAATGAAATACACACTGAACAGGACTTTAAACACTGTAATCAGCAAAAAATATTTTTAGCAGGGTTTCTTTGTGGGCACTGCTCATCTTTCAGTAATACCTCTTTGATTTATACCTTTTATCCTTGAGCTATCCTCGCTGTTTTTGTGTGGATTTGAATCCATGAATGCAGTTCTTAGGGATAGCAAACAACAGAACTAAAGCTTTGTGGATAAACAACAGAGAGATGAGCTACATCAGCAATAATGTAACCAGCCGGCACAAAGCCAATCACAGCTCCCTCGGTAGTCAGGGAATCACAGAAACGATCCTCATCATTTTGTTTCTTGCTTATATTCCTTAAGGAAACATGGATGAATACACATCTCTCTTTGCACCCAAAACCTTTAGGCAATTTGTCTCTGCTGTCCATTGAGTGTACACTGTCTTACAGTCCTCAGTCCTGACCCATTCATCCTCAATGCTTCAGGCCAGAAAGAGTATCTGACAATGTGCTAGTTAATTTGATGCAGAGATTGACTGGATGAGCTATCAGACGCCGCTCTGTCAAGGCTGCTCTTTTTCACTCTCTAGCTAGGCAGTTGCATTTGTAGGCAGGAGGGGTTCGGCAGGAAGGCCTACATAACAGGAAAGAGCTTTCAGATGCAACTCCTCGGGGACAATCGATCTCTCTTTGCAGTGTGCTGTTTTTGCTGTTCCTCCATGGGGGCCCATTGCTATCGATCTCCAGCATGTTTGTGCAGTTTTTTTTTTTTTTTTTTGGATGGTTTGGTGAAAATTGCCTGTTTATTCAATTATTCATTAGCTTGGATGTGTGTTTATCATATCTGAGTTCATTTTTGTTTTCAAGGTGGTTGAATTTCTTTGTTTTTTATGCTTTTTTTTGTCCAGCATCTACCTTTGTTTGTCATTGCTAATCAGCTTTTTATAATTCACTTATTAATGAGTTCAGTATTTTCACAACAAAGGATAAAAGAAACAACAAAACATGAAAAAATAATAAAAGGATAGTCAGGGACTCAGACAGAAGTGCAAATTTGAAGATACAAAGGGAATAGTCTGGTAAAATATGATTCGTGAATTGAAAACATTACACACACAAAGACAGACTCAAGTCATGCATTGTTGCACTGTGGACAAATCCAGTTCTAGTACATTTAAATTACAACAGGACTCCAAAAAACTCATTAGTTTTTCCTAACCAGCTTGCTAATATGCTCTCAAAACTGCTATTTATTCAGTGCCTAAAACTATGTGTCACAGTCACATAGATTTATAGGGATAATCATAGCAATAATCATCAGGAAAAAAATAGTTTTTTAAAATTTATTTCAGATAAATGATTATTTCGTTCCAATTAAGATTTCAAACATTAGCTGACCCATTAATAGTAAATAGGAGACAGCTGGACAAAGAGAGCTCGAGTAATCTCCGAGTCACATGTTCCATTTTTTTGTGAAAAGATTCTCAATGAACCAGCACCTCTGAAATGCACGACATCAAAGATTAGAGGGGGTGTTGAAAAATTAATATCATCACTCTTAATATTTAACAGAAGTATCAATGTTAGGAGTACAACCTTTTCCTCTTTTTCTTCGCCTAACTCTGATGGATGTGTCTGGCTGTCAAACTGGTAAAAGACTTCAGAAGCAGCCACTCAGAAACTCTGCGGTTGGGGGTTTTTCTTTGTGGCCTTTTCACCTTTCTTTTTTGGCAATACTTCCATGCCTGTAATTATTTTATCCCTGAGCTCTTTTCTCTGCACTTGTCTTGATCTGAATCCATGAATGCTGCAGTTCGGATTGTGGATAACAGAACTACGGCTTTGTTTGTAGAAACAAAGCAATGGGCTACATCAGCGTTTACTATAATGGAGCCAGCCTAGACCAAGCCAATTACCTCCCCCACCCACCACTGTGCTATTCTCATCATTTTGCATTGTGGTACATAAAAAAACAAACAAACAAAAAAAAACAAGATTTTTTTTATCCTTATCCCTCCAGGAAGTGCTGGTGGAAACAACTTCCCTTTATATCTGTGGGGGTGCTCATGGTTCATTCAGCAAAAGTTCTTTCACTGAAGACAAGGCCAAACTGAAGGGATTTTTTATTGATCATCAACTGTCCTGATTAATCCAGCCAGCAATCAGCGATGTTGAGGGCAACATGTTACATAATATATTACTTTTAGGCAATAACGAGGTAATATAATGAGTTTCTAATAAAATTCTGGTAATGTTTTTAGTTACTATGTCCAGCAACGCGTTACAACCCAAAATTAAGTTCTCACATATGTTTTTTTTTCAAGAGTTTATCAACAAGATGCCGCTTTCACCAGTGGGACAAGAAATAATCCCCCAAAGAAGAATCAATTTAACAGAATGGCGAAATGTCAATATTCTCTAACTGGTTATACTTGCACCACTTTAAGTGTCTCAGGAATGAGGACAAAAATATTATTACGTGCTGGGAAGCCAAGGGAATTATCTTGTCATGTTGGCTGTTAAATTGTTCTGTGTCATCATACTATTGTAATGCAAATGGGCTATTTAAATACATAAAGGTAACCAATGCCTGTGAACGCAAGAGAGCCTTCATTAGGCTCTTCAGTGCAGCCCCCTACTGGATTTGCAGTTAACTGCAGTTAACTTGAACTTGAGTATTAACATGAGCTTTGAGTATTTGCCATGAAAGAGTGACATACTTGGCTTACCTTGACATACTTTTACGTTTATTTTGGGGAAAGAAACACCAAAGTGGTGTAATCAGTAATGTTTTACTTTTTACAGTAATATTAGAAAGTAACTTATTGCTTTCAAATGAAAGTAACTAGTAATATGTAATAAATTACATTTTGTAAATAACTTGCCCAACACCGGCAATCAGCAAATAATGTTATAATTCCTGTCAGGTTTCATTAGCTTTTGTTAAGGAGCAGGTCCATAGTTTGTATTTTTCTTGGATTGTTATTTTGTTCTATAGCTTCCAAGTTGAGTTTCTTGAGTATTCTAATACAAAAATTCTAATTTTGGTTGAAATACATTTATTTTAAGCATCAGCGTAGGTTTCTCTATGATGACACTGCTTCATATAAACCCCCCAACCCGTCCAATGTGTCTCTTCTTCGTGACTGAGAGCAGCATGTGAGGTCTGTGTGCTGACCAGGATTGAAGCTTCACACAGAGGGCAGCCAGCCAGCCACAGTGGACAGTATGAAGCATGTGCTTTGGCTGAATTCACACCAAATGCAGCAGTGCAGGACCTTCCCACAGGGCTGTTTTTGTGGTTTACAACATGGCTGCTGTGGTACATCAGAAAATAATGCTTTATTTTTCTGATTCACTGCCTTGTTCACACTTATGCTGCTCCCTTCCTTCATTCATTCCCTTGCTCGCTTTTACCACTGCTGCTGCTCATTGTCTTGAAGATGTTCAGTTGAGTTTGTGCCAACTTTGAATAGCAGCAAGTGACAAAACCCTGCATAGTGTGCCCCTAAGTAACGGTTTAATAATGATAATAAAATAGCATCCTCTTCCTTTTCAAACAAAAATCTACAAAGCTACCAATTTTGTCACTCGCCATGATTACACTGTCAGTGAGCAGTGTGGGCTGAGGGAGGGCAGGACTTCAGTGTTGTAACCTACATCACTGCTTTTCGCTAATGGCTAAGTGGGAGTTACATTTAAAAAATCACTAATTAAGAAGATGAAGTTGGCCTTTTGAGTATTACAGGATTTTCGAAAGGTTGTGAAGATTCAAGAAAACACAGAACACATGTAGAAATGAGGAAAATCTTTGTCTTACTTGCAGAGATACATGTGAAGTCTTGTTATGCTGATAGTTTGAATGCATTTTTTATGGTTTACTCCTCCCAACACAAGCACTCATTGACAAAAAACTGATCCATGTTCACATATACAACAAATCAGAGGTGAAAACTCCATGGATGGATTCAGAATTCTCACAGGCAATAGTTGGAAGAGAAATAAGCTAAATTTATTCCAGTTTTATTCTTCAAACTTCTCTGTTCAGGTTAAAGTTTCTTGCTCAAGGGTGGTTCAAAGATGAGTGAGGAGAGAAAATATACATATATAGAAAGTCGTTGGTTGGCGCACAGATTTGACTGCAATCCAAAAGAGTAATCTCCAATCCCACACCCACACACACACACATACACACACACACACACACACAGAGCTGAACTCATTAAAGCCCAGCTGCTGGTAGCGACCTGCCGCTGCTCCAGCAGAGGTCCCCATTTGAAACACCCAGGCACAAGGACAATTGTTCCCGTTTTGTGGGAATAAATCACAGGGGCTAAATGTGACAAGTGGTGTCTCACTTTGATTATCACTGTTGACATATTAGCCAAGTGCAGAATACAGATTGTGCTCCCTGCATTTCAAACATGGTTACCTGCTACCAAAATATTGTTGGATATTTTTATTCTGCAGATTTAAAGATCAGATAAAGATAAAGGATACTCAGATGATAATGGGTTTATGAAAGTGTGTGCATTTGTTTAATAAACTATATAAAGGTGTTTTAAATGTAAAATTCAGTACTTGTATGCAAGAGTTGCAGTAAAAAAAATTCTCATTTCCTGTTGCATATAAATGCAGCACAGCGCAAAGTAATGTGCATGCAGCGTTTGCAAGCTATGACTTCCATTAGTACGTTTTTCAAACTTCATTGCTTGATCATCATCAGCACCTGAGTTTCACATGTTTTTGTGACAACTGGCATGTTTGCTTTTGTGATATCCTGACTCTAAAGCAAAGCAACGCCATGTTAGAGTCTGTAAATAAATCCACAGGTTGGGGATGACCGAAAATTCATGCCGTGCATCACTGAGGATGAGGGTTGTGACTATGACTGCAACTCAGACAATAAACCTTCCCGAGGTTGTGCACTGTGCATATTTGGGCTTCAGGGTCAAATTGTCAACACACAGTAATGTTGTGATATTCTGAGGCTTCTTAAGGTTTAATCAATTAATCAATTAATCTGTAGATTAAGGCAAAAAACACATTTATTGTCATTTCTTTTTTTTCTTGCCAAAGAAAACTAGACAGACCTAACATGCACCTAATGCCTCTCAGCTCACTTCACTCCAGCAGCCAACATGTGCCTTCTGGGAGAAGCAGCGATAGCAGGTAAATTGTGAAAAATAGATAAATGAATAAATAGATAAAAAGTAGCACTGAGAAGAAAAAAAAGAAGATAAATAATGCACTCAGCAGGAGTTTTAAAGACATTCAGTTAGGATTTGTTTATACATTCACACTGGTAACATAACAGAAGAAAGAATCCATTCATACTTCATTTTGTATTCTTCAGCTTAAGCATGCAGGGGACAATAATAAAAATGCACGCGGAGCAGCGATACTGTAAGAGTTAGACTTTATATTCATGATCATAATTCTGGGAAAACATTCAGCCAGCTGATTGTGTCATCTCCATATTTATTAAGTCTGTGTGTGAGAGCTGATGCTGCTCAGAAATGTCTGATACCTTGGCTGGTTAACAAGCAGGTTTGGAATCAAAGGGGTTTTCGGCTTGAATTCAGTTTGCATTTTTAAAAGACTTCTCGGTCTCCATGAGACAAAAAAAAACATAAGGGTTTGTTTTTGTGTATTTGCTCCATCACAGTTATGGCGATAAATATTTTAGTAAACACTGGCTAATCTTTAATGCTTGCTATTTGTTGACTTTAGTGACTTCAGCTTTAGATTTACCAAAATGTTAAATAAACATCTTTTTACTGTATCGTGTACAGTGTAAAATAAATTGTTTCCAAGCACCTGTTTTGTTAAATAACTCTACTGATAAGCAGCTGATGTTTTCATCAGTATAACCAATCCATATGGCTGTCTGGGTATCTTATTGGAACTTTGCAGGTTTGATGCATACAACGCATTATTTAATAATCAGAATAATTAGAAATAATAATTATAATTACCTTTAGTATGTAAGTGATATATGAAAATGAAAATGAAATATGAAAATAATGAACTTCATTAATTTTACATGACTGTATAATTAATTAATTGTCACTGTTTACCAGACACTTTTAAAGAATTTCAGTGATTTATGAGGAAGCATCTATAGACAGAATCAAAGGTGTGAGCTTCAGGTTTATATGACAATAATCCAAAACTTAAGAACCCAAAACTTGTCTTATGTTCTGCTGGGAAACTTTGGAAACCTTTGGTCCTGGCTTTCACATACAGTCCACCTTAACATGGCTGCATACCATCAAATCCCCCAACCCCATGGGACTCCCCAACAGCAGAGACCTCCTCCTGTAGGACTGTGTGTCAAAATCTACTCATGAACAGTTCAAGGTTTTTAACAAAGAGCCCAATTTGTTTTCCCCGGATCCCAATCTGATCAATCATCAGGGGGACCCACAGGGAATTTAAAAGCTGCAGCTGATCAGTGTACATGAACAGTCCATATAAAAGCTTAAATGTACAGTTTGTTTCTGAAATATTTATACTACTCATGTAGCATGAACTTAGCCAAAGTACTTAAAAGCATATTACTGCATCAACTTTTTCCCAAATTACTGAATTTATAAATTTAATCATGTCACATGAACAGTTACCTTTATCTGACCTTATTCATGAATTTTGTATTAAGTTGTTTTTCAGCATTAGAGTTCATTAAAACTCTACATCACTGTAGCCTTGTTGGATGTAACGCAAACATAAGTTAATTTTTTAAACCAACTCAAGTTGTTTTTTGTTAGCCAACTGAGCTAAATTTAGCTTCTTCTCTCAATGCTTTGTGCTGTTGTAAAAACATTTTAAACATTTATCAATCAGTGTTAACAATGTCTTGTTTATTTACCTGCCAATGGAATATTTTCTTTGTGCAATACTGTGTCATTATTGCTCAAGTATTGGTTTGCATCAACTCACCGGGAAACTCTTGTATCTTACAGGCTCCCGGAGGTTCGGATCTCAGACAATGGGCCGTATGAATGTCACGTGGGCATCTACGACCGGGCAACAAGGGAGAAGGTTGTCCTGGCTTCAGGGAATGTTTTCCTCACTGTTATGTGTGAGTACCATTGTTGCACTTTATCTATACCTTAAAGCCAAAAAAACATCCTTTAGTGGTTCTTGCTCACTGTGTTAAAGTGTGTTTCTAGTTAAAACAAGATGCCTGGGTGGGACACGGGGTGCATGGAGAGGGAGTGTTCAAAGACAGAGGGGTTTGATAGTCCGTCAGTCTATCTTGATTCTTCAAAGTGTGAAGTTCAGAGTTTTATATGAGTTTCTATAAGGGGCATGTGTTAAACCTGAAGGTACTAAAAGTCAGATATGCTGTTTTTCAGCAAGTAACGAAGAATTGTGGTAGAAAAACTAAGATAAGTGTTTAAAACAATGCAAATACTGTCACACTGTTTCACAGTGTACAGACACTCGCTAGACACAGAAAAGCTAGTGAAAAAAGTGGAACATTTAGCAGCTAAAGGTCCTTAATTTTCCTCAGGAGTAAGAGACCAAAGACATAAACAAGGCTTCAAGTGAATGATTATTTTGCACTGTCACTGCTGGATGTGTAATAAATGATGATGATGATGATGATGATGATGATAACATGTCAGTGTTGTGTTCACAAAAATTGCAGGTTTAGGTAACGTGGAGAGGTCACATCTCCAGAATGATCTGTCTGATTATGAGAGAGTCTCTTTTATCACTGTGCCAAACACATCAATTTGCAAAAAATTACCTGCACAGTCTCATCATTTTTTTATTGTTAAATTTAAGTATTTATTTTTGCCTTCTTCACAATGAATAGTCCTCATGTCCTGCTGTTATGACAGTCTGCATTATACTTAGAATTAATGAACAGATTTCCTTGAATTTCGTGGACTGATAGGCCCTGGGCCACAGAACAATTGATTAAATTTCACTGCTGATCTTGATGTCTGACATTAGAAGGTTATTTCTTCCTTCAACTATAAACCTGGAAGAAACGAACTTGATTTTTAAAACCTAAGGGTGTGTGAGCAGGGTCAAGAGATCGATCCAACCGAAAATTCAAGTTGAAAGGAATTGTTTTTTTCTGTTTTCTTGTTTTGCTGCAACAGCAAGTGTTAAAGAAGTGTTCAGCATTGGTGACGGCATGTCCCTGTACCCTCTACTTTTCCCACATTTACATTTTTCCAGACAGAGCACTTTGCATTAATCTTTGTCAATCTGCCAATCTGTCTATCAGACATATGGATGCAACACTAAATGAGTCTTTGCATTCTTTGATATACCCCAATCCTTATTGCCTCAGTCATATAGCAGCTATTATCATTATCTGGTTACCATGAGATTGCATTTAGTCACTGGAGGAAGATGTGTGCTGTACCCTATTGCTCAGTATGTGCTGTAATTATTGTGTTTAAGTCCCCCCTAACAACAGCTGCTTCGCTCTCCTCTGATGTATCAATTTGAGCAGCAAAGACATGCTGTTCTCCATGTGGTCCTATGGCTAATTAGCAATGGTGGAATTTTTCAGTGGAACACCACCGAGAGAGAGAGAGAGACCGACCATATGACAATATTACTCCATTATCACATTTCGTGCCTCTGAGAACTGCCTTTGGTTTACAGATTTACTCTGTTAACTGTTTCTTGTTTCAACGTTGGGTGGGAAGAAGCCAATGATGTAGTCGTGGGATAGTCGGAGCGCCCCTAACTCAGCTGGGTCTCCCTGTAAATCACCACTCCACAAGAGAGGAAGAAGAATGGCCTCTGGCATTGTGGCTAATTGCCGTCTAAAGTGAAACAGAATTATTCATAACCTATTAGTGTGTCAAGTTCAGTGGGAAGTAAAGAAAAAAGTAGTGGAGAAAGAAAGAAAATGAGAGGAAAAAAAGTTAATTAATAGGAAGCAGTACACGGAGAGTATTTTAATTTTTTAAAGGGCTTCATAAATAAGAATTATCATTTTAATGAATCCCCTGCCAAGAAATTCAATCATCGGGTTTTAAAAGGCTAAACCCTGAACTCTTGGAACTGTCCTTCACTCCATGGAAAGTTTGAAAAGTCTTAGCTTTTCTTCTTGAACTGCAGGAGCGTTTGTTGACTTCAAGCACAAAGGCAGAAAGACTCTCACACCAGAAAGGTTGCGAAAGTCATACCAAGCCAGTTTAGCGTAAGATAGAAACAATGATGAATACAGTGCAAAATTATGAAATTCTGGAGGTCAAAACAAAGCATCATGTACAATATTCTTCACATTTACAAGCTTGCGATTTCAAAATAATAGCGAGCACTCCCCTTAGTTTGTTTTGGTTTCTTTTTAATGTACACTACATACTGTATATCCCCTGGACAATTGCACCGGCAAGCTTTTATGTTGATAATGAGGAACATGCTGTTTCAAGATGTACTCATAACTAGGCCACTTTATTATGTACTGTGCTAAATTTTACCCCTTAACCTGAATGAGCTGCTATGGTGCTCTGTGCCTGTAAATGTAAATGTAATTATTGACACATTACTGTGTGTGATAATTTATGATGAGGCACTTCGCTGCTATTAAAGTTCAAAATCAACATCGGAACTGAAAGGTTACAGATGAGAAATTCAGGGTTTTAAAAAAAGGCTGAAATTAGCTAAGATATTGAATTTACTGTCAAGTCGTTTTCAGCTTCAGTCTGCAGAGGAAACATGCAGCGAGATGTAAATACACAACGGGCAGAGAGTTGACTGAGGAACACAATCTGTCCTGCTGACCTCCTTCTTCTCTGTTGTAGTTTAATTGAGAAAAACTCAGCTGAATGACATCAAAGAACTAAACATGTGGTTCTTTGATGTTAAGGCCAGAAGTTTTCGTGTGATTATCACGTTTTCAAAAAAGAAAAAAAAAAAAACATAATGAAACATAAAAGTGGGCAGTGCTTCACAGACTTGGTACATCACATTCACAGCAATCATCACTAGCTGCTGCTGCTGTTGGCTTTGAATCTGACAGCAGAGTAGGAATTATGTGTCTGGAAGGTTTCACAATAAAATGTTCTCTCACTTTAGGCAAACTCAACAGTGAGTGTAAAAAACTGCAAAGCACAAGTTTGTTATATTTACTACACACAGACCAGTGTTACATGCAACAGGATGGTCAAGTTCATACAGATATGTTTTTATGTGCAATATTTGTTTCAGTTATGTTTCAGCTGTGTTACTGAGTTGCATGATTCTTTTAATTTAGAAGACAAAACCTCGTCACAAACAGAGTATTTTGTCAACTATTAAATTTGTGTGGTAGTCGTTTGGACCTCAAGCTCAAAATCTGTGATGTTATTACAGTATAATAAATTCTGTATATTGTTATTTCGACACTTAGAGGAAAGACTTCTCACCCATCAGCCAACACTTAAAATAGATACAGTGTTTCATCCTGCAAACAGACATATCCATCCCTGCAAAGCTAAGGTCATAATTTCAGCCTTTGCTGGGTGAAAGAAATCAATACCTCTTTTCCCAATGGTAGAGATAGGGTCATTATTTGTTATTACCCAAAGTGATTCCTATGCGACATCCCAAAGATTACAAGGAAAGGTTATTTGTCTCCTCAGAATGGAGTCCGACCTTAAGAAGCCATCTCCTGGTTGAGCTGTGCACAGTGTCTGAGCCGAATGAGGTCGTTGTGTCGCCGCCTGCATCAGATGACCGTTAGCTTGCGACTCCTCCTGACGAACAGCATTAACAGCTTTGTGTTTGAACATCATGTCCCATAATTCCACAAATCTTTCCTTCTGAACTTTGGTAAAGTGTGAGGATGCAATTTAAAGGATACCCTTCATGAGGCGCCATGGCTGGTATTTATAACCCCTAGCCACAGAGATGAGCGTTAAGGTGTTCAGGGACTAATTACCTTCTCATCCCATAAAACTGGGATTCACTTCAATAATGGATGCCCAACTTTAATTAAGCGCTGTGTATATTTAGGCGCTCGTTTATAAATGGGTGGGATTAATGGCATACAAGCCGAGCCCAAAGACAGCAATGCCTGCAGACACAGCAGTTCAGTGAACTAGTAAGGAAGAGTTTAGGGACTGTGTGTGTGTGTGTGTGTGTGTGTGTGTGTGAGTGTATGCATGCGTGCCGCCTGTGTGTGGCGATGCTTGTTTGGGTGGCGGTGCTTGATGGATTGCTGGGGAGTGACTGTTCCCTCTGTGTCCTGTACTTGTTTTGAGGAAGTGAAGAGAACATCTTGTCCAGAATCGACACATAGCGTGACTCAAACACAGTTGCCTAGTTCTCGGCTCTTAGAAAACATGCCAATTTTGTCATTGTCATCAGTTGTATTTCTGAAGTGTTTGCCACGTCGTTTTTTTTAAGCACATCTCGGGTCACGGCGGGGGATTGTTCGAGAGCCCTTGATATGATTCTCCATTACTCCCTCATTTTTCTCCTGTGTAACCTTCCTGCTCATCACACTTAATGCCCTACAGTGTCCTTTACAGCATCACAACCTGTTCAATTGATTGCATGCAAATATATTTAATGCAGAAAGCAACAAAAACTCACTTTCATTGTGTGACTCTGCAGTAAATCAACTGTCATGCATACAGTATAAGATTTATCTGTCTCCATATCTTGTTTCTAATTAAAAATACAGACTTTTTTCTAAATTAAGTCCATCTGGGAATGAAAAGATCTTTCTTTTGAATGAATGAATGCCCACTCCTTACCATTACCACCATTCAGTTTGGACTGGAAAGCAGCTGACAGCACCAATAAAGCATGTTGGCTTGAAGCCCATTGAAGGGAAAAAGAGAATGAAATGAATTCAAAGAGCAGATGAATTATTAAATGTCTGTCTTTGAGCTAAACCCCGGGGTGATAGCTGAGGCAAAAATAAACAACCCATAGGCTTCCTCAAGGATTTCTGTGCATCACTTAGTCTATGCTAAAGAATTTCTGTTGGATTTTTTGTGTTCTTGCATGCTGTCAGAGTTTTGTCAGAAGAAATGTCTGTTTTCCTTTTACTTGATGTTCCTCCGTTTTTTTCTCTCTCAAAACCCACAAGTGTGGAATCTTTCATTAAGTCACAAGCAGAATTTTAAACCCTCTGAAATCTATCGCTGCCATCTTGCTACAAATAGCTTCAACTGGGATATGGCATAAACATGCAATCATATTTGCAGCCATACTGTATCTCATTTGAGGCTGCATTAAAAACAAGCCATTTTTTTCCCTCTAGCTCATTCAGTGCCTCATTCAGTTGACATTCAGCAGACACTCATCAGCGGGGCAGCCGATGCACGCCAAGGCTGCAGCCTCATGAGTAAGCCTGTTTTCATACTCGGAGATTTTACACAGTAAACAAGAAACAAGCACCTGATTGTTGCATCACATCCTCTGCACATATTTTGTCCACTAAAAGGCTCCAGGAGGCACTATTCTGGCCTGAGATCTTGTTTATAAACTACAACATGAGTTCCCTTTTTTCACTATTGCAAAAAAAGTACCAAGGTACTACACTTTCAAATCATCATACATGATTAATGTAAGGTTTACTGTAAGAAGCATCCACAATAGTCTTACTGGACTTTGATGCATTGCTGCTGGTCCTATTAAAGTGCTGACTGCCAGAAATTCCCAGAGGACTAAAGCAAACAACAGAACTGACACCGTTTCTGAGATGAACTTCTAGCAGCACGACTACAGTTTTTGCTTGGAGGCAGCAAATTTTCTTATCTGCCCAAATACACAGAGAACTTGTCGTCATCAATGAATTAAAAAAAATATATTTTTAAGAAGGAACCGAATTGCTTATATGTTTTGTATAATAACTTCTAAAATTACATAAGAATATTTACCTAACAACCTATTTTGCTATGAAAATGTTTAAGAAGTCTGGGGATGTTTGTTATGTTTCTTTAAAAAGACAAAAATAACAAGGACTTTCTGACTTTCAGTCATTATTATGAGATGTTCATGTAGTCAGAGATGGAAGTATATTACCCCTATAACTGTAAAAAACATTATTTTGTGTGCTTGTATCTTTTTATATTTGTATATTTTTTTTAAACTGTTGTAAATGAGATGAGAATTATACTTTAATTATCATCTCATCACACTGATAAAAAAAGAGTTGGCTTGTACCTTAATTAATGACTAATTTAATGAGCCATCTGTCTTTGACAACACATGATCTGAAGAACATAATGAGCCATGACTCAAACTTGTTTTAAGGTGTAAATAGTATCAAACATCAGGTGATGTTGTCAGATTATTGGCTAATGTTAGCTCTCTTAGCTAACCTGTCTGCATTGCAAAACTTGCTAACAAGCTAACTGATGCATGTTTCTATTTCACTTAAAGTAGTTTCAGTGTTTCTTATTCTGATAGAATTGGATCTTGTGGTACATTAACAATACATTTTATAGGAAGTGAATCAAAGTGCTTGAACTCTGCACATTTTTCTTAGTTCAGTTCTGTTTAAGATGCAGCATAAATTTGGAGGGGCAGCCAAGACGTTTGCCATGTTAAAGCCCTTTCCAGTTTTGCATATGACCATTAAAGAGTCAGTTTTTCCATAAATGGATATGCAGATTTTTTTTTTTTTCACAAAAAACAGCTTTTTAGAGAAGAGAGTTTGGTCCAAACTATTGTTACTTGACTGCATTGCCCACAGCAACTTGCCTCATATCGGGCAGAGTTAACATCTTGTTATACATCGTTAGTATTTTCATTTTCTGAGGTATTAGTTAACTGAACTCGATGGACGAATTCAGAGTCTGGACCGAGGCAACACAGGAACCCAGTATTCAATTATAAGAATGTTCTGATTTGAAAAAGGACTCTCCCACACGGCTGCTCCTCATTATTATTTAATAAATATTCTGTTTGGTTCTCATGTCTGCCTTTTGATTGACAGCACAAAGTGGGAGAGTAGAGGACAGAGGGGAAGAGAAGGAGAGAGAGGATGGATTTAGCACACAGAGAAAAGAGAGAAACGAGGGAGAATGAAACCGGTGAGAGAGCGGACAGGTAGTCAAGACTACACAGTTATCACATTATTAAGCAGTTTATTTATTCACTGAATGCGTTGGATGTTCTCCCTAACCTCCTTGTAAATTAATTTTTTACGTTATAAATACTCTGCTTGCTTCATTTTATACAAAATTATATTTCACTTTCTAGCTACATACAATATGCTTTTGTGTGACTGTCAGTGCAAAGAGGGAGGGAGGAGGATGGAGAGAAAGAGGAGACAGAGGGAGCAGAGTAATCGAAGTGAGAAAGTCGACAAATTGTAAAGTCATGATTTTTTTTCCCCAACAGTTGACTTTCTGCAGTTAGTTAGGAACTTCTTTAGAGCGGTGTGTTCGCCCTTTCTGCCGTTTTTGATAATCCCTGTTGTGACTGCTGTGCACTCATTCAGCTCAAAAGTGTTTAAAAACTTAGAGGCGAGCTGTGGGACAGAGGCTGAGTGGACCGGTTATGTTATGCATCGAGAATGAATGAGCAGGGAAGGTAAAGTTAGGACAGAGAAGGACTTTGGGGCGCAAAAGACTCACAATGTCGTCCCAAGAAGAAATGTGAAAAGTAAATTGAATTAATGGAACCTTTTTTTTCAATGTTAGATTAATTTAACAGGAATTTTGAGGCTCATAATTTATATGTCTTCTCATTGATGTATTATAACGTCATAATTCTGCCTACTGACCAGTTGGTTTAGAGAAAGTGAGGGCAAAAGTAATTACTTAGAGAGTTAATTTATTTTGTAGGTTGTTTTTTCAAGTAGGTAGACTCTCCTGTCCACATACTTTTTGTACTTTGGGTTTGGATTCACATATTAGACGATCACAAATGAGGTGAAAATTCAGGTGAATCATAACATGTTTGGTGAGTGTAACTTTTGCAAAAATAATAATTTAACTGCAGGTGAATAATTTTCTATGATTAAGCAGTAAGCTTACACCAAGTTAACTTGGATTTTTCATTTAACCCTGAAACTGCACAAAGCTTGATATCAATTTAACATATTTGTTATTATGTATTTGTGCTTTTATTAAAAAAGCTAGTTGACAGTGAGGCACTGGTTATGCAGACTTTCTACCCTTTCGATTCAGATGTGAACAAAATCAAGACTCAGGACTTCATATGTATTTTAAATAAATCTAGAAGTTATTTTTATATGCCAAAGAGCATCCTCTGTGATGTCCAGCATTTTGTCCTCAGTTGGGTTTCTTTGGATGCAATGTTTTGTACTTCTGCTGTTTTATGCAGCTACATCAGTAATGGTTCTTCTTTGCACACAGAAAACAGAAATTTGACAGAAATTATGTCTTTATTCACCTTCTGATTTAAGGGAATGTAATTAATTGATACTAAACTGACTCATATAAACACGAACAGTTGCATTAAGAAGATGTTTTACCATATTATGGTAAACTACATGCAACCGAACCTAAAACTCACCTCCATTTCAATAATGACACATGATGGGCTTCTTCAGGGAGTGGGCTCTTTCATGTCCACTGATGTGTTTTCATTATTCAGCAACCTAGCAGCCATGAAAAGTCTTCATATAGTCCACTGAGCACAGAGGGGCCACAAACTCTCATCATGGGCTCTGACACAGTGTCATAAAGGCCCCCGTAAAGAGGAACACATACGTTATCTGAGAGGATGAAAGGAATGCTAAAAGCCTGAGTGTCCCTGTGCTCAAAGCTAGCATAACAGTCGGTGCAACATTTCACACAATGCAAGCATGTGAGTCAAATGGTCATTTTGTTTTGATATTGACCTATTTAGTTGTTTTTTTTCACTTCCTGCATTTAAGCTTTAAAAAATAGACTGTATGTCTGTATTGCTCTCAGCCAAATAGTACACAATGCTAAGTATATAATGCATCTTTCCTCTCCACACTACACCCACTCAATGGCACAAGGCCCTGCAGGCACATTTAAAGTTTGGCTTCTCATTTTTATGTAGGCATGTCTTAAGTAGACCCTGCTGCTTCCACCACCATATGGCATCATTGTTAAAGAGCACGAGTAAGGGCTGTGCTCAGTGTACTTTGCTGCTGAAATGCACAAATATTTTATTATACCCCGTAAAAAACACAGCATCTCCTGCCTGTTATGCTTTAATCATTTAGGAATGGCAACTCCCGAGATATATTATCCGAGTGGTGGCAAAACAGCAACAGTGGAGGACGCCATGCAAAGACCAGCCTGTGATGTGCAGTGTTTCTCTCTTCAAAACATGCTGTTCTTGCCTGATGGAGAACGAACAGATCAGCGCAAGTCGATGAATATGATAAAACGATGGTCAAGTCAAGGTTGTTATGGCCATAAACACAAAGTTGCAGAACTGGCAGTGACATGGAGACACTGTTTTTGACAAGTAGAAACTTTCAGCAAATCAGCATTTTTTTTTTTTTTTTTATTTCAAAGCGCCACTAAAAACACAGAAGTATACATCTTCAAACAGTTCCAAGAGCCTTTAAACATCACTTTTGAATAACCTTGTGATGTCTTTCACTATGGAGCCCTTTCTTGTTTTCTTGGGTAGCGTTCCTTCCTTCATCCTGAGACGTGCATGTCTGATATTGAGCTCAGTGCCTCCCCTGATGTCTCCTTGTGGTTCTCTGTATGCTCTGAAGTGTAGGCTTCATTCCTTGTGGCGCAGTCTCCCTCGTTCCCTTCACTCCCCCTCACTAAGGATGTCTTCATCACTCTGCTCCCCACCAAGGTCCCTCCTTTTGAGCGTGGTTGACTGAGGAGGCGACAGAGGAGAAACAGCTTTGCCTCCCCAGAGACATGCGGCTGATTGTACCAACGGATGAGAAAACCTCTTTGTCTCTCTACCTTTTACCTCAATATCACCTTGCTTGATAAGTCTCCTTTCCTGCGGAGTGATCTCTCTAAAAATAGTTTCTGGCTTAAAAGGGTTTTTAAAGCAAGTTTGGCGAAACTTAGCAGAAAGTGTTATCTTTTTCTTTATAAATGAATTGATTCATTCACTTAAGGAGGATATGTGTTGTGTTTTAAAGATTCACTCCACCCGAAAAATTGTTTTTCTCATGTTTATGTCTTCTAAAATGTCAGACCTCGACTATAGTGGCTTGTAACTGTGCAGAGTTTATCACTTAAGAGATGTGTGCATATTTTTCTACTGAAGGGGGCGATGTCTGCGAAATGCCCTATAATTCAAACAGACAAGCAACTGATGCTAACTACAATTAGCATTCTACAAATTGCAGGCTTTGGTGCAAGTGTCTCTCACTAATTTACTGAAACATTTTTGACTCAATCTTTTTGGTGTTTCTCTAAATTTAAGCCATTATCTTCATCATCAATGAAGCTTTAACTTAGCGCTTAGCTTAGCTTAGCACACAGTGGCGGGCGGGGCATAAGGCCTGTTATTCGTAGATCCAGAATACTTCAATGAGGAAGAAAAAGATCTCTTTCCAGCCCCACTTTTTTTTTCTTTAGAGGAAAACCCTGTTAAGCAAAATATTAATCATAGCAGAGTATTTTTAACTTACTTTAATGTCTGTCTGGAGAGTAACTTTAAATTTAATTTATTTCTCAAGAGTCTAACCCAAGGGCATCTGTAACTTGGAAAAGGTCAACTAAATAAGAGCCAGACAGGATGAAAAGAGCCAGAACGGCTCCCTAGTTTATAATATCATTCCAGCCCCGCTGAGTGATGTGATTTATTTTGAGCTCGGTCCAATGCGTTGATTTTTTTTCTTTTTTTTGTACCTACAGAGAAACATATTGACATGAAATCACCTGTCTGTCATTTAAAGTCTTTTTGCTTTCATCTCATAACATTTATTTTGTGATGAATTTCGGTTAGGTGTTTCGCCCAGAGTCTGCCCCCTGCGTGCTCTCTATCAAAATATTTCATTATGTCAAATCCTTTAAACTTCTTTGATGCATAGCTCACCAGAAGGCTCTTTTTCACAATAATACACTGACAAGAAAAAATAGTAATGTCATTTTCTTGACGCACAGGCTGCATTTATGCTCTTTGGAGATCAAACTTAATACACAACGCAGTTTAAAGTCTTGGCAAACAATATGTCTGTTGATACGCATGCTTGTGATTATTTTTTATAGATTGTCCAGTATGAAAACTCTTTTTTTAAAAATGAGAATGCGTACCTGTTTCTTTAATCGCACTTCCTTGATATTTAGGTCGGACTTTCATGTGTCCTTACTTGTCATTATTATGACTGAATTATTATGTGAACACTTTCATACTATTAAACTTTAATAACTAGATTTTTTTCACAGTGAAAATGAGTAATGAGCATAATAAATGTTATTTATGAATTTTTTTGTTCCGGCATCAGACTGGGAGGGCCGACAGTGGTATATATTTCCGAAAGTGGTGCTTGGTACCTTTCACTGTGGTCTTAGCTCTTTGAGATTTGACACTCATCTCTGCTGCTGCACAAAGGACTGCGAGACAGGCGATAAATTTATGGGGAAAGAAGAAATACAGGTTTAGGAGCCCCTGAAAGCAGCCTGTGGGCATGGATCGAATGGATTTCTCCTCAGTGTGCTCATTTTTAAAACTTGAATGGGAATCAGAATAGAGAAAGCTGAGGGGAAAATTGAAATGGGAAATTCATAATACATTGGAACCCCTCACTCTGTCTTGTGGAAATCCATCAAATCGGTGGTAGGTAGGTTAGCCTGCGTTAATTGTGTAAATGTGTGAACTGAAAAAGGTCCTGCTGGGATTAAAAGACTTGTCATGACGTCAGTGAGGGAGTAAAACAAAGTTAGTTTTAGGTGTTTGGTCTCAAGAGCAACGGATTATAAACTAGGGTATGTAAATGAACGGATAAAAAAAAACTATATAACCTTCATAGGTACATTGTTAAATCTGTTCAAAATAGACCTTGTTTCAATTTTTCAATTTGCAAATCATTTTGAAAAGATCTAATTGAGGTTGAGGAACTTATGTATTCAGTTATTGCAAAGGGCTGAAAACAGAACTCCAGATGATGAAAATAGAAAATTGAAGTGAAAACTTTGTAGACGTGACAGCTTTAGATGAACTTCCTCCATCTTCATCTACTTCTAGACACTTTAGAAGCAGTAAATGTACCACTGGGAGCTCTTTCACAAACACTCACAAACATTTTGACTTCTTCAGGTGGAAACTCTGTATGAGAGTATTTTTATAGGGATTTATAGACAGAATAAATAAAATATGTTCATGTAGTGATGGTTTATTGTGCTACTTTCAACTTGACACTGGAATCATCATATATCTCACACAGACAAGTGTTACTACATTTCAGTTTCATGATGTGTGATATGATGTGATATGATGATATATGATTCAGTACAGCTGCCTGAGGTGGGGAGGCAGCTTCCTCATATGAAGGGTGATTGATAAGTTCATGGCCAAAGGTAGAGGCAGTCACTTTTGGAAAACTGAGCGCATTTATTTGCAAATACAGTCCACTCCTACATTAGCACACTTCTTCCAGCAGTCATGAAGCATACAAATCCCTCCTTTGTAGACGCTGACATCTTGGACCTCCATGAGGTGGTCCGAAACAACAGTGATGTCATCATCAAAGCGATGACCCTTTGGCTCCTCCTTCAATTTGGAGAGGAGGTCTGAAGGTGCCATATCAGATGAATAGAGTGTCTGTTTAGGAGTTCAAATCCAAATTCCTAAATGGGTGCACAAAAGCAGGATGTTCTCCATTTTTTCAGACAGAACCAACCTGCAAATTTCAATGACCCAAAACAGGAATGCCACAAAAGTTATTAATGTCAAACCGTCTGAATAATCAAACAAACAGTTGAACTGCACATGCATGTAACAAAGAGCTGCATAATTAATCTCCTTCAAACTAAGGCTGAGAACTTATCAATCACCCTGTACAACTTCTACACTAACAGCTTTTCTAGAAAGAGGATCGACTGTTTATGGAAATGTGGTCATGCAATCCATTTATTTTACCACATTTACTATGCTGCTGCAGTGTGTGCAAGAAAGATGCAGCGGAGAACTTAAATTTAATTGACTGCTGTCTCAACCTCAGCAGACCTCACTGTCACTCTCACTGTCACAGCACGCCAGGGAGGGATGGAAAGGGAGGCGAATCAATAGTCAATTAAAAAATGTATATTCTGTAATATTTCTTTTAAAAAAAAAAAAAACAAGAAAGCAAGCAAGGGGACACAGCAGTCAAAACCTCACTGTTGGAGAAGCTATTTATACAGAAACAAGATCAAAAAGATTACCTGCCAAGTGGCTGGTAGAATTGACACAGCGCCTGCCAATTTTTAGCCCTTATTTGGCAGGTTGGGGAATGTTAATTTCAAGTCCTGGTGGCATGACATGTGGCACTGGCATGGGCTGAAGTGGGCAGGTGTTGCCTGTGTGGAAGCATAAAGATCCAAAATTAGATATCCAAACACAGGAAGAGAGCTAACTGTTCTTCAAATATTTACTGCATGAAAGAAAGAAATAACTGCCCTTCATCATCACAGAGTGCAGATGTGAAGCAGTGCTGATTTGATGTGTAGGTTCTTTGAAACATTATTTTAAAAAAAACTTGATCTACTGCATGTTGGGTAGCAATAATAGAGAAGATTAAAAAAGGTAAAACATTAAAAAAAAACGTCACTGATGCTGAAGCAGATCTGTCCACAGATCCAGATGGACACACAGATTAAAGCCTGTAACTGGAGGATGCAGCTTTCACTAGAAGAGGCACTTTATCTGAGGACTCAATCAGTCTATTTGGCAGCTTATCAGTGATATAGTCAGGGGCAAGTCCATAATAGATAAAGCACCAGGATCTTAAAAATTCTAGGCTAAGACTAATTGGAGTTGCAGTAAGAAGGGAGGGCAGAGACTTCAGAACAGGATTGATGAGAACTGTTTTTTTTTCTGTGTTGCAGTTAAAACCTTGGCAGCAGCATTCTGGATAAGTTGTAGTAATTTAAAGACAATTTGCAGAAAAAACTGAGAACAATTCCTCGTAAATAGTCGAGCACACTTGTTAAAAAACAGATTGAGCATGTTTTTTTTGTCTGTTTTTTTTCCTGCATCTTTTTGTCTGTCTTTCATTATATGCAACTTAAAAATCTAAATCACAAGCTGAATGAACACAGTGATGAAAATATACTGAGATCAAAATTCAAAATTTGAAAATAAGCCGAGAAGTTGGCCATTCAACAAGACAGGCTGTTTATCACTGCAATCCAGAAACACTCATTGTCATATACAGGTGAAAAAATGATTTAACCTGTGTGGAAATGAAACAGCACAGGGTTCTGCTGGTAGACACATTTAAAGGGAGAACAATCCTCGACTTGGCTCTGATTATGTCTATGCAGATGAGACAGCCGCTCTCTGGAATATGTGATGAGACTCTCTCGCTGCCCTGAGGTTCTTGACTTAAGAGCCTTAGAGGCTACTGTGTTTGCACACTCCAGCCCATCTACTGCAACTTCTCACATATTGTATGATTTGCATATTTATGCGCTAACTTTTTTTGATGCATACTCCAGTTTTATTGTGCATTATCGTGTTTTTCACTTGCCAGCTCAGTGATTTCAAATCTTTTCTGTTTTCTCTTAGAAAAACCTTGCAGAAAGTTACAACTTGTTTGATGCAGGAAATCAATCACACTGACGGATATCTGTTTGCTTTATCTTTGCAGTTGCATAACAGACGATGGTGTCATAAATTACACAAAAAGAATAAAGCAGACTCAGTACTCAGTAATGGATTACCTTCTCCAAGGTAATTTAAAGTCTCAAGTTGTTTTGAAAATGACTAAAAGGAAGTGTTGCCTGAAGGAAATCAATTTTAAAAAACACAAACTATGATACAGGAAAAGACCAGAGCTAAAGTTTGCAGTATTTGTGATTAAAGGTATTTACCATTTTGAAGAAAGACACACTTAGTTGCAAAAGAAACTCACTGCAAGACTTAAAGCACTTAATGGGCAATCAATATGACTCAAGAGCAGCTTTTACATCTGTTGCACGAAAAGGGCAGACAGCAATGGCAGCCGCTCAGTCCAGTGTGTTTGACCTGATAACTGAATGTACATTTCACAGCATGCCTTTGTCTACAAATCCACATTCAGTGAATATCAGTTGAATGTTTTGAACTCAATTGACTTAATGGAGGCTTCAGGCATTCAACTTGAATTTTCACTGTGTGCATAAGAAATGTTAGAAAGCAGCCAACACTTGAGCCAACTGAACAAAGAGTTAAAGTCAATGTTGTGCATTCAGATAAGTTCACGAAATTTTAACAACTTTATGAATGTCATCAGTGTATAATGATGTTGTGTGTTTTTTTTGCAGTCTAATTGCCAGTAATATCACCCAGATCAAGGCCATGCAGACATGCAGAGGTGTCTAATTCATCCATTCACGCACATCAGTTCCACAGTAGATAAAGAGACTGACCTCAGTGACTTTTCTCAACGTGTGACTCATAAGTGATAAAGGCTTTGCTAAACTGAACAATCAGACCGACTCTGTTCTGTTGAGTCACTGTGATCACAAAAGGACAAATCGCACTCACCTTGAAATGCCTGTAACTCACAGGACTCAGCGCAGCTTGTTTCTTGCCTGGAGTTTAACTGCTGCTGATGCCGTCGGGCTCCTTCACCACAGGACTCGAACTTTAAAGGTTAATTATATAAGTTGGATATGAGCTTCTCTGCTTGTTGTTGTAGAAGCTGAGTCCTTTCCTGTTTCCCTGTTCCCTGTTTGTTATGGTGTCCAGGTCACAAGCCTCCTCAGCTGGAAAGTACACAAAAAACTGTTTCTGGAAACATTTAAAGGGAAGACATAAGTGATGCAGGAACAGGAGCTTGATCCATATTTGATCAACACTGACTAGTTTGACAGGTTGATCTGTTTAGATGTTGCATTCTTTTCCCCCAAATTAATTACATTTAAGAAGCATTACATTTTTGCTTTTGCTCTGAGATGCTGTTGCCCTTGTGTGATATCCAGTGGCAGTGAATGACATATACATAACCTTTAAAAGCCACATGGCTGTTTGGAGCTTTCTCACCAGGAGCTTTGGGTAATAAACTGGTTCTGTGTGATCCTATCAAGGGGCAAACTCCCTGCTTCCGCATTGAAGCCAACCAGGAAGTACAAAAACTTGCAGTTCCTCGACTGACCGCTTGAGGCT
>JAPZDY010000012.1:4901971-4936541 GCA_029783645.1 Ctenochaetus hawaiiensis
CTCATTGGAGCCCATGTTAAAATCGCCGACTGTAGAGCAGAAATAAACATATTTACAGCCTGGTTCAAAAAACGTTTCACGCTGGAAACCATAAATCACTGTCATCTTTTTTAACAACTTTGCTCTTAAACTTCCGTGCTCTTTGGGCTGCCATATAATTAACGCCAAACTATAGTCACACATGTGACATTAACATAATAACATTGTTAGTCTGAAAGAATTAAGACCTTGCACAGCTCTCGTCTTTATTGGGCCACAAATCTAATGAATCAATGTCTTTCGACAGCGAGCTGCATTGTGTTTTCTATAAAAGTGTCTGTCAGCGCTGCGGTAGAGTAGAAATGTAAAAAACCAAATTGCTCAATCAATAGCAGTTGATCTCACATATTTCACCGGAGCAGCCACTGGCAAGGTTTTGATGGGTCGACCTGTCAATCATTGTAAATGAACTCCTCTGTAGATACTTTATTTGCCAGTTTCAATTATCATAATAGTGTAATTTAGTTTTCTTGAAAGAAGAGAAATGGATGTTTGTGCACCAGTTTTGCAGTCGAGTGGAATATGTGCCTCCTCGGCAATGAGTTGACCTGCAAATAAATCATCCCAATATTAACAAAACACTCAGTTTTTCATTGACACAGACGTTAGAAAGACGTGGTCGGTTTTCATATGCACTGCTGTCAAGAACATGTTGAACTGAGCTCAAGTATTTTGCAGTGAGATAGTCCAGTGCCACTTTTTTTTTTATTTTGCATTGATTAGCTCGTCATAGCTGACTTGATAAGCTTCAGTTTGGTTTGGTTTGTTTTTTTTTTTTCAAAAATCCCCACAAATCCATGTAGATGGCCAGAAATCTGAGCATGAACAAATTCCAACATTTTCTATGGTTTTTGCATGTAAAACAGCTCATTTAAAGGCTGCAATATGGATTACTCTGTCACCGGAGGGCATGTTTCGTCATCTCAGCATGATTTAAGGATAATAAACCGTGGACCATTTCAAATTCTGCCACACTAAAAAACAGTTTCTCATTTTGTTTCATTTTTGTTTAAGACGGAAAACAAAATGCCAGAATATTGAGACTTGTGCAGCGTGCAGGAACTCACTGCAATACATGTGTGAATTTTGGCCGATTTTACGTTGAAATTCACCAAAATTCTGTTTTTGTGAAGTCGGCCTTCACTAATTGAAGCATCTGACCTCTTCCGAAATCAGATGGAAACTTGGGAGCATGTTTGAATAATAGTACACACAAAGCTTGAATTTTAAAAGCCTACTATTTCATAGTTTAGAATTCTATTTATAATGTGAGTCATTGTAATTTTTAAACCATTTTGACCTTTTCTCGAGCTGTTATGGTAATAAAAATGCTAAAATTGTGAATAACTATTAACAATGACAATCTAATAAAGATCTAATGGGCCTCAACTTGGTCTTTTTATTTAAAATTTGCTCCTGGTGCAACTTATAAAGATATTGGGTCTAAAAATGTTAATAATCACAGTCTTTGAAAAGGAAAATCCCTGAACCACTTATTCGTGTGATAAATATCAGAACAAGTTCAAAACCTGAGATAAGAGAGTTCAAGTGAGTTGGTCACTAAACGGCAGCCTTTATGTGGATCTACTTAACCTTTAATATTGAGTGTTTCTTTTTAAACGGGACCATCTTTGAATTCTTAAAGAGGAAAAACCCTGCAGCGAGTATTTAAAAAGTGTTAGACAACAGCATCAACACTTGTTTACGTCAGTCTGAGTGTTTTTGGTAAGGGGAGGTAAAATCTGAGCCTCAAAATCAAATGAATTCAACATGCAGACCCACAGTCAAACTTTAACACATCAGCATGCTCAGTCAGGTTCCCACCGTTCCACTTTTTAACACTCTTAGCCCATGCAGGGGTCGGGGGTGGCAGGTATATGAGGAAAAAAGTAAGGTGTTTTGAGGTCATAGGTACTTTTTAAAGTTTCACTTCTGTTCTTATTAAAGTATCATTTGAGACCGTAACTTTTACTTCAACTTAAGTCATTTTTATTGGAGCATTCTTTACCTCAGTATATATTTTCAACACTCCACCCATCTTCGAGTGCACGATTGAAACGATTTGAGAGCGAGAACTTTTAAGACCATACTGACAAGTCTTGCATTAATAAACACAAATATATGAATGTGCACGTACTCAGCAAATGCATGCTCACGTTCATATTAATACAAATATAATACGAACACACATTAGCAGATAAAACTCCAGGCTGAATCAGAGCAATTTCCAAGATGAATCAGAGCAATCTGGTCATCCTAATTACGGCGGACTGCATGGGAAACTGGTGCGCTCCTCGAGGACTGTCGTAATCGCAACCTCAGGCGGCAGGGAGCCGCAATGAAGTGGCTCTCGACGTGCAGTCAATATGACGGCATGAAATTGCAAATTCATGACCCTTGAATGCAGCGTACAGCGGGCATAAGGTCAGCTGTAGTCTGTTTCTGTCTCTGTACCCCCTGGTATTAGGAAGGACGTTGCAGAGGGCTTTGCCTGCCTGGAAATGTTGGGAACTGGATCATTATAAAAGAATCTGAAGCGGCAGGTGTAGTGCAGCATGACACAATTGCTTAACCTGCCTTTAACAAGGGCCACAACACATAAATCAAACGGCAGACCATGACTTTATAGTTCATCCCCTCCTTTTTGTTCTTATTTAACTTTGGATTTACTGCATAGAACACAACTAAACAGAATGTTGCACAGAATTGTATTACTGTTATGAATAAATCACGCAGGCACAAAACATGCAAAGTCTCTTAACAAGGCTTTTATTTTGTAATGGTCTCTCTGATAAGTGCTCCACAGATTTCTCAGCCTGATGTTTCTGTGAAACAACGGTCAATTCGGTGGCTGCTATCACTTTGGGGATGTCAATGAAATTTCTAACTAGTTCAGTAATTAAGGCATCCTTGAAACAAAAACCCACCGTGTCTTGAAGCAAAAAGCTTCAGATTTAATTGAGAACATTTGCCAATCTGCTGATTGTGAAGTAGCTCGAGTAGAAAATGGGATTTTTTGTCTGCAGTTATGTGATGGAATTAGCTGCCACGGGATGTTATGACAAATTCTCTGAACTGCCATGTTCAAAGATTTAATTGTCAAAATAGAAAATATTAGAAATATGAGCAGGGAACAATTAATCAGTATAGAAAAAGATGGCAAAATGTACTTTGGTGCTAAAACATATTCATTACTGACTATTGGGTAACTTTTTTTTTGGAAGCTTTACAGAGCTTTGAATTAATGATAAAAAGTCTTGAAGTGGGAAGCTTAGAACAGAGTTTTTTTTTTTCCCGTGGCGCAGAGGGAAGCCAGGATCACCAGGATGTTAAAGCGTTTTTAGTTTGAAAAGAGCTGCTGCACTGTCAGAGTTCAATTTATTTTGAAATGAAAAGATGTTTTCAGCTCCTACGTACACCCAATATTTTCTACAGTCAAATTCAGAACCAATGCATTCATGAATATTTAGGAATTGGAGATGTAATATGTCACCATGAAGTAATCAAATGTCATTTCCATGCTAATAGTGAATTTACATTTGTATCACATGTGGAAAATGCTGACGTCTTATGAGGTTTTGGAACTGATTCATTTATTCATTCCTAAAATTATTCACTCACTCATTCATTTACTCATTGTTTTCTTAACCTTTTTTTTCCAATTTATTTCTTAATTACTTTTCTTTTATATATTTATCAGTTTTCTTTCCTTATCTGAATGTTAACAAATGTCAGGTGTAAAAGAAATTAAAACTTTTGTTTTCTTTCTAACAAAAAAATTAACAAGTTCAAACTATTTATTCTTAACATGGACTGATTAGTAAAATTATTTTCATTAAACTTCTCCTGCGTATAATTCACTGTAAATACAGTGTATTTATCTTGAGCTTCTGATTTAAATTGGAGTGCTTCATGTAATTGCCTCAAACAGAGACAAATAAATAAGAAGATAAGATAAACAAAACAGTTGTAAGCCAACACAAAGCGGAAAAAAAGGCATAGTCCTTTGAGAAATTAGATCAACTTTGATTTGTAGATTTTATCGTTTCTCTGAGGAGGAGTGTGAATGTCGATCATAATATTTGCCGGCCCCAGTAAATATTGATAGATGCACCACGGGTATGGAGTTGGGGAAAAATGCAGGTGTGCCAAGAGTGTCTGTTTCAGTTGACACAACAGAAAATATCAATTTGAACACAAGAGTGTGTACGTGATATTTACATTGTGAAATATCTTCATCCTTCCCATCATCCTTTGATTCCAAATATGAAATTAGGCTAAAAATACTGTTATTTCTGTCTCAGAGAGGAGCAAAGCTTACATCGATCTCCGCCTGAGTTGGAGCAGATGTTTGGGGGGACCGTTGGACACATCTGGTTAATCCAAATGTGTAGTGAAGTTTACCTGAGGATGTATATCTAAGACGCCTGTCTATGGGGTCTACAACTCCCACCTTGAATACAGCAACCTTAAACGAATTAATATGAGCGATTCCTGCAATATCTTATTTCCATAGCTGATGTAAACTTTATGACAAGCTTCTCCTTCAGTTCATTAAGTCCCCTGCAGCCATCTGAGAAGCAGCAGGACAGAAATGTTGACAAATCTGCAGCCTCTGATTTGAGAAATGCCATTCACTGTGTTTACCCTCATTAAATTACATGCAAATGACACCAGGCCACCACAAATTAACCTCATGCAATTCAGCACACATCAGACTTGTCAGTTATAACTCGGTGTTCTGTTGTTTATGGGGGAAACATTGGATCGTGGCGGCCCATCAATCCTCTGTCACCGCCTCCTTTACAGCTTTCCTTTCAGTGATGTTTCATGTTATATATTTGAAATGTGTGATGTTGATGTGTTACCTTTTTTTGGAACAGTTTGGCCATTTTTGACATAAAGCTGAAACTGAAACAGGATCAGCTTGGTGCAGTCACTAACTGTTTCATCAACATTTTTTTATTTTTTTATTCCCACCATCGTTGTACACGTTTGATAAAAAACACATCACTCTTCTTCTTCTGCTGCTGCAGGCTTTTTGGTTCTGTGTGTGTTCACACTGTGCCGCTCTGCATCATCAAGACAACAAAACGGTTTCTAAAAGAAGCGCATTTTCCTTTGTTGAAAACCGTGGTTGTCATGCTTTTATGTGATTGGCTCAGAGCTTTCAGAGCAATGAGACCAGCTATGTGACTGGATGAGTGTTTTTTTATTAATCACTACACCCTCAGCTTCATCTTCTGCTCCGGCGGGCTCGTTTGCGCTTTGTGCTGCTGCACACACACGTACCAAAATAGCAGGTGAGCTCGGAGACACCCACGCAGTCTGTGCACCCAAGACCTACGGCTTTACACTTGTCATTATGCTTGCACGGTTAAAATAACAATCTTACAGCATAAAGCCTTCAAGACATAAATCTGGTTGTCACAATATTTTCCAATAAAAACATTTTTTATGGTCGGTATTATACAACACAAAATGCCCGCGTTTGGATGGAAATGTTCTACACATTTGGTTCTCATATGGAGTCATTTAGCAAATTAGCTTGAGTTTGAACATTAATTATTAAAAATAATTGTATTTTAAACATATGCATAGTCACATATTTCAATTTTACAGTACGGTAGAGCCATGAGGGTTTTTTATTATCACGGCTACCATATGATGCTATACATTATTATATTCTATCGTGCTCGCTCGGTTTAGCGTATGTTACTGTTGTACAAGAAATGTCCAGCACCATTAAGAGCTGTAATGTGCTACACACTTTATGAACATTGTTAGAATACGCCATCGGCTATAAGTTCCCATTCTTTTCAGAGTGGATTACTCACCAGAAAGAAACCATCAATCAAATGCAACACAAAGGGCATTATTCACACTTGATAAACCTTTTTATCCCTTTAATGTGTGAAGTTACACACTTCAAACATCCCATTCTTCCCATGTCCCTAAGGAATGGACTGACACTATGGAGACAACACTGCATTTAGTAGCTACTTTGCATTTTCCTTTCTTCATCAATTTCTTTTTCAAATAGGAAAATGCTGTTACCTAACTAATAGCCCACGTTTAAAGGGGTTTTCAGACTGAGCTGTCTTTGCTTGCCATCAGCACAGAGTGTATGGTAAATGTAGTATTTGACAGAGCTCGAACACGGCATTCAGACGTGAGACTGACAGGATGTGAGTGGTATTTACAGATCTGGATCCTGCAGATGCTTTCCTGTCTCAATAAATTAAACTGACAATTCAGTTACACTGCACAGAATCACTCTGATACATTTCTGCAATAGAAAAAATAAAAGTAAAGTTCATGATCTATTAATTAAGGAACTTGTCTCTTAGCTTTTGTAGCTGCAAGAAACACACAGAATCACCAGTAATGGCCAAGACTGACTACATCACTTTGTCACATGTGACTGTCACATGTAAACATGTGACTCACTTTTCTTCCTGTTGCTCCAATATTATTTACAATTGAACAGGGCCAGTCAATTGAAATTGCTCATTAGGGCACAATAACTTTAAAACTTGGCAAATTCTTCAATATATTATATAAGCGTGGTCTTCATTGTCATAAGTTTTAATTAATTTCTTGATGATTTATGGCTTCTGAGCATTTTGTTTTAATTAATGGTAATTTTCATCCTATTTATTTATTTGGCAAGTTCCCATGACCAGATGGAGCTTTTTAAGTTTGTTAAGTTATTTAAATGGGTTTTGACAGCTGAAACAAGGAGGAAATTAAAAAAATAAAAAAAAGGACAAAAGTAAGAAAAGCCGCAACAACGGAGGCAGCTAGAGTCGTATTTACACCCTCAGAAACAATGTTTTACAAAGATAGTTTAACATGAACACAATGACTCTCTTTTATTCTTTAAATAAAACACTTGGCAGCTTCTGTGCGCTGTGAGATAGACTGAAGACGTACGAATGCAGCGGCAACTGCCAAATTACTTTTTTTGATGTCTGTTTTAAGAATTTACTGTGGCGGCATTTAAATGTACAAACCTATCATTAAAGAAGGTGCACCGTCTCAAGAATGTGTTTGAATGCAAGAGACCGCAGCCTGCTTCCAAGCACCAGCTGTAAGAAGAGCTCTTCAGATGCAATGAAAACACTTAAATATGTTGTTGGGACATCTTGAAATGAATTGACCTTGACTTTACTAAATAAACACTTCAATCTCTGAAGATCAAGATAAACACATTGGAAAAACACATTTTTGTGTAAAACATTTTAGTTGCTCATGAGATTCCAGATTGCATGTGTGCACTTTTAAATGCTAATTGTTTGGACGAATGAGACCAGCACTGCTGAAACAAACATATTTATTCTGAAAATTGTTCTTTAGTAAGGAACTTAGTGCTTTTGCCTCAGTGATGGAAATTTTTTATTAGTTTGTGATGTTCTGGATAGCGAAAAGATCCTCTTATATGGTTTAGAGCATGCTTGCTTAAAATGCAGATGGGCCATTAAAGTACCGTACTTTTCGGACAATAGGCCGCGCCTGAATATAAGCCGCACCCACTAAATTTAACAGCTAAAATCACTAAAGCTGTCTTCTTCAGTGTAGGAATTTAACAGCCCCCTTTTTTTTGTCCATAAATCATAGTTTAAGCCGCAGAGTTCGAAGCATGTGAAAAAAGTAGCGGCTTATAGTCCGGAAATTACAGTAAGGAGCTTTAAAACTTTCACGCTTTTTGAAATATTGCTGTAAGCGCCCCCTGTGGGACTCTACAACCTTTACATTAAACTTATCTGAAATGGTTAAATGTTATTAGATTTAATTTATGTTTCTGTTAAATAGACAAATTTAATATTTTTAAACTATTTCAGTAAACACTGATGATAACTGATGAAATAAACATAAACCAGTGTCGAGAACCAAACAGGTTAAACATGTTGAGATAACAAAAATTATTCCGTTGCGGTTTTGTTTTTGTTTGTTTGTTTTTTTCCCTCTATCTCAAAAAGAGAAACCCTCGATGCATGGTCAGCCATTTGTCTTGGTCATAACAGCATCATCAACAACCCTTGCATGTCAGCCTGAAATATGAATTCTCCTCCCCGTCCCTGAATGCTGTGTACACTATATCGACATTTGCCGAGCCGTTGCCATCTGGCTGCAGACGTTTGATGTAGATTTTCTCAAAGACTTCTTTAGGGATTGTTCATATGTTCTGGGCCCAGAATTGAGAATTGAATGATGGATACTTCATTACCTCCAGCGAATCTCTTTGGCCTCATATAACTTTACAGCCTCATTACCCCCTTGGTCTGTAAATTAGATGCCGTAAAAAAAAACAGAAAAAAAACTCATCAATACCAGGCTTCACACCCACAAGAAAATTTGTCCATGACACCCAAGGCACCAGGGACCTCAAAGGTCCATCCATGTCAACGCCTTGTGAAATACCAAGCTGCAAAAAGGGGGGTGGGGGGGGAGATGGGTGAGGCTGGAGAGGACGAGAGGTAAAGAAGCCAAACTATAACAGATTGCCAACCCTAAACCCCTGCCCTTAAACAACAAAAAAAAGGACTTCAGGGATGTGGGTGCCAGTCACGCCATAATTGATGATGGGCTGGGTGCAGGGTGAGTCCCATCTGCTGCTGACTGTTATTTGGGCGACAAAAAAAAAAAAAAAAAAAAAATTCCCTTTTGTCCTGTCTCAACCAAGCCTTCAGACTATGCTGGCAAAAGCCCCTCTTCTGTCCCCCTTGTCCTCATTATAGTCACAAAGCTGTAAGTCCAAGCCTGGTTTTACCCTCAGAGAGCGGCGGCCTGGGGAGAGACTGTGGAAAGCCACATACAGCCATGACATATCGTATTTCCTATCATATGGGAACAGAACATCAGAGGGGGAAAAAAAAAGGACAATTTTGCTAAAGCTTCCAAATCATTTTCTTTAGATTGTGAGAGATGTGTGTGTTTGGGTGTGTGTGTGTGTATGCAATCTTCCTGCTGTTTTTGCATTAAAAGCTATGTGAACCTGCGAGATGTTTTTACTTGGATGGCTCTGAATAGCTTTTTGTGTGTGCGTGTGTGTGTGTGTGCGTGTGTGTGTGTGTTGGGGTGGTGCATATCTCTCGGTGGTAAGCCACAATATTATGGCCACTTGAGAGGAGACCACTTGCTAGACAGCTGCGTTTACTCGCTAATGCATCAATGAAACCATATGTTTTCACAGACAAGAACGCTCAGTTGCATTTCTCAGTCCTTAAACACAGTGAGGAGCGAGCGCAGACATGTAGTGTATGTGGTCGCCGCGTTTTCAACAACATCGCCATGATTAATGGGCTTCGGAACTGGGGAACTTGTTCAATGTGACACAAGCTTTTGTCTCTGTGTCTCATCCCCTTCTCCTCTTCCTGACAGCTACCGGAGTCTCCCTCTCTCTCTCTCTCTCTCTGCAACCAGCCACCACAGGGCTGGTTGGTGGTTGGCTGGGGCGGGTGGGATGCGATACTAGCTGACAGCACAGTAATAACCCATGCAAATTAACAGGGTGCGGTGCAAATGCAAATGCTAAAAAGCACAATAGAAATGTGATTAAAAAGCATTTCAGTGTCTTTTATCTCGTGGTGCTGCTCGTGCTGGGGAATAAAGGCTTTCAAAAGGAGCAGACTTAGGTGCAGGGGACTCGTGCCAGCACTCATTTCAACATGTCTTTTTTTTTTTTATTCCCTCCTGTGAGGACTTAACTTTGATTGTTTTTCAGGCTGCCTTCTATCTCCCCCACTGCTACAATCATCACCCATCCAACTGTGACTTCACAAAATAAGGGATATAAGTTCTTTCGCAGTGTTTTATGTTTCACACTGTTTAACTTGGCCTGGAATGTATGTATGTTTCTCCCCGGCATCGCAAGAGAAAACTCCTGATTCACATGCATGTGTATTTGCACCAATATAAATTCTGTCAGGAACAGCCGTAGCCTTGGAGGACTCCAGCAGCAGTGGGGCATATGTTGTGCGCATTGCCAAGAGCTGGCAGTGTAAATTTTGTTTTGATTTTTTTTGGATGCCAGAATCATATCCTCAAGCCTACACGTTAAGTTGAAATCATAGGACTGGCTCAGGAATGGACCAATTAACTTACACACCAGACTCCACGGGGATGGATATTAGGTGAAAGAGTCAATTAAATTGGCATTTTGAATTTCCAGTTGCTTAATTTGCAGTAATGCGGCATGGGCATTTCTGTTTCCACCCTTAATGTTCAGCCTCCTACTATGCTTTTGTGTTCTGGACCAATTACAAATGGTGTTAAAAGCAGCTGAGCCACATGCAGTGTCCTTTTTAAGAAATGTTTTTCATATTTTTCAACACTTAATTAATCCTTGACTAAATGCATATGAATTTGTCTTGGTGGCGTTGGTGGAAAAGTGGTCAAGTGTGTGAGTTCAACACAAAAGGACAAAAAAAAGACATCTAATGTTGGTGCCAAACATGTCGGTTGAAACAAGGGAAAGTGGCCGGATGGTGAAGTGAGAGTTTTCTTCAGCTGGAGTGAACAGGTTCAAACATCTGTGTCAGTCAGGATTATCATCTCCTCTGCAGCTTGAGGGATGCTGCTTTAAAATTCAGTCCGACCTCTGAGTCTGAGTCTGCAGAGGGGAGCCCAAAGTTCTCACTAAATGGGTTAAAAAGAAATATTTTGCTGCTTGTGACCAAACACAGAATCTAACAAAATGGACTCCATCACCTGAACACATGTTGTTTTCCAGCTTTTTACTCTCCTGCACTCTGTGTTCTCTCTGTGGATTTTGTTGGAGATCTACATATCAGAGACGCTGTGTGATATTGTCACTTTGGCACAAAGAGGCAGGAAATATGTTTTAGATGTTCTTTGGGGTCCACTTTTGCCTTTTGCCTTTCTGTCTGTGCCATTATTTCCAGCTATAAAGAACTAAATTTTAAATTCAGACATAAAAATTGTTATGCATATTGATGACACCGTGTCACCTTAAGGCCCACTTTCAATGCTGTTTGAAATGCAGCCATGCATCCAGAATACATGGGGACGTACGAGAGAGCACGGCTCTCTTATTCACTGAAGCCTGCTTCAGAGAAGTCAAATCTACTAGGGCCATTTTAATTGTAAAAATAAATTACCATCCCTTCAAATGCTGCCGGAAATTATTGTTTAAAAGCTTTATTGTAATCAGGGTTCTGCAGTGGAACATTCAGAACAAATGTTCTTTTTGCAAATCAGTGGCATGCATCCACGTAGGACGGTGGTAACTAAGCCACAAGTCGTGCATAAAAGCTAATATGCAGTAAAACCAGCAAAATGACTGCACTAATGTTCCTTTTGTGATTGCTATTTAAAATGAGTTTTAGTTCAATTTTTGGGACAAAGATTAGCTGCGGCTAAAGTTTGCCGGCTGTACGATTCATCATATTTTTAAAAAGTAACCCAGGTTGTCATTTATAAGATTCATTTTCTTTGCACCCACCTGACTTGCATTGGGTGAGAGACACACCTTGCACAGATCACCAGTCCGTCAGGGGACTGATACCAAACATAGACTCACGCATACCTGCAGGCAATTTAGAGTTTCCAAATAATACATGTTGGAACAAAGTGGAAAATGTCACGAGTTCTGTTCTTGTCATGAACGCGGTTCTCTGGCTGTCAGAGAAACTGTTTGTCAAGAAAGTTATCCTCCGGTGATTTTGATAAGATTACACCAAGAAGTGGATTGCCTTGCACTTTTAGCTTTAGCATTTAGCTTGGAGGAACCATTCAAAATTCATACTGATTACTTTGGGACCCTTTGGGCTCACAATAAAAAAAAGTACAGCTTCATCAAATACTTATCACTGAATTACTGTCAGTGAGAGTAAGTCAAGAACGACCTTGGTGTTCTGTTCTTTGCCATTCTCTCCCCGACACACACACACATACACACACACACACACACACACACAGCCTTCCTCCACTATAAATAAACCCCCGGAGATGTGAACCCGAGGCCAGGGTGCTTAGTACGAGGGGATGTTGGGAGTGTTTCCTGTGAGTCCAGCTGTCTCCAGAGCTCGAAATTTCTTAATTATGAGGCGAGGGGAAGCTTTCCCCTGGGAGCATTAAACATGCTCCTGTTCTGCACATTCACCAATCCCTGTTAGCGGGGTGTGTGTTTTTTTTTTTATTCCTATTTTTTTCATGTTTTTGAAAAGATAGCAGGGTAATGGTGCTTGAGGGTATAGAACAAGAAGGAGGTGGTAAAGGAGAAACAGAGAGAGAGAGAGAGAGATCATTATTGATGTAACTGGCACAGCAGTAAGCCCACTGCCAGGGACAAAAGGAAATAAATGCTGCTTTTAATGCAGCACTGCAAATTCGCTCTGCAGAATAGAGAAAGGAAGGGAAGGCTCATGGGACTTCATACATCACATCTGTAGACATTTGTGGTGTCCTGCTTTTAGGTCTCAGGCTATGTATTCATTGATATAATGGGATAAAGCCAGGAGTAAATATCAGCATGTCTTCACATCTAAATGACTGATTAGATCAACAGCCGAATAATCAAAAGGGAAATCATATGATGGCTGGAGTTAACCAGATCCAGACTTTTTACTCATCCATCATTTTGAGTGAAAAGTCTGGATGCTATCATAATCTTTTATTGTAATGTTCATGGTTTAATGCCATTTGACTTGATCAATAATTTCATAGACAGAATACACTTACAGATTATGTTTTTATAAGAGCATGAACAGAGAAGATGAACAGAGACACCAACTGTTGAGTCACTTTACATGAAACAACACAACAAGAAGCAGGTAAATTTTTAATATTATTTATTATACTGCCGTTAGTAGAGAGAACAGGAACAAACAAATAACATTTTTAAATTAAGTCTGCGTAAATCTTCACATCAGCATTAGTTTGGTAGATTGAACAGCTTCTGTTGTAAAAGATGGACGTCACCTCTGAAGCTGGTTCACCTGATCCTCCTGATATTTTCTTCTTCTTTTTTATCAGTAGTGAATTGAAAAATAGAAGATTAATTAAAAAACCAGCAGCATTGCCAGGTGTTCAGTTTTTATTTAAATAAATGAAATAATTCGTGTGTTACCTGTTTTCCAAATTAATCAGAGCTCACAAGGTTGGATCGCCTCCTTGGTTACCATGTGACCAGTTTCTGAAGAGCAACGTTTCACTGAAAAGGATATTTTTAAAACAGGGTCTGACACAGTTATGCCGTATAAAACACAGTTTGGTTGCACTACATCACTTCCAGCCATCTTCACTGAAACAACAAGGACAAAACAAAATCACAGCATCTGTTTTAACCAAGTATTCTTTTGTTTCAGCTTGTTGTTCATCACTGAACCTGTGTGAAACGGTGTTGTAAAGAAATTACTTAATGTTGGATTAGATCAGCCTGTATTTTACTGCTGTGAGTAAAAATTACAGACAATACTCTGATATTTCCATCATTATTTAAAAAAAGTCTGTCAGTGACAGAAAATACTCAGGTCATGTGACCCCTGATGGAGGCTTGTCATGATGTGGTTAAACTGTGGAAAGATGACAGTATTTAATTCAGTTTAAGTGCTCGGTAGGTTTGGGGGAATAAAAGCAGCATTTCATTGTTATACATGTGACTTTAGTGCTTTATGTACGTTAAAGTGAGTCACCGATGGCCTGGTTTCACAAGTAAAAGCAGAAACAGTCTCCTGAGTGAAAGTCTGTGTTTTCTGATCCATTCATTCAATCCAGTTCTTCCATCTGCAGACTTTCTTGCTCTTTATATGTCAGCTGACTTCCTCTCTTGCTCCTGTATTAACCACAGCCACTAGAATTTGCAAATTCACAAATAAAGTAAATATGGGTCAGTTCAGTTCTGAGGTTTGGGTTACCATGAGTCAAGATGGCAGATGTAATAAACCTGCAGAGGAAGATGCAATCCTCAAAGCTGTAAAGTAAAAGCATATAAACCACCAAAACGAACCAACTGAAGTGTTATAAAAGCTTTGTTTCCTTCTCTTAAGACCTGGACCAAAAATATACAAAGCTCAAAGCATTTCGATCAGTTCTGATGGAAAAAAAGAAGAGCTTGTGTGGCAATCAGGATGCCAGGCACACAGAGCAGAAATACTTCTGCGAACACGGTGTAACTCTGCACTTTTCATTATGTAAAGGGAAGAGAGAGAGATGGTGCGGAGAGGATTTTGAATTTTTATATCTGTACTTGAATCTTTTGAGTCTTTAAAGGAACCTCCACAAGATATTGACATTTTTTTTCTAAAAGTTTCTTTGCCTTTGATTTATTCCCCCAGTGCTTCTACTTATTGTTTAGCGAACTTGTAGCTTTTTTATATTTCAGTATTTTTTTTTTTTATTTTTTTTTTTGCTGTTTTGTATGAGCACAATATCAGCATCAACACTCTTGACTTTCACCTTGTCAGGAGTGAAATGTAATCATTTATGTTATTTTTTTATTGGTATGCATCCAATAGTTTAAGAGTTTGTATCCAATGCTGCATTCAACACTCTCGGCAGCTGTTGACAGCTGGATCTGCAGCATGACAACAAAGAACTGCAGCACAAAAAAAAAAAAAAAGGTAGCTCAACCTTCAACAAGTGAGCACTGCAATTAACTGAGGTATGAAAAGGCTTAGAGTCCATCATCACAGAAAACAGTCTTAATCTCTTACAGGCTTGTTGTGTTTGCAAATAGTGTACTGTGCACAGGAGGTCTTTGTTTTAATCATGTCAAATATTTCACCAAGGCTTACCGCTGTCTTTGGCTTTGACTCCTATTAGACAGACAGCCGCCCACGGGGCAGAAGACATTAGAGCACCATGATCAGCGTTCAGCTTCCCTGAACTGACTTGACTGGGAGCTTGTTTTAGTGATTTGATTTAAAACTAAGCAAAGCATCTCCTTACAACCGATTCGGAGAAAGTACGAGTCAAGGGATTATCAATGCTTATCAGTCAAGTGGAAACTGTGCAATTTGACAGTAATTATTTTTAATCTAATAAAAATGAATTCCAGGAGATTAGCTTTGTCTAAGTGAAATGCGTGTGGTTCGGTGTGTTAAAACTCCCTGCAGATTGCTACAAAAAACTCCCTTGATCTCTGTGTATTCAAAACTGCTAATATTGTGAGAATGAATCATAATTTTTAACTGCATCGTACTGCGGCACTTGAAGCGCTCTGCAGACTAAAAAAAAATTGATGACGGTAATAAGAATATATTTACTGTACTCCAGCAAGCTTTAACAAAGTTGAGAATAACCCCTGTTTTATGGAATGGAGCAATCAATATAACAACTCTATAAAGTTGGATTGTTTTTTTTTTATTGTATGATTATATCCTCTGCATATTCGAGCAAACTTCACGATAGCAGAGGCACTTTTGCCACGTGACACTGCTTCTGTGTAGAGTGCTTGAGTGTGATTGGTCAGGAACAGACACCTCTGACAGCTTATCATGTGCCAGGTTGAGACAGGCTTGTCAGCAAGCTAATGGAGTGTTCTAAGGTTAATTTACTACCATATGAATCCCATCAATAAGCAATTAAGAGGTGTGGAAACACTGTGGCACCCAGGCCGGCAGCTCGATTCCCACCAGGCCCCACCCCCACCTTAAAATCAATTAATTTTAGTGGCATGTCTGTTTAAAAACTGCTTGATAGATTTATACATAAGTGACACGTGAAGAAGGCATCGCCACCGAGTGACCTTTCTTGTTGCCTGATCAGCTGCTAAGCGGATGGATAATGGATGATGGATTCAGAAATCGTAACTTTTTAAAGAGACTCTTCGCAGTCCTTGACACAAATGGTTTCTAGTCTGATTAGAGCTCGACACCGATAGAAATATTCTTACAGCACTCCACTCTGGGTAGGGAGAGAAAAAAAACAAACCGGTCCGGCCTCATAAAGAGAAAAACATGTAGATGCATGAAATGCAAGAAGATCTCCGCGTCTTAAAAAAACACAAAATGCTATTCAGCAGTCCTTCAGAATTCAAGTGGCGCTCGTGCAGCTGGCCATCATCTGCTGCAGTGTCATCAGTCAGAGCTCGCTGCTTCATTTTTTTTCCCCTGAATCAGCCACAATCTGGCCTATGAAGTATTCACATTCATACTTAAGCCACCATACAGGGACTGGAGTGCTGCATGTTGAGCAGCTGAGTTTTAACAGGATGTCAGAGATTTCCATTCATTACCTTTTTTTTTTTTTTTTCTCCTGCCGGTGCTCCTCTGTAAAGCTGTGAAGTCTTGCTCACATGTTTTCCCTTTACACTGCCGTGACACACTTGCCGGGATCCCTGGAGGTATTTTTTCGACGGAAGGTTGGCGATATGATATGTATGAGATTTTCTATCTTATCAGCCTCATCCGACTCACATGAGCCCTGGGGAGTTTTTGAACATATTGTCCCAACTGTTCGGTTACCATTCTAAGTGGAGATTCTCTCAGCAGGTTCCTGCTTTCTTTTGAAAAAAGGGATGGATACAGTGGATATAAAAAAGCAGGTCTGCGGATTTGTTTGAGTCCGTTTTTGGTTTAAACATCTTGACACAACACCATTGTTTTTTCTCCTACTTGCTCTTATTCTGCTCTCAGTACCACAAGCGCCGTCTACACCTACTTGTATGACCCTGAGATGATATTTCATCTAAAAAAATGGCTCCTGTAATGTGCTGAGCCAGTGAAAGCAGGTGTTTTTCTGCAAGTTTAAGAACATCTGAGGTTGTATTTTTTGTGGCAATGTTTTTTGTTATTGTTTCACAAAGCTTTCCTCTGTCCTCCACAGCGCCTCCAAACAACATATCAGTGGTGGCAGAGAACACTCCGGCCCCATTTAGTCGATACCAGGCCCAGAATTTCACTCTTGTCTGCACTGCAAAAGGAGGGAAACCAGCCCCATCGGTGAGTTGTGTTGAAAAAATGCACCATGTAGCTCGTCCACTGGGGACGTGCCTTTACAGTGTACAGATCCCAGTTGTTTACAGAGGAAAGAAACCGTGTTGCATGTTGCTTCCTTCTTTTTATATATATATTTTTTTGAAGTATAAGCACACACACCACTTCCAGTTAAAAGGCTCTTTAAACAGAATTTCAAAAGTTGCCTGACAACAGCACAAGCCTTGATCTCGGCGCATCCCCCAGACATACTGCGTTAGAAACTGCTGGTGGATGCGAGCTCTGCACAGCTATGCCACATACAAACACTCAGTGTTTTCCTGGTCATTAAAAGTAGCTGTCATCAGTGCTGCTCTTACATTCATTATGGATTGACATGCGATTGATTACCTGCACTAATTTAGTCGTGCAATGTAGTCATTAAAAAGGTAGATCAGATTTAGGAAACAGACACATTAGTGTTATTGATGGTCACACTCAGGGCGATTAATCTAGTTGCAGTGACATGACGGTAATGATCGCACATGAAAATGATCACTGTACAGCCTCATACATGCACATGCAGAAACGCACCAGTGTGCACATGCATGTAATAAAGACGACACAAGTGCACGCACACGCTTCAAAGGTGGCACCTACAAACACTATTTTTTTTTCTTCTCTCTAAACTATTTGAAGTGCAAGACAAGGTCTCGAAAGTACTTGAAGCATATGCCTGTGTGTTTGGTGGCATATGAGCTTACGAACGCCGTTTGAAAGCGGCAGCTCGCTGTTTGTTCCCACCGGGTCATTAATCATCGTCCATTGGTGTATGGTAATGGACTCCAGACCCTGAGCACACCCATCTCCTGCAATTATGAGCCCAGTGAGAGGTGACTACAAGGTGAATATAATTTCCGTTTTTTTTAGGTACTTCCTGGTTGATAGTGTGATGAGTGAGGTTCTCCCCCTGTGGTGATGTCACAGGGAGCCTTAAGCCATTAAAACTCAACGCTGCTGGATCCTTTTGCCAACACTTAAAAAGAGACAGGAAAAAAAAGAAAAAGAGATCTGAAAGGTCTCAGCTGGTCAGCAGCCCAGACTGTCTCTGTGTCAACAGCCAAGTCACATTGCTGATAGTTAGCTTTGCCAGAGACTCTGCAGGCAAACGATCCAAGTCAGAAACTTCAGATGAAAACAAAAATTGAAAGACTGTTCGTCTGCTCTGTTTACCATTGTGTTTTGTAGATTGCTGTGGAAAAAAAGATGCTTTGGTGTAAGATATTTTGAAAGGGTTGATATTGCCTTGCAAATGCGAAAAAAAAAAGTTTTGTGCTGCAAAGACAGTTCACGGTCATTTCAATTCAGAAGTTTCATCACTGAGAAAAATTCAAGCAGTAATCATCAAAACTAGAAACTTGAGTCATATTTAAAGTAAAAGTCAGAGAGTAAAATTGTGTTTAAGTAGAAATCCTCTAATTTTACTGCTTTTTCTTAAAAAAATATCCAAGAAAATGCAAAAATGACACACAAGTTTGAGCTGCAGAAGTATAAAACCAACTGGTTCATCAACTATAATAATCAACTTTATTTGCAAGATGTTGCATCAAAAAGATGGATTCAGTGGTTCGTTCAAGACTGATTTTGAAGAAAATGGTGCAATAAGAAAACATCAAGTTAAGAAATCTCTTGCGATTTAGCAGGATGTGTAATAGTCAATGAAAGAAACATTACAAACATAACACATTTAACATTGTGCATAAACTTGTCCGTATAGGAAAATGATATAAATGAGCTAAAATGTGTGTGTATTTAAGATAAAAGCAACCAATAAGGAAAAAGTTAAACCTTTAATTCCAGTTTGTTACGCATGAACGACTGATGTCACAGATTTGCAGAATCAGTATAAAGTGGCAGTAATGGACAAGAAGCATGAAATTCATGAAAACATAATGAGATATGTGGGTTTTCCTTCCCTCACACATAAAATAAACTGATATTTCAAACTTTTGTCAAGTCACAATACATTTTTAGTTCACCAGCAGCCACCAGACATGATCATTTTTAAAACAAATGACATTTACAGGAGCTCCAGGACAGTACATCTGAAAACAATGAATCTAATATCATCTAAAAGTGACAGTTTCAGATTGCCTAACTTTGTTTTGACTCTCTGAACAGATTCAGTTTTATCACAGAAACAGAAACAACACTTTAAAACGTCCTTCATACCCACGTCAAACGTCCTTCACACAGTTATTCTCAGTTATTCTGTTTGAAGTTGGCTGGAGCCCCGGTATGACGAAAGTCAGCTTAAGCAACAAAACTTCACATATTGATTTGCTTCATGCTGTATATATTTCTATATGCTCACAGAGTTTTTATGTTGCGCCATCGTGGCAGATGAAATGAGACCAACAGGAGAGTCACATGTTAGTCAAGCACTGTTTGAACACACCCACACAGTCCTAAGAGGAGGTTTAATCAGCCAATACAAGTGACAACACCTGTGTGTGAGCACCAGGAGTGTGAAGGGTCTGTTCCCGGCGCTCTCATAACATGGAAATTCATCTGCTAAATTTATACTTTTGAATCACCGCGTGAGGAGGAAAACTGAGAAGAGAAGGTTCATTTTATAACTCGCTTCGTGCTCGGATGGAAATGAATTGCAGGGTCGCTCGTTCACCTTACACTGTTGGCAAACACACACCGGCATGATGCAAGATGTGAAGTCATCTGACTGCACCATCAAGAGAAAGAGAGACGGAAAACACTTTTAACTTGAGAAGCTAAATTGCCTCTGTGGGGAGCGGATCATGGCCTGTCAGAGCTTCCTTGTACTGCTGGACTGAATCAAGACCCAAACTCTTGACAGGTTGAATAAAACCGGCTGACAAACTGACACGTTTTAATGTGTTTTAAAAGTACAGGCTCATCAGTTCTGCGATCTTTAATCTCCTTTGAGCTGTGTTCTTTCATCATCTGAAGGAAATATTAATTTGCAAATTACATCCAAAAAAGTTTAGTCCTGTGGGAAGCAGACTTTTGTTTTTAGTTTTTTTTGGTGTATAAATTCTCCATGCTTGGTTTTCTGAGATGTGGTCCGACATTAACCTGCTGATGCTGCAACAGAAAACAATAATAAAAACGATTAATTTGTCATTTTTAGCCATTTTGCAATGAAAGTTTTCTCAAGCTACAACTTTGTCTCTCTGGTTAAGCTACTACCTGGAACAATCAATGTCAGTCCATATAGTTCCACTGCAAAGCTCACTGCTTCAGTAGAGTTTCCAGTCCTGAAGGCAGGACGCAGCAGTGAGTTATTTCAGCTCATTAAACTGTTTGGCTCATCTATGAACCAGAAAGCCACTGTTTTAAATGCAGAATTTGAAGTCAATATGATTGTACAAACTTGAAAAACAGTAAATATAATTTGACAGAGTGTTCAACAACAAGTCCTGACATGTTATTGTACCCAAATCAATATCTACATTTCCACAAACAAATGTCAGGCTGTGTGTACTGACAGGTGAAACCTGAGGTAGCGAGATGATCAGCCAATAGGATGTGAAGTGATGCAAATGATTAGTAAGTTCGCAGGAACCATGTACTTCTTTTTTTAAAGTCTTGCAATCTTTTAAGTATGAGGCAATAAAATGAAACACTGTTGTAAATGAAATACTTTTTTTTAATGTATTTAATTGTAATGTTAAGGTCTCTGCAGCCAGTTCATAACGTTTCAAGCAGAGGTCTGTAATCCAGAAAGGCTAATTGGCAACATTATGGCTTATTAACAGTACAATGGTTACCTACAACCGATACAGGCTGAGTAAGTGTGTTAATTTAAAGCAATGAACAGATTTAAACTACTTAATAGGTGTCTTTACCATGAATTAATGGACACCCTGCAGCCAATCAGAATGGAGAACCCAGACTAAGGTGTAAGTTGCTCTTTATTTAGCAGGTTTGCTGTGTTGCAAACTGTATGTGGTGGTTAAATGTTGTCGAATAATCTGTAATATCGTGGTAAACCAAGTACTAGTGGTAGTTGTAGTAAGAAGATGATAAAAACTGAACTTGAAACTACTGTCAGAGTAAAAAAGGGTTAAGAAAAGGGCTGCTACAAGACATAAAAAACACTGTTGTGGTGTTGCTCTTTATTTATTGTATCATCCCATTCAGTGTTAAGAACGAGCGTGAACATCACATTTAAACTGTGATCATTTGTTCTATTTATGCCGTTGTCTGCGGTCACGCTGCATAAAAAAAAAAACTCATTACTAGGTTTGTAAGTATTTGTTTGAACGTTGCTGCTTTGGCCCACTTATGTGACTGTAACTTCAAACAGCATCCCTTTGCTTTCTGATGAACTCATTTAGTGTTCGCGGAGCCGCTGCCCTGGAGGTTCACTACAGAATGACTTGTTGTCTGCTCTGTTTTCAATGTCACATCACTGTGAGGCCGTTCACAGTGGCTGCTCGCGACTCACAAAGAGACTGGCTGAATTTATTGAGCCACCATTTAACAGCTGTTAAATATGACCATTCTAGTTTTTGAAAAATATTCCAAAGCATATTTTCACCGCAGGGTTTTTTTTTGTGTTTTGTTTTTAATTCACACAGTATGCTTCTCTCATTGGTCGAAGTGATTGAACCAAGATGAATTCGTATCACTGTGTTGACTTGGAAAACAAATATATCAAATGATGAATCCAATGAGACTTTAACAAATAAATTTATTAATAATTAGTATGCAAAGGTGGCCCATCACGTGAAATGTAATGCACGGATTGTTTTAGTATTGATCTAATGTGGTATTTATTGTATTTTGAGCTCCATGTGTTTGTGCAGGACCTTCAGCCACTCTTCTTAAAGAAAATAAGCTATATAGAAATCTAACTTGTTTACAGAAAGGCATAAATATTTCTCATATCTGTAATATTTTTTGGCCACTTGGGAGCAGCAGAAGCAAACCTTGAACACAACACCGACATATTATCTTTTGAAGTGTCGTGTCAGATGTGTCGTGCAAACAGTTTATTTACACATTCAAATGTTATGGAGGAAAAGACATCATTTAGACTCCTATTTTTATGAGAATTTATGTCCAATATATTGATTCCTTTAGCTGTTTTTTTTTGTCTTAATTAAGAAACTCCTAATTAAAATATCTGGCTCTTTAGCTGCCAAAAGCTCCACACGTATCAAAAGTTATTCTTTTTCTTGGTGCAAGACAGCAGCCAAACAGGCTCTTCTTGTGGAGAGCACTGCTTCAGTATTACTGCAGTTGATAGAAAGGGAAGAGAGAAACAGGTAGGAAGCACAAGAACCGCTGATTATGCTGCACATCAGCCAGAATCCCTTCAAGTAATTAAAATAAAAACAACCACTGAAGCTTCGGAGTGTTTATGCGGCAAATGTTATTTTTATCACCAGGTTTTTCACATAATTAATGTTTTTTTTATTTTTACCTTTTTTGTATTTTAATATCCATAAATAAGTACTAATAAATTGGCTGAATTTTTATAAATAATGAACACCATCAAAATTGTGTGTGTTTGTGTGCAAAAGAGAGAAAGTGGAGGAGAGCGAAAGAGGGAGAATCCACTCGTAAGACCCTCACAACTGCATTACACTCACTTATGCAGCTCTGGCTGAGCTTTATGGACAGAACAAATGAGTCAAATAAGACCTCTTACTCTTTACTTTGAGCGCTAAACAACCAAACATGCTGTTTAGTTCTGCTCTCAAGCCTCTGCGATCAAACCACAGGCAGAGTATCATTAAACAGCACAGTCTCGACTGCATGCGAAAGAAGCTCAGGCGCTTTGAACGTCATTTTAATGCATTTATCTTAAAGAGAGACATAAGCTTTGTTTGCTTTTGTCCACAAAGAGAAAAGATATTCCCTGTTGCTATGCGACATCCTTTTGAGTCTTTCCAGCATCCAGTGTAAAGTCTGGCTTATTGAAGACGTTTGAGAGCGATGAAGTTCACCTTTTTTTCTGTTATGCTTCTTATGCATGTCGAGTTGTACTAATATTAAAAGCAGTTTTTAGAAAGACTCTTACTCATTCACCTTCTTGCTCTTTATGTTCATTTTGTTCTTCAAAATGTCACATTAGCCAATAATGTTAAATGGTTGAGCCTTTTTTTTTCTGATGTAAGATGTATAGCAGGTGAAAATATTTTAAATTTGGCATTTCATTAAAGCAGTAGCCCGGTTCCAGAGATTAGTTAGAGATTCAAATAGGTCTGCGGTTGCTTGTTATGGGAATTCCAGCTCTTTTTCGCGAGCCAGATCATTTGGCTCAGCTCAGCGGTGAGAGCCAACACTTTCAGCTCCCAAACGGCTCTTCATTTAGTTGCATCCGAGCTCTTATAACTGAGCCAAGTTTAGCAAATATTTTGAACTCTGATTGGAAAGTGTGCACATATATCACTTACTCTATCATTTATTGCACTTTTTTTATTAATCCTACTCTAAATCTAATAAATAACACCATTATTAATTTATATTGACCTCCTTAGTTTGTATTGAACTGCTTTTTGTATGTTTTGTTGGAAGTTGTAAAGTCATGCTTCAGCCTTAATGTTATTAGTGACATACAGTATTTCTTGATTGATTTTAACAAATAAGCCCTAGAATCATCATTTTATATGAGAAAAAGTGTCTCCTGTTGTTTCCCCCCATCATAAACATTGGAGCCTCACCTTTATTCATAGCCAGCTAGCCAAGTAGCTTCAGTCATATTTTTCCAATCACTTCATAAAATCTAACAGCTCTTATGGTAACAGCTGCCACAGCTTGTATTTCACCTTAAGTCTGACATCTGAGAGCTTATTATTGCAGTGCATTTTTTCAGTCTAATGTAGAAACGGCTGCTGTCCTCACTGATTTGACGTGATGCCATGTATGATTTGTACAACACGCATTTTTCTGTGGCTCTTTTATAGTCATGTTGAAATCTGCAGTATGATAGACTGCAATATTTAGACACATATGTCACTGAAATAACAAGGTTTTTTATGTTTTATCCTGGAATTCTTTCATGATAAAATGAATAGCAGTTTCTTTTGTAACCTGTAGTTTAATAAACACGACATTCATCATATGTACACATGATCCTGTGTGCAGTGTACTTGTACTGCCATACCATTAATTCTGTGTCTCAAAGTTTATATACTCTCTAAAAAATGTTGCTTCCCACCACTATTAGAAGAAACCCAACATGCCAGATATCCCCCACTGCAGCTTGGAGAGGGCTAAACATAATGGACTGCATGTGTTAAAATTGTCTGGTATTATGTTTCGAGATCTGTCGGCATCTGATGTCACTGAAGCAAGCTGGTGACATATCAATAATAGCTTCCCAGTGCCACTCATTAGAGCATCCTCAGAGCACAAGCAAGCACTGATTGAAAAGAAGAAAGATAATGACTGTTAATAACAAGAAGGAAAGCTGATTAAGTCACGGACAGGATCCTTCTCTCCCTCTCTCTCTCTGTTTCTCTTGCTTCTGCTCTCTCACTGAATCATTCTGTCACCATAAAAATTATCGCCTTGTCCTTTTGACACCGCCATGATTAATTGCTGCAACATAAAGGTTTATATGGACCAATACATGATTGCTACATTTAAAAAAAAAAAAAAAAAAAGAGAAAGACTTCATATTTGAGATGTTGGTGAAGTGAGGGCAGCTTGGCAGAGTGCAGGTGTTTTTTTTCATCCCCGTCTGTTCACAGGAAAAATGCTAAAGCCCGTCTCATGCCATCCAGGCTTAATTTTACCACCGTCGTGTGCCATTGTTGTACGAGCCACTGCTTAGAATTACATCTCTCTTTTTTTCGGTACTAATTCATTTCAAAATGAAGTAAGTGGTTTGTGTCTGGTTTCATTGTCTGCACATATTGGACTATGAAATGTTTGGGGATTTATAACAGAAGCATGATTGATAATCACTTTATTCCATGCAGTTACACTGTCTGTAAGAGAACAATTCAACAAGCAATGCCAGAAACACTCAAATATCCCTTTTTTACATGAGAGGAAGCATTAATTTCCAAGTCTTACAACACAAAACTGTATTACCTAACAAGCCAAAGTGTTGATACAAAACAATAAAACCATATTGTGAACATTCTTTTATTTGTTAAACTAAAGTTGTCGGTTTTATGTTTCCCTGAGATGAAATGCTCGGCAATGCTGAGATATGAATGGATTTCAGGCCTACCAGAAAAGACATTACACACATAACTCTCAATTTTATTTTATTAAAATAAAATTTAAAAAAAACATATCGTAAAAAGCACAATGCAATGCCGGATAAGGACACAGAATGTGACTCTTTTAAATCAGGACTAAATAAAAGTTTCCAAAATGCAGCTGTTTATTGGTGACGTATATCACAGTGCGAGACAACCTCAGTGTTACGCTGGCAGCTTTAAAATCACTTGTGGAAATTTAATCAGTGTTTGCTCTCCCATTTGAACAGACCTGAAAGAAGTGATGCATTTTCTCTTATCTCTGCCTGTCAGACGAAGGAAATGTGGGGAATGAGATTTTAGCAAATTAGTAGCTATCTTACATAAGTACAGACAGAGTTTATGGTGATGGCAGATGTCTCCTCAACTTTAAGACGAACCGAGGTTTGATTCGTGTTTATATTTGCAGGGATTCAGAGCTCTGGTGGCTCACTTTGTTTGGGCACATGGCATGCAGTCTGGCAAGGGACTTTTGTCTTACTTGGCTGCTGTGAGCTGTCCAGTACATTCAGAAATACCATCAAAAAATCATTTCAAAACACATTTTAACACTTTTGCGGGATGCCAAATCTCAGCCATGTAAGACTATATTTCATGCTGACAAATTACTCTAATTCCAAGTCACGATTTGTTGTAGGCATTAATTAAATGATGTTTCATAAGTTGGAATTTTAAAGCCTAAAATATCCAACAGAAAAGTAAAACTGCTCTCATCTAATTCATTTACAAAAAGTAGTTATTGTTGAAGCTCCGTTTTCTTAACAAGATGTCTCCTAAACAACATTACAGGCTGCACAAGCTACAATCTGAACCGACTGAATTCACCCAACATTTCTTTATACATATGTCTATTTATATCTGTATCTGCAGTACTTCCGCATCCATATGTGATCTGCTTCCCAGCAGTGAGAGAGGAAATGAAAAAGGAGCAGAACTGCAGGATAATGACACAGAAATAACACTTCACTCTCTTCCCAGAGCTACATATCTGTTATCCCATTCATTCAAGTATTTGATGAAACATTGATAGATTCCTTTTCTTATTCTTCAAGCAGACAGATGGCAAAGAAAGATATTTAGTCATGGTGGTATCCTTATGAATAGGTAAACTGGTGCTTGATACTCTATTTTGCTGGAGGTAAACACCTCAATGAAGGTATAATTTCTGACTCATTCTTAGCACACGACACACACAGCTCCGTGCACTATGTTAAGTCCTAAAGATGTTTAATCAATATTTCCGTTATGCCTATGAATTAACTTGTCTGTTAATGTTTACAGAAACAAATTAGTTATCCGGGCTCACAGAATTAATTCCCCATTATACCGGCCTATAGCCAACACAGGTGTTATTGTGTGCCCACACCATTTTGTCCAACAAAAGCTACCGAACAGGTGCGCGGATCGCTTTAATCCACGTTGCTCTCCATCCACCTGCTGTGATAATTAATGAGGTGTTATAATACACAGTGAAGACGCTCTTTCTCTTTGCAAGTTAGCAGCAGATGCAATGGGGTCATTATGGATCTGAGGTTGATGTTTTTACTTTTCATTGCACTATTGGATTTTTAGCTCTGTCTCTGCAGAGCACATTAGGGAAATGCAAGATAAAGGGTGATGGGTATTAAATGCTTCTGCACGGTGAAAAATTAACAGAGGAAAATGTGTTAATCTGTGGAACTTCATTTGTGCATTAGGCCTATGTGCCATAATTAATACTTATACTTAAAAAAATCTCCTGCAGATATGTTTTTAAATATGTAGAAATACTCTGCTAAGACAGTTATTTTGTTTCTCCACATATGCTTTCTTGAAATCGTGTCACAGAGCAAATCAATACTTTTTTTTTCTTTAAGAAATACTGGATCTATCAGTCACAAGCTTCTTGCCATACTAACCGTAACCATGTCAGGTCAACCAGTGAAAGAGCAGTGTACTTAAAGATGGCTAGTTTTTGTGAAAACATGCAAGAGATTAATCTAGGAGAGGATCAAGGAGAAGATCTACAAACTGAGGAATGATAGGAAGGTCTTGTCTTTCCATCTAGATATAAACATTTTTGGGGACATAAGCCAAGATGGTGTCTTTAAGGACCCACCAAAGTTAACAAATAGATGCCATAGATGCAGAAATAAAAGCCATGCATAAAAAACTTTTGTTGATTTTTATGGACAGGGCATATGGAAAGCACTCATGTGAATTATCTTGCAAATAGGGAGGTTTCCAGAGAGGTGGAAGCATATGAGAACGCCTGACACAGCCTTAACCTCACCGCCCTTTGGCTAATTCAATGTTTGAAGTGGAGCAGACACTGCCTGTGTATGGAGTGAATCCTGGACTTTTCAAGAGCCTTTTGCTTTTTAATTTTCATAGTTATCTTGCATGCATGTGTCTGGACTAATAATAAAGCTGAGGTTGTACTTGTAGATGTAGTCATTAGTCATCTTTTGACAAAACATCCCACTGATATGGTTTCAAAATGTCTCCAACAAGGGCAATTTACTGTCAGACGTGACAGACTGGCTGGCTAAAGGAAAAACATTCACTTCAAATACTCAAATCTGTTTCCTCAAATGAAATATCTAATTAAATTTAATGAAATCTATTGAAATTAATAGGAAGGACTGCTGTGCACCACCCTCTTCAGTCACATCTCAAAACAAACAAACGTGATGAAAAAAAAACTGGTCCTCAAGTTTGGAAGAAAAGTTTGTTTGAACTCCACTTCTGCGCTGAAGGTGTAGTGCAGGTAGATGGGGCCATAGAGCAACAAAGGCTCATAGTTGGAGGCAGGACGCTGGTTAGGAGGAGGAGGAGGAGTTGTTTTTCATTATCCATGGGACTGCCACCAACCAGCTCTACTGCACGCCTTTGAGCAAGGTCACCGAGCCCCATGTGAATGTTTACCAGCCTGCTCCAACGGCGGGCATTAGAAAGTTTTTAGAGTCGGCTATAAATACTCTGATACAACCCAGGAGCACAACAGCAGCTTGTAATACAATGATGTTGCATCTGTTTTTGAAATACATAAAACTTTAACAACAAAGGAGCACACACAGACCTCATTCATCAGTGTTGCAACAATAAAACTGAGGTTTAATTGAATGAAGAGGGCCTACAAATAATCAGCCAGGCTTTGTAAAATAGAATCCATTTAAAATAGAGCTCTTCATTTGTAAATAAAGTTAGTAACAAAGTTTACATTTAGGTTTAACAGTTGTTCATATTTTCTGATCTAAGTTGAACTTTGGCAAAGTTTTGGAAAAGTGTACATATTGTAACTTTGAAGGTAAACGATGATTTCATAGAGATGTCTTCTGGTTTGTTAAGGGCAAAATAGAAGGTCCAGTACACAAAAAACAACCAGTATACACAAATTATTAATTATGATTATGAAATGTGATTTAATTATGAATTTTACCCATTAATTGAACTCAGAAGCTTGATAACACTTACTTATACGGTGTAGGCATCAGCCCTTAGAGTGGCACCATATCAAAGCAAACTTCAACTATCTCCTCACTAAATGTCTGGCGGTGAAATGACCAAAGGTAACCAGAAAAACTGCAGATTAAATTTTCTTTTCACAAAATAGAAACAACAGGGACGATACAACCTTGTTTCACTGCTAATATCTGGGGTGTGTAGGCTGAAATGGGAACACGAGCTCCCCGTCAGGAGACGAGGCACCCGGAGATGTTAATAGACTCGTGTAATATCCTGGGTGAGCCCTCATGGTGCCTGTGCTAACACAGGGCTGACACAGCAGGTGATTTCCACAGTCGCACCAGCGCTGTGCAAGTTCACATTTCACAAGAGCGAGCTCAAAGCTCAGCTCACACACACACATTAGAATTAACTAGTTCATGTTCATCATTCATAATTTTGAATTTCAAGCTAATTTCACAGCCCAATAAACTGTTCGCATTCATTGCTCTCCGATTTTTTGAGATGAGCTACAACAAGCTAATCTTTTCTCAGAAGACTCTTCTCCTTTTCATCCATATCCAGCCCCACTTATTGCCACTGCCTACTTAACTAATCAATTATAGTACGACTGTTACAGAATCACAGAGTTTACTTTTAAAAAACAAGAAAAAACCAATAGGAAAGTATGTTTTTAAATAATATGAGTTTGTCTTGTTGGCTTGTGCTCCTTTTGTAAAAGTTTCTTGTGATCATCAGTCGTAAATATTTACCAGAGTAGTTGGTGGTTTCAACTTGATGAAATGCTTCAAATCATATTTGGTGCAGACCCGGCTGACTCTTAAGACACAACAGGCACAATTTACATTGAAATGCAAGATTTCTCCCGTTTTAAATTGCACTGATTTGTTCATTCAATAGCCATCATAGTGTTGTGTCAGTGTTTTCCCCTGTTAAATCATGCACTCCTTCTGTTGGAATTGCATTTCCTGTTTTGTCACCAAGGTGCCGTAAAACAGCGCATGAGCGTCTTTTCAGCATGTTTATATACAACACCAAGCTGCACATTATTAATACTTTTATATTAACAGTTTCAAGAAATGTGTAATAAGAAGATGTTGGTCCCAGTTACAAAACAAATAGAATTATCACTAAACTCTACAGTTCCCCACAGCTCCATAAAGCATTTTAGTGTCTTGGAGTTTATTTCTTTGATTCTAAAATGTTACTGTTGTGGTTTATTCTTGCTCCACCAATCAATCTCATTTTCAGCTATAGTAAGCAGCTATTTTACAGCTAAAAAAATTCAATTAAGCCAACTGTAAACCATCTGCCCTGCACCAAAAGGCAACAGACAAAGCAGGTGACAGGCTGGTGAACACAGCAGAGCATTTAGCTGCTGAAGGAGAAGATATTTAACTGGAATAAAGTTTAAAAAAGAATGATTAATATGTTTTATATTTCAACATTATAAGAAAATATTGTGATAATGTTTTGAGTAGTGTTTTCTGATAGAGTCCAGTAAAAAGTCGATTGTCTTTTCTTCTCTTGGTCTCTAGTTTTTCTCCCTTTTCTAATTCTGTTTCAATGCTTCCTGTTCCATCTCAGGTGTACTTCAAGCGTGATGGAGAGCTGATAGAGGTGATCTCCTACACTCAAACCCCCACCAGCGAGCAGGGAGTTGGCTCGGCGGGGGTGAGAGGTGCCAGGCCGCTCATCAGCAGGGACCTCGACGACACTAAACTGCAGCGTTCGCTCTCGCTGCTGGACCCCGAGGGGCGTTCGGCGCGTCTGTACACAGAGAGCCCCCAGCACGTCCACACTCGGGGCCAGCAGGCCCATGAGCCCAGCCCCGCCACAGAGGTCATCCCAGAGACGGTCGTGAGCCGGGAATTCCCCCGCTGGGTGCACAGCACTGACCCTCTCTACTACTTCAGTCACACTCACCTCCCCCAGAGCGACGGCTCTGTAGTCGTGCAAGCCCGACTAACCTGGACCCTCAACCCCCAGCTGGACAACGACGCGCTGTTCAGCTGCGAAGTCAAGCACCCAGCACTGTCCATGCCCATGCAGACAGAGGTCACTCTAGGTGAGAAGGACGCAGACTCATTGTGTTTGCATGCTATTCCCGTCCCTCCACCAACCTTTTCTCATCTGTCCTCTATTCTTTCCCTCACCTTATTCTATCCAAAACACTCCACCTAGCCACACACACACACCCTTTTCTTATTTCTTCTCCCTCTAATCTCTTTCTGCTGTCTCCTTGTATCCCCTTGCTGCACTTGGAAACCGACTGGGCCCCCTTATGTCTCCTTTGCAAATGTACTCAGAACAACACTGATTTTCATTTGATGTCGCTTAATTGTGTTACAGCTGAGCAGATTGCGAGTTTAGCAGGCGAATGCAAAACTCCAAGTGACTGACAGGGCAATTCATCGAGCTGTCTGTCGCTAGATTGAGTTAACTCACTACCGTTATTGAAAAAGTCAACCTGAATTAGAGAAGTCAAATGAGAATTTAGACACACTGACCAATGTTATATCATTGGGAAGACAATTTCAGAGATGTTGCCCTTCTTCGAACTTCAATGAGCATCTCCCTCAAGCTCTTCTGCCTGATGCCTAATTTTTTTTTTTAAAACGGGATAACCTCGTTTGTTCATTTCCAAACTATCAAAGCAGAAGATGTAGCGAGTCAGATAGTGAATTACGGAATAGTTAGCATTAAGTTTTAATAGTGTGTGATTCAAGAAAGACATGCACACACGCTCATTTTTTAATCTAAAAACAAAGATGGCTCCCAGCACTTCCCAATTAACACTTCAAAGGCAATACATTGGCATGGTCCTCCTGGAAACAAGCCACACAATTCTAACATGATAAACAGAGACATTATCTTCCACAAGATACCAGCCACGGTTGAAGGCAGAGAGACAGTGTTTATGAGGAGACTGAGGCTGGTACATGTTCGCCTGCTGCTTCGAGTCACACAGACACTTTTTTTTTAATCTCATATAATTTAATTTCAGTGAAAGCATTCATCGTGTTAAAGTGGGAAGCAGCTGCAGTCAGTCTGAGATGATGTGCGGAAACTTTCCACTTTGTTGATCAAAGAACAGAAAGAAAGATTACGTTTAGTAAAGAGCATGTTTTGCTTGTTAAAGACTGGAAAATGAACATTTAGGATTTGGGATTTGAGTTAAAAGTTGTCAGTTTTGTCTTAGAATTTGACTCGAGACTTGATTGCAAGGACTTGACTTGCAAAGCAATGACTTGATCCCACCTTTGCTCAAGAGACAATAGTCCAGTAATGTAGTCGCCTTTAGTTTTGGTTGCATTGGACATTTTTCTACATTTCATCAACTCTTTTAGTTGTTTTATTCAAATAAATGAAATGTCAAGAAAACAAAACCTCAAGAGGAAAAATTTCCTTCCACCTATTTAAATAGTGTTATCACTGTGGCCTCAGTCGGTCTCTGAGGCTGTGATCAGTGATGTTCGCTGGGAGGCCGCTGATCCCAGTTCTGTTGCCTGTGGGGTAAACATCAACATACCGCTGTGCTCTGAGCTCCCAGTATGTGGAAACTCATTTTAAAAGAACAAAGGGTTGTTAGCAGTTACTGTGGAGTGACCTTCAATAGTTAATCATATCATACACTTTTACCCTCCATCTGAGGTCCATCGTTATTAAACAGCTCTATGAGGACCTACAAACCGGACCAAACACAATCAGTGCATTGTTCAGATATAAGACAATACTTTGTTCCAAATAGCTGCTTTGGGACAAAGTTTGAGATTTTTGGGTTAATTTCAGTTCTACACTCGTGTTCCAGGAAGATTTCCTGCCAGAACTCAAACATATCTGGGTAAATAGGGTGAATCTACAGGGTCTCAATTAGTGAGGAAAGGACACTCCTTTCTGCTGTATACTTTCAGTTTTTTTAACTTCAGCTGACAGGAGGAGTTTACTTTCCAGATACAAGTCTTGTAAAGAACAGCTGAAAGGATTTGGCTGGTGCTATTCTTTATGTTTCTTATTGTTAACAAATCCAACAAAAAGCAGGTCTGTGACACTCAGTCAAAAGCTTTTGGGCTCCTTTTGAGCACATATCTGTAAAAATGCTACTAAAAGATGGTTAAAACACATACAGTTATTTTTAAGAAAGGTTGATTAATTTTTTTAATACAGCTGTAGTTTAAGCAAACTTATTTAAGCAAGATAGTCCATTTAAAATCCATTACAGTCCAAAGAGTCCATTTGCTGGGGAATATTTTTTAGCTACATATTAAAACACATTTGGTGCACTAGTGAGTATTTATGGCAGCAGGATTTTGTGCGAGATTGACTCATAAATAGTACACAAATGATGACAGACCATTTTTCGCGGTGCAACAGCGTGGTTTCCTGATTTATTTTTAAGTTTCAAGCACCACTTAGCATGATCAGGGTTTTTCATTTGTGTTTTGTCTTGTTTGTTGTTGCTGTCTGTCTTTTTGTAGAATTTCTTGATGCCACCCAAAATATAAAATATTGTTTTACCCTTCAGACCATTTAATCATATCAAAGCAGCGTGGAGGATCCGATGTTTGAAACGGCCCTTTGGCCCCTATTTAAAAACCAATTCCCGCAATTGATATTGTGTTAGTGTCTTCAGTTTGAAGTATCTCATACCAGAAAAACTCATATTTCAAAATGCAAGAACTGTCTCCGTCATACCCCAAAGAAATGTAGTACATCACACGCAAGACTGAGAGAGCAGTGCCAGTTAAAGGTAACTGACATGAGCTGTCTTCTGCTGAAGTATCGCAGCAAAGATCCTAACAGCTCTTTCACATGTTAATGATAAAACAGTTGACACACCCTGAGGGGAACGGGCCCCATGAAACTCTTGCTAAATGTCAAAAAGCTCCAATATTTTGACAAGCTTTTTTTTTTCCTCTTTGCTTGGTTTGAAGTCATTAAATTATCTCTACCTTTGTTCTCTTAAAGAGATGGAAGGAACATCAGCAGACATTTGTTTCTTCTGTTTTTTTTCTCGTCTCCTAAAAGAAAAGAGAACAGAAATTGTTGCGTTTGTTGATTCTAATTGGAACACACTTTAAATTCAAAGCATACACACTCCCGCTGGAGGCTTGATCCATCTTGGAACGGACCAGTATAAAAATGTAATGGGGTTGTGATTCAGGTCAGAGGTTGTTACAATAGAAATTTGATTTTCTCAGTATATAACATTGATTTTTAAAGGACTGCACTTTTTTTTTTAATCTCTGATTGAATGTGACTATGTAAAACAGTTCACCTAAGGATTCCCATCACTGATATGCCACATTCATTTATATTATGCAGCTATAACGAGATAATTGCAATCGGGATCTGTCTACATACACTCTCAGGTGTGTTTGGTCAGGAAATGAAAAGAAGGTCTTTGCGGTGCCCATAAGTAATAAATCTTTCAGAGATTTAATATTGCCACATGAGATGGAGCGACAGTCTGACAATCGACCAATGTTGCATTACACTTTATGAATATTCATGAATTGCTATGTGCTCGTAATGCAGATGGATCAGAAAGTGGCACCTGGCCTTGGAAGTCCAAAATGGGAAGAAAAAAATGTGCTACACCTCTATAAGACCTTCTTAAGATCATGAGACATGAGTGATCTATTTTCCTAGATTTTATTCATGACCATAGTGAATGTTAATAATTTAAATAAGTTCTTTGCTTTGGATTTAGATGAGCAAAGGTGTTTTTTTTTTATTCAGCATCATTTGACAAGTAGTGGAATTCTGCAGCGAGAGGAGATCCAGGCTTCCTCACATCTCCCAGTCATTTCTTTGCCAGACCGAGATAATCAAAGAGCAGATGCTCAGTTTCAGGAAGACGTCTGTGATCTGTGTGTGTGTGTGCAGGTGTATATATCTGTGTATGCGTTTTTTTTTTGGGGGGGGGGGGGGGGGGGT
>JAPZDY010000012.1:4936641-4966871 GCA_029783645.1 Ctenochaetus hawaiiensis
GGGGGGGGGGGGGATCCTATGCATATACTATATATTTCGTTATTTGTGTGTAAATGCCTGCGTGTGTGTTTGCTCATGCAAATCCAGATTTGTTATGTGCATCTCGCATGTTGTTTGTATCCACGTTCATCTGCGGCTCAGATCCATATTCATCAGCGCGTCTTATCTCCCTGCTGTGGGTCACCTAGTCTATCCATGAAAGACACCACGTGGTGCCAGATTCATCACGATGGCATGATCCAGCAGCCAGTCAGGCTTTTTAAAATTTCGCTTGCATGGCTCCCCAGCTTCTCTTTTTCAATGAAAACCAGTCATCCAGCTAATGTGACAGGTTCCCTTCAACTGCTTAAGTGTGTTGTGCAGCTGGGCAGACCTGTTGATGTTTTGGCTTGGTATTAAAGCACACCTGATGCAGGGGTGCGCAGTTGTTTTTCCGGAGGGCTTGTTTGTTCTCTGACCCCCTTGTGAAGTGATAACAGTTCCTTCTTGCAAGCGGGAGAAGTTGGATCTTAGGTGACGGTCTCATGGGACCATGGCTCATTTCCCCTGTGAGGCCGTCAACCTCACAGTGAGACTGTGTTATGTCCATCACACTGCTTGCTGCCCTAATCAAAGGTGGTGACGTAGGACGCCAACTGTCACTGTTGGAGCAAATCCCAGAAATCAGCCATCATCTTCCCCGGCCATATGCCTTGCAAGCTCTATGTGACGCCATGACACCAGTATTTAAAAATACTCTTCTGTTGGTGTGTGGGCGGAGGAAAGAGAGTGCTTCACACCATGCCATGTTGAAACTAGCCTGTAAAGCGCAAGCCATCATTAGCATGAGGCAGCCATGTCAAACTGCTCATACAGTGTCTTTAGTTTGGCTGCCAAAAGTCAATATGTGGATGTTTTTCTCCAAGAAAAGTTCCTGATCCCAAGGTTTCCGCTCTGACTTTGCACCTGTTTGACCTGAAATGCACAGATTTTCTGGAATAATCGATTCATTTATGCTCCAAAACAGACCTTCTAATTATGCTGTAATGATTATTTCACCCTTTATAGTGCTTGAATCCTCTTTTTTGTGCTGTTAAGACAAATATGCTTTAAAATACACAGGCAATGCCACATGTTCAATACTGTTTACATATATGATGGTTGAAACCGCTAATCCATTTGTCCGCCGCCCTCTTGTAGTCGATGGCTGCCTAAGAAAAGGCCGTGCTTCATTAGCCACAGTGGACAGTTTGTTGCCAGATTAATAGCTAAATACTGAGGTCATTTGTCTGTTTATTTATTTATCTTTTGGTTTAACTCATCGATGAAAACAAGCACCCAGTGTGATTTATATTGAGAGTTCAGACCAAATTAATTGAGGAACTCCTGGGGTGGACTTGTACAGGCGTAATTGATAGGCTGCCCTTAGCTTGAGTCAAATCGCATGTGCTGCTCAGTCCATTTGTCTAACATATGGAACTGCACAGCGTGTGGAGCAGTTATCTTTAGGGGAATTGTTAATCATCTCAAATCATGCAGAACCAGCTTAAATGGGCCTAATGCAGTACACCGTGTGGTTGAGCCGCAATGAAATGACTTACCTTTTTATAACATTATGCAAATCAGTCATTTTTATCTCGACGGTACATACACAGGACAATCACCAACCCCTCACAATCTCGAGAATATTAAAATATGCCTACTCCCTCTCCTGCTTGCGCCCCCATTGTTTTAGAGGGTCCAGATGAAAGCCATCTGGGGGCTGCTGTCCACACCAAGACAAGGGAATTAGCTCTCTGAGTGTCCCTTATCTCACTGCCTCCACACTCCACCCGGTGCACTCTCATTCTCCTCTAGTAATGAGCATCTACCCAATTTAGTTCCTTTTCTCTTCAAGGGGGAATAAATCTAGCACAGTCCTTTGGATGAAAGAACCTGCAGGTCCCGCGCCTCTCGCCCTGTGACCTTAATTGACAGGAAATTGTATTTGTCTCTCTCCCTCTGTGACAAAACAGGTATCCGGCAGGATTTGCTCTCCACGCTCAGAACAATGACCTTTGTCTCTTTGTCTGTCTTTCCCTCCTTTTTTCAGCTGCTCCAAAGGGTCCTAAACTCTTGATGTCCCCCACTCGGGCAAAAGTAGGGGACACGGTGCGCATCACTGTGCAAGGATTCCAGGTAGGATCGCCTGGGGTAAGTGCATGGGTGTAAAGAGAAAGAAAAAAAACGACTTCAGGCTTGATGCCTGTTGAGTTTTTTTCCTCTGGAGTGACCACACTGATGGGCAGAAAAATCTTTTTCTCCCTCTTGTCCAGTGTGCATAAAAATTGTCAAGATTTTGATTTTGCATGTTGAGATGTTACATTACATATGCAGAGTATCATGGGTAAAAAACAGGAATATGGCTGTTTTATTTTATGTCTTTTACTTAGGAAAGCCTGCCACAATGCCTTCCTCAACAGTTGTGTTGTAAAACATTTTGGTGCTCATGTTTACATGTTAGCATAGCCACACACCTGAGGCTCAGGTGTGGCTGCAGGCATCTGGAGATTAGGTGGGTCACCTATTTTTTCTGCTTGATGATTCTAGTCTCTGCAAAAACAGACAGAGACAATGATTTGTTGATATTCATATTGACATTATACCAGCAACGTTACACCTTTCATTACATTTCTTATGTTTTATGTGGGGAATCTGTAACAAACATGAAAGAAAAGATTGATCAATCACCTCCTGTATGTGTTTCTAGCATTTTTCTGTGGACAGAATCCCTGCATTTTTAAACAAATAAAACAGATCTTCTAATATTTATGGCCGTTGATTAAGGCAAACTTAATTCAAATAGACAAGGCTGGCACTAGTACACATATTTTGCAGCAGTTCTGCAAGATAGCCAGCATTCACAGATAAAGATAGGAGATGTAGCATCATGCAAAAAAACTTCTAATCAGAATAAACTGCCTAAAAGGTGTAAATATGTTTATGAATGATTGATGTCTATCAGACATCAGTGTCTTATATCCTGACAACAGGCAACCGTGCCTGTGATGTTTACCTTTTTTTTGCAGCTTTCAGACTTCCTGCTCCTTCCTGTAATCCCAAAGAAAGGGGCTAAAGGTAGCAGCAAAGAGATTGGCTTTGTGTCACTTTTATCCCCCCTGCCAAAAAAGACCATGTCCCCAGTGTAAATGGCCTGTGGATGGTCCTGATTTCTTTGACAGGGATGACACGTTGAAGCCAGGAAGCTGGTGCCAGTCAGGGGTGGAGAATAGAGCTAATCTTGATTTTGTACCTGTTAATGGCCCACAGCAACAAATCACATCTGTTACTTTTCAGTCACTGCTTCAGGAAAGTCTGGTCGGATTTGTTGTTTGCTTTTTTTTTCACCCTTAGGAGACATTTTCATATCAAATTCATGTTTTGTCTTGTTTTTTTGGTTTTGTGTTACGAGCTGTTGACTACACAGATTTGTAAATGTTTGCCCAGTGACCTTGGGAATCTTTTGAAGATTTTTTTTTGTTTTTTTTGAACAGTTATTAAATTGTTTTTTTTAATAAACAGGCTTGACTGTGGCATTCGGCCCAGTTTGGGCCCCTTCCGCAGCATGGACATCAGCACATGCTGCCTGATCAGAGGGCAAATTTCCCCTTATCCTTCACTGGGCCTATAGGCTTTAGGATTTCACAAGTAGATAAGATTGTGTGTCAAGACTGATAATTTAGTCTCCTGCCTTCCTGATAAAACAACATGCCAGTTTCACCGCAGTTTTTTTTTTGTTGTAGGAATTTATTATGGACGTTCATCCCACATTGTGCTCTCTGTCCACACTTCATAGCTTCATGTATGACATTAATTAAATAGGACACTGATGGGTTCAGCAGCACATTACAGATTTCATTTCGAGGTTACGTGAAAAAAGGTCTTAATTAAACCCATTTAGTTTTTTTTTTCTCGCTGGTCTTATTTTATCTTCATGTGACTTAAAGACTCTGTTCTCAAGCTGTTCACTCTTTGACCTCTGTCATGACTTAAACACAGACCTTTGAGAACATTAACATTTATTTTAAAAGACTGGACAATTTACACCAGCTTTTTCGCAACTCCTAATTAACCGGTAAGTTATGGGTTTTTACTGTATCCATTATTTTTTTGTTATTTTACGAGGTTACTTCAAGCTGTTCAGGGCAGTTTTGTATATTTAGAGCAGTTTATCTGAACTCAAGTGTTCAGTTTGCTTCAGCATGTGAGAATATAATTTGATTTTGTCTGCGCTCCAATCAAATGTACCAGTATTTTGTTTTCCTTTGGGTGAGGATTCTGAAATGTGCCCTTTTCGAGTCAACAGAGAGAGATTTTGTTTACATGTGAAAGAAAGCGCAGTTTTGGTTAAAAAAAAACACAAAGGAAGGGCGAACCACGATCTGGACTGATTTTTATATTCAGCTCATTCTGCATGCAAAACTGTCATAAGAAATGTTTCGATAAAGTTGCACAAGTTTTGTTAAATAAACTTGCTCAGGCTAAATTCGGTCACCTCTGCAAATAAACTGCACGAGAAAAAGTGAAATCACAATGAAACAAACGGAGAAGGAAACTGTTCCATTGAGCTGTAGACCTTTATATTACAACTTCTTCATTCACTGGATTTACCACTGAAGATCTGGTCCTTCTGTTGATATCTGAAAACTTCTCTGAGGTCACATCTCCAGTCTCTTAAATGAATCATTCATTTCTATAGGAAGATATATATATATCTCTGTCTTGTGAGATGTCAAGAATCTTTGATGTCCCAATGAAGTGCAGTTTCCTTTGACATGAGCCTGAAGTACCAGACACCCCTTTCTCCCCTGAAAGCCTGCTCTGCTCAAATATATTCCAGGGGCTTTTATTCCAATGGTGTATCAAATGGATAGAATAGAAGATATATAGTGTGTGTCTGTGTGTGAGTTTGAGTGTGTGTGTGTGTGTGCTTTAGTATCTATCCAGCAGTTGGACATCTGCATTGTTACACATTTGCCGAGAAGGTCCACTGTTTGTCATGCTTTAAATCGTGCTGACATCCTGCTTTAAGCCCTCTGGTGATATCATTTTTATTTTTAGCCGAGAAGAGAGCTGCAGGTGTGTGTGAGTGTTAAAGTCCGGGCTCAGCACTGCCCCCGCAGACTGAAGCGGTGGATTTTAACAAACCATTAAAAGACTAATTTACATGACAAGACTGCAGCCCAATGCAGGCTTTTGTTTTGCACACTCCATGACGGCTGTTTAGCAGGTCAAATACTACATGAGCCAGGCCTCAAAGACATTTTTTTTCTTGAAAACAACAGGTACAACTCAATAAAAAGACTCCGAAAACTAATTTTTATTGATTTTATTGTTTTAAATGTTCATGTCTTTATGTCCTTGTGTGATTTTTTTATTTTACGTAAATCACGAGACTTCAAATGTTAGAAAAGGTGCCAATTTTTTAACAGAATGCGCATGTTGATGTGACTTATTAAAACGTGTTTGTAAAATTCAAAGTAAGACATTTTAACTAATTTGTCAGCTGGCTCTATTCATTTATTCTAAACTAAACTGAACTCTTATCAAAAAGGTTTACTGTCGACAGAAAAGGAGGTCAACAAATGTACAAAACAGAATGCAGGAAGTCCTCTGTGTTAGTGTTGAATAACACAGGTTTTCTCTTTGAGCACAGAGGCGTATTTACCCTTCAGTATACACCACAAGTTGTAAACAGAACCTGTTGAAGAACAGAATCACTCAGGACCTTTTATCCAACATGGCCATTTGAGTTTGAATGCTCTAATAATGCTCAAACACAACAAACTCTGGTCCAAGAATAAATCAAAACACAGCCAAAGACCTTGGAAAGGTTTTTTTTCCTCTGCCTCAAAGAGTTAAAGGACCATTGTGTACAATATAGAGCTTAAGTGGTGAGATTCCTACAGAGTGAATAGCCTGGCCTTGGGAGAACCTATGGTGGCCAGTAAAAACATGAAACATCATCACTAGAGCAGGTATTTGCTTTGCCTTTTCTTGGTTACTGTCAAAACATGACAACAGAAAATGGCGTACTCTGTGAAACAGGATTGTCCTCCCCTGTAGATACAAAGACTCATTATGAGAATGTAAAAACACCACAACTTATTTTATTTTAAGTCGATGACACTCTAATGAAAATATAATTATGTATATTATATTCCAGTCCTGGCGTTTAGATCCCTCTAAATCCTCCAAACTGGACTTTATTTTGAATTCTTTTAAAAAGTTAAAGTTGCTGTGATTATTTGGAGAATATTTTTGTCACTTGCAGATGTTTGGTGTTCACCACAGACAGTGCGTTGCAAGCAATAAAAATGGCCACTTTGATTGGATGATCTACAAGGTTTTAAAGTCCCCTCTTTGCAATTATTAAAAGAAAATTTAGAAACCACTTCTGCACCCATTTCTTTCAAAACGACTGCAAATAAAACTTGATCAGTGTAGAATGATGGCTTTCTCTTGTGTGTGTGTGTGTGTGCGTGTGTGTGTGTGAATGTGTAATGCAGCATGTGCCAGGGAGGAATTATGGTGTGAGAAGGAGGATGAAGAAGCAAGACTTTATACCTCAGAGGTGGATCCAGACAAGAGATTCACCCTCTTACTGTGTCTTCTTATTATATATGAACATGTCAGCCCACTGGTATGAATGAAACACTGGTTCATGGAGGGTTATATTTTTAAATTGGAAAATCAGGGGGGAGTATTCTCCAGAGGGCCAAAAAATGTGAAGAGAAGAAACGGTTGTAAAGTGAAGTGTTGATTATTAATGCATGTTGTTAACTTGCCATTGCATTAGGGGAAAAATTGGAGCTTGTATTATTCATGTATCCTTTGCTCTTAATCTCTTGGCTGAGACTCTCAGACTTTCTCTGCACCACAGTCTCACCCTCCCCTCCTTCCTCTCTCTTTATCCCTCTATCCTCTATCCTCCTCCTTTCTCTTCCTTTTTTTTATTCTCTCCCTCCCCTTGTGGGGCGCTCGGGGTTTTGATAGAATGAGGTGTTCCCCGAGCCCCTCTTCACCTGGACACGAGTGGGGGGCCGCTTGCTGGATGGCAGCACCGAGCGAGAGGGGAAGGAGCTGATTCTGGAGAGAGTGCCGGCGGAGCTCAACGGCTCCATGTATCGCTGCACGGCCCAGAATCCTCTGGGCTCCACTGATACGCACACTCGCCTCATAGTTTTTGGTATGTACGCTCGGCGCGGCAACACGTCCAGGGCCACGTTCTGGGATGGATACTGCACTTTGCAACTGAACTGAAATCACATTTAAGTTTGATTAATTATTAAGAATACGATGAATATGAAACAATTTTTTTTTTTTTTTTTTTTCTGAAGTAGAACTTGGCTCCGCAAGAATTATCTGGAACGCTTATACGATTAAACAAATGTCACAGAAAAATTACATAATTCTACAAAATTCATCTCGTGTATCTACAGTATCTTTGAAAAACACTTTAGAGATTTATGTGGCCGCTTTTTGGCATGAATCATTAATGCAGCTAAGTGTGTGATTAATAAGAGATTGTATCCCTAATTGGCTCAACAACACATTCTTTTCAAGGCTGCACTTAGCGAGGATAACTATTCTCTAGCAAGGGATTCAGTGACTATTCCACCACCGGCTTGCCTTGTGCCGCTCACGCTTAAAGCCAACGGTGGCATCAAAGGCCTGAGATGAAATCAAAGATCCTTTGTTGTTGACAATGTTAGAAAAGTACTTTTGTTCAGTGGCCAAACCAAGTTAACATGTTCATCAGAAACTGGAAATTGCTCATTTACTGGTGTTGATTTGAGAGCCGGATCTCTTACAGCCTCTATTATGTTTCTGCTCCTCTGGATCCGGACTCTCTTTGGAAGAATTGGATTTGTAATTCTGAGCTCCTTCAGAGGGATTTTTTATCAAGGAGGAAAGTTTTAATCAAATAAGTTCAGCCACAGCTAGATGGATGTTGTTTGCTTCAGCCTTTTTCAGACACTTAAATGTGGTAATTTGATATGTCGGTCTCATGTTAAAATGAGCCTCCAAGTCTCTCTATCTTACGTAAAAAAAAAAACAAAATGATGTTTGGAGGATGAGCCATGTGTTTAAGTTATGTGTTCGCTTCCTGCAGGGTCTTTGCTGCATGTCGTTTGTTCTCTTTCTTCCTCTTCTTTCCTTTCTCTCTCTCTAAATAAACAAAGATGGCATTAAAAAAAACCCTTTAAAGTCACAATGACAATTAAAGTGATTTAAGTCTGATCTGACAGACCTCAGATGAACTCACAATGATGCACATGTGGATGCTGTTTGTGTGTATTAGGCAGCAGATTTCTTTACTCCATCTGATCATTTATGATAATTAAGTGTGTTTGGGGTCTTAATTAGTTAAAAAAGTGGGACTGAGCCTCCTTCAGGCTCACAGTGGTCATTAATAAAGAGTTTGACTACAGTTTTAAAATCATTCATTGATGCAGCCTGCAGGAGAACTGAGAACACTTCTTACTTCATGTGTTGTTTCAACACTTCATGCACACCAGATGCAAAAGATCGTGCAAAGAACTGCAGCTCTATCCATAATGGCTCTGTCATGTTTGAATAGATCCATTATGAAACATTTACGTAACAGACCGAGGTTTGAAAGCCCAGAAGACATTTATACTGTAGACAGGGGAAGACAGCGGTGTTGTGACGTTGGGGCTTTTGACAGTTGTACTGTACAGAAGTCAAGTCACGCAAGAAGAAGAAGAAGAAATAGGAAAAATATTTTTCAAAAAACTGCAGAAATGAGTGTGGCACACACACACACACACACACACACACTCAGGCACTCGAGCCCTGAAGAGCCCTATCAACGTAAATCAGGTCGACACCATTTTTGTACTTCATCGAGTTTGAAGCAAAGAATATTGTATCCATCACTTTTTCTTTTTTTTTTTTTTAAACCTCCTCCTGAAACACTCTTAAGAACAGGACCTAAAGTGTGTCACAAATGTACAAATTACTGGGCGGGTCTAATAAGAACTCACATTAAGGGGAAAGTGCCACTTTAGGGAGGCGTTACCTTGGGAGGCGTTTTGCTAGGAAGAACACTAATGTCTATTTAACACCCTGATGCACCCTCAGGTGTCATCGGCTACGTGCCTAGTATGGCCCATCTGTCTGCCTGCTCCTTGTAGATTGCTTCCACTCACGCTTAGGGGAAGTAAATGGTGATTAAGTGACCTTGGCACCGTCCCCCGTGGCCTTGAGATGAGACATTTCTCTTCCTGCCAGGGGTGAAGAGAGAGAAGTATTTGGGGGCTCTGCTCGCTTGGCAAAGTGTTCAATATGCATCATCAGGAATAATAGAGTATAATGACGGCTTGGTATAGAGAGTCTCCGCTGACGATGAGCAGCGCTCACGTCTTGATGATGTACATCTTTAGCCACCCTCAGTGATAATATCCTCTGAGATTACTGTGAAGTGAGTCAGCATTGAAGAGCCGGGCAGTGACACACACACACATACACATTCAGGCAGGCGGGCAGGCAGGCAGACAGGCAGGCAGGCACCAAAACTGCACACACATGCGGAAACACACAGATATGTATGCTTATGCAAATTTGCAGGGGCATGCAAACACAGGCGTGCATTTGCAGAGTGGACACACTCATTTCCCTGCGTCTCTCTGAGGAGCTGCTGTGTTAATGTGGTTTCAGTGAGACCAGAAAAGTTTCACACTTTGCTGTGTGTGTAGCTTCCCCCTCCACACACACACACACATTCACATGTAAGGTCAAAAAATAGCTCACAAAGTGGAATTCATGGGTGTTGCTAATACTGTGCAAGCCCTTGCGCCTCTTCCTTCGCAATTACTTTATCCCTGGGAGAACTTTGAAAACACATCGTCAGAGCGTATTATGCTGGGTAGACTTCAGCACCGCTTATTAAAGGTGGAGTCAGTTTCTTTGCAGACCCCCTTTTCCCACACTGTCTGGCCACAGCTGTAGTTGCATGGTCTCGCTGCAGCTAAAAGTGTTCTGGTTGTTCTGGTGCAGCGCTCTGCGTTCCCAGTTCCATTAACAGGCCCCGGTCTTCTCACTGGGGATGTGCCATTTAACATGTGCTTCAGAAACTGTGGAGTTCAGTTTCATTAGAGAGCCACAACCTCTGTTAGAGATGACTATATTTCCGTTTCTCTCTTTCTTCCCGCTCGAGCTCTTTATCCTCTTATTAACTCTTTTTTTTCCCTCCCTCAGTCACTCAGTCTCTCAGCTCCATTTTTGATCATCTCAGAGTTGATCTTTTTTTTTTTCTGTCTTTGTTCCCAACAGAAAATCCAAGCATGATGAAAAACACACAGAATCAGAACAGTAAGTATCCGAGCCACAAAAAAAAAATGATGGTCTTTAAGTGTGTTGTCACTATAATGCATCTAATCATCACCGCTGTACTGCTTGATCATCACATTTCCTGGAGAGACGTTGTGTGTAATATGAGAACAAAATGTGACATCGCTGCCTGTTCTGTCAGAAAACTGTGTGCAGACATCTGGCACTGATCAGAGAGGAAAAGTCTTTGGGTAGATTGAGGTTTCGACATTGCAGATATTGACAGGTGGATGTTTCTCATTCTGTCCTAAATGCATCTTCCTAGATAGTCTGCATGAGAGTGATTCAGTCAGGATTCATCTTGGCTGACGTTCAGCAGCAGCAGCAGGCAAAAAGCCTCTTCCAATGACTTACCAAGCCTGTCACTTTTGGTTGAGTGCGAGATTATCAGTGTTTTATATGTGCAGTGGTGGCTCATTTGCGGCTTCTGAGATTATCATATGTAAAGATGAGGGATTGTCAGGAGGAGCCGCAGGGCTGTGACAACAATCCTTCCATCTCTCCCTTTTTTTTCTGCTGCTCCCTCTCTCTTTCTACTTCAATCTTAATGTCAGTCTCTCCTCTCCTCCTCGCCGACGTTTCACACTCCTTTTCCCGTCTTTTCCCATCGCTGAGCTCTCTTCCCTTTTCATTTCTGGGTTCTCTCTCCCTTCTCCACCACCTTATTTCCCTCTCCCTCGTCTATTCTGCCTCTCACCTTTCCATCATATTTATATTTCCTACTTTCTCCTCTTTCACCTGGCTTAGAAATTAGATGCAGATTTGCATGCGCTCTGGCCGTGTGGTTGGTGCAAATTATGCTGTATGAATGAAATAGATTGACTGAACAGCCAGAGTTTGAAGTTTTGTCAGATGGTCCAAAACTCACCAAGACTGAAATCAGAATGAAAAATTACCTTTTAAAATTAGCAATCAGAGTGATGAAACAGGGGAAAGAAAAAAAAATTAACATAAATAGAGACTCTTTATCAGCTCATGTAGTGTAGTCTCATAATCAAGACTCCTAGCTGTATTCCCTCAAAGCTCTATAAACAGACTAGAAAAGTATAAAGTACAGAAGTAATTATTAAAGTATCCTCACTAAGATTCTGTTAAAATCATTAGTAATATGCCCTAAATTCTAACTTTTGCACCATGATAGTAAAATTTAATAGAGCATCTGTATTATTAAAGTTTTTTGTCATTTTTTTTACACTTAACTGTCATTATGAAGTAAAAAAAAAACATATTTGAAGGTGTAATTTTATGGTGTACAAGCCTTTGTGCATGTGTGTGACGCCCATGTTTGTCCCATGCGTCCAGTGTGAACAGATTCCCAAACAGATGGCAAGTGGAGCCGAACTGCCCTAGTCAAATAAAATGTGCACAGCCTTGTAATCTGACATCGGATTCACTCTTTTTCTCGCTTCTCCCGTTTCCTGCTTTAAAAACATTTCATTATGTCCCTCTTGTCTCCCTCCACACCAGTTTCTCTGCCTCTCTTCCTTTCCCTATTTGTTTTTTCCCCTTTCGATTCCTTTTCCCTTTCCAGTCTCTGCTAGTCGTATCTCAGGGATGCAAATCTGAATATGCAAATGCTATGGTAAGCACAGGAGCAGGTGTGTCACAGCAAGGACAGAATCAGGTCAGCATGGACGCGCAGACATGCCTTGCATGCAAGTCAAATTGGTGTACAACATGGCCCCTCGAGAGGTCACCGCACATGTGCCCGATGGCATAATGGCTGAATACCCGACTCTTCGCCTGGTGCGAGAGGAAAGATCCACCCTTGTCAGTCAGTCAGTCAGTCAGTCAGGGCCGCAGCAGACAAGCGCACCACGCCTCCCATGAGGGGTTATATTCATTCATCTCTGTCAGAAATCCAGTTCCCCGGATGACTTGTCGAGCCACACAGTCTGGCAATGAACAATGTTGGAGAGATGAGTGAAACTGAGGACAGGAATGTGACATGCTGTCGTACAGTCCTGCGACCGACGGCCTCGGCCAGCGAAGGAGTCAAAAGTTTTGGATTTATCACCCTGTTGGAGGGGGTGCATCATCGCGGCTTAGACACGGTGGTGCATTTATGGACCGAAATTCATTAAACTAAAGTCTCAACTGATGGACTTTGCATTCATTGGCTTAAAAATAACAATACCATCTGCCAGGAGCTAAAAGAAGTCATTTGCAATTTTAGATTATTTATTTAGTCATTTTTTTGGTCAGATATGCTACATCTGTCATGTTTCATAGTCTCACACAAAACTCTAACATAGCTCCTCTTTTAGAACAGAGGTTAAATCAGAAACTGGGACCGGACTGGTAGGAGTGCAAACGAATGCGTCATGGCAACAGTCAGAAATATCTAGGTTTCTTTTTTTTTTTTGTAACCGCAGCTCGCCTGATTTAAAGCCTCTGTGGAGTCACGACCATCATGTAGTCACAGGCGAATCCAGGAAAAGAAAAGAAAAAAAGAAAAAGCATTATGTTTTCAGCTGGCATTGTAAGTTCGGCACAACTGAGGTAGAGTCATGTTTTATTAAAGGAAAAAAAAAACACGTTGCCACAGAAATCAGTCCCAGTTCAAAATTCAGGCTGGCAGAAATGCACTGAGGTTTGAGCCAAAAACTGAAGGCAAACAGATGGCTGGGCGACTTGCATCTATGATTGTAGACTGAAAAGGGACCTCAGATGATGATCTTACGGTTGGATGAGCCCATTACAGGATCAGATGCTTATTGAGAAGATCCACTTTTTATTGTATGACATGCTTAAATAGAGTGATTGTATGCAGAAGGTCGCATCACAGACTCCTTTGGAGATTTACAATCATGAGGGAACCGTTACGAAACCTTGATAGTTTAATTTTAACAGTCATAATAAACAAATGATCCAGTTGTTAATCGTCCAACTCACAATCATCTAATCATCCAGACTCTCTTGGCTGATTCACCTGACGGGTTTAACTGCGATCAGATGAAATGTCGAGTCCCACGAGTCTTGTCTTACCTCGGATTGGTCGGTTTTACATGTATCCACAATCTCATCAAGATCTGAACAAACTGTTGGTTATGTCAGCAGAATTTACGCCCACAGTCGGTCACAGCATTCCTCCCACAGTGGCTCCAGTTCCTCTCTGTGAGGCGTCCATGAGGGGGCCACAGAAAACAACAGTGTATAATGCTGCTGTCCCTGCTGATCTCCCCTGTACAGTCTCCTCGCTTTGAGCCTCAGAATAAGAAATCCAGAACCATAAAACAATGAAATTAGGGCTTCATCCTTCAGAGCTTTTTTTTTTATCTGAGAATACAAATATTGAAAAAAAAACAATCTTCTTGTTTTTCTGAACTGCACCAAAAGGCCGTTTTAGGACACTTCTGGGCCTTTGTGTAGCGATTTGTCTACACAGCATATAGAAATCAGCGTCCTCCAAGACCCATATTTTTATCTATAATGTTGTCGTCCTGACTGTCCATACTGTAATTTAACTTTGGTGATTTATTTTTTATAAACAACATCTACTGCATGTCTGTCTGTCCGTCTGCTCTGCTACTCTTCCTGATGTTCCCTCCATTTTTACCTGCTAAGGGATTTTTACTGAAAATCCACGTTCAGCTTGACAGTACATTATTATTGTTCACTTCAAACAACCACAGGAATTTCTAATGATGACTATACTGAAACAAAGAAAGGTTGGATTGTGTTGTCATCATTAGCATCGAGTCACAGAGCCTCTAGTCCAAAAAAAAAACAAAACAAATGTGACTTCAAGTAACAGATGGTGCCATAGAACAAGCGACCATACAGCGAGAAGATAACACATCATGGGATTCAGGTTAAATGCACTTCATAATTACTTGATCAAAAAAAAAAGAATTAAAACATGGAGAATGTCAGCTGCTTTAAAAATAACTTAATCTAATTTATTGCTAAACATATTCTGACATTTCAAACTCAGTTTTTTTTTTAACAAAATACCATACAGCTAATTAAGGAGTAAACAAATGCATTGTGGTTGCTTGTAAAGAAAAAAATTTATGAAAAGTAGTCAGAACTTATTGAAGGAAGGTTGAATCTTGACTTAAATACATGATGACATTTTGCCTTTCATTTAATGAACTTCTTGTGTATATAAGAGTAGTTAGGACTAAAAAGGCCCCCTGGGATGAGAGATGAAATATTTTTGAGTAACTACAACCAAATCCAGTTGCCCAACATTCAAACTTTCTTGGATTATTATAACCTGGATGATTTTTACAGATGTCCTACCAGGAAAATTTATGCTAAAGCACATTTAAATAGGTTTATGGGTAATGAAAATTGAGATTTATGTATAACAACACTGTTTTAGACATATAACTTTGCTGATGATGTGTACAAGTTGTGTGTGTCTCTGTCTAATGAACCGTCTCTTTGGTGTTTGTAGATGGAGCCTCCTGCATGGACATGCTCGGACTTACGTGGCTGGCACTTGTCCTCACAGTGACAGCAGAACTGACGTGAAACCCCTCATCTAAGACACTCTCACTCTCTCTCACACACACACACACACACGCACACACACGCACACATGCATAGACATATATTTGCCCTTCTTACACTACATCCACACACACTTCTTTCCACGAATCCTCCAAGCCTTCTCCAGTCATCAAGAGGCCCTCCATGCGTCAGTCGATCAGGAAACAGTTCCACCACAGGATGGCTCGCCACTGTTTTTGTAACAAAATAATAACCGAGATAATGATATCAAAAGAACAACGTGAAGAACATGACAGAAACCACCTCCTATACAAGTATAGCCCTGCCCAGTTACACCCTTTTTTTTCTTCTTTTTTTGTTTCTTGTCCCACGTCTGCCTGTTGATCAATAAAATCAGTTGATTTGAAACAGAAAAGAAAATAAGCATTTTGGATTTTATTTTGATAAGTTGAAAAAAAATGTCATTGGCTTTGACTGAGAAGTGGAAAAAAAAGCGGACCTGGCATAGGTTGTGCCACCATGTCAAACCACACCTGTCTGTTAACATGTCCCTGGATGCACCTGATTAGCAACAAGCTGATAAAAACCACAGGAAAACAAACACAGATGCTCCAAGAGAACCTTCTTTCTTTTTTTTTTTTTATTAATATACACATATTCCTTTTTTTCCCTGATGGCCTGGAATGTACCAGAGGATTTAAAAATGCATTGAGAAACTAGAAAAAAAAATCTCCTTTTTGAGTGTATTTTGTGTACATCAGTGTAAATATTGAAAATAATTAAAGAGGTTATATGGGTTATGGTGAGGGATGGTTGCCAGATAGTCGGAGTTTACACTTCTCCACCTTTGTTTGTACTTCATTCAACACTGTTTTCAGAGATAACTCCTGGCTGAAAGGACATACACATTAACAGCCTTTCTGCTTCTCATTTGGGCTTTTTTATATCTATATGGCAGGTCTCCAAGGACAGAGTTTAAAAAAAAAAAAAGAAAAATTATCTAACATATGTCTGCTGTTTTGGGGTTGTGGTGCATGTGACGTTCGAAGATTCTTTCTCCTTTTGGTGTGTTGCAATTGAGAGCACTGCAACTCATTGTCACTGGCCTGTAATCAAGTTATTTACTTGTGACATACTATCTTAAGTGACCTACATTGTGTACAAAAAAAAAAAACGTAACTCTTACCCAGACATTTACAGTACTAGTAGGATCATTTTAGCCGCCATTCCAGGGAGGTGCTCACCTGAGGCAGCGTGTGTAAACAGGGTTGTTGCATTTGTTTCATTTCACCTGTATTAAAATGGAGAGATGATAAAACTTACAAGCCTTGACTTTACTTGCAACACTGTGTTTCGAACATGTTTCAGCAGTATATGCTGTCTTCCAGTCTTCTCCCATGCTGGGCGCAGGTGATATTGCACAATCCTGCATGTCTAGATTGTTGCAGGAATTGTAATTTTTTTATGATAATCTCACTATAAATGAGAATTCTGAAGGACAGGCAGCGTAGGCCGCCAGAGACTCATTTTCATGCCTGCTGAATTATACGCCAGCTTCAAAAACGACTTTGATTCCGATTTCTCTGATTGCACTGACCCCAGCGTGACTCTGAGGAGATCCTGACATTGCTGTTAACCATTTGCAGTTTGTTCTCTCCCACACAATGAAGAGTGGCTCAATGCAGAGTAATCCTGCATTTTTTTGGATTTGACAAGAATTGCAATTTAAGCTATTCTAAGGACACAACATGTATTTAGGGATTAGGGTTTAAAGCAGGTGGGAGGTAAGAGGAGACATTTTTAAAGCTTATCCGTTTGGAATATCGGCTCACCTTGCCAAAGTACAATCCATATTCCTGGATTCAGGAGATGAGCGCTGCATAGCACAAACATTATTATCAGACAGTCGTATGCGCATTGAATTATTTTTTTTTCCCTGCAAGTGAAGCAAAGGGCATGAATCTTTGTCCACCGACTGTGTAGCATTACAACTCAGCGATCACTTTAATTTTAATTCCAGAGGCACTTCTGTGCTTTATTTACTTTTATTTTTTTTACTTAGTTCACATTCAGGAGAAACAAACAGGTCCGTCGGCGTTTCTGAACACATTTGAAAAATGTGCAAATTGCCTCCATAAAATCATCATGCCAAGAGAGGAAGTATATTATCACTTTGCATATGTTTGTGCATATCTATGTAATCAAAATATCCACAAATCAATAGCATGTAGACCTATTTAACTTTTATAAAATTAGTCCGTCACTGCACAAAAGGAAGTTTCTATTGTATTCATAGATGCATTTGTTTTTTTCCAAATTATAGGGACATCGACGTGAAAGCAGTTTTTGATTGCACCTTACGTCCATTCTGTTTATTTATGAAAAGGTTGATGAGGTTTGAATCACCCAGGCTTCATCAATTCTCCTTTTGTTTCCCTTGCTGACTACATCCCTCCTCTGCCTGCCATGCTTCACTAATCTGCATATGTTATACAGGCAAAGCCAGCAAACACCTGTTAAAAAGAAAAAAAAGTGCCTTTTGTGCCTTCTGTTCTTGTTCAGTCGCATGTTGCACACCTATCATGGATGGAACAAGAAGAGGTGAAAGCGCCTCCATACCACAATGCACATGGCTGACAATCATGTTTTTTCTTTTTTCCCCTCACCAGTGTTGTGAATAGTTCACCTGAGCTGGGAGCAGTGGTGAGGATAAGAATCTGCCTCTTTGGCCCTTCGGTGAATTATTCAGCAGTCTGTCATGTGTGCAGAATCCAGTTTCCTTTATATCGTTGTCAGGCTCGAGCTATCGGATGACCAAACAGCAGCCATTTCACTGAGGACACCTGACACACCCTCTTTATTGCTCTCCATGTGATGCACGTGTTGCAGTGTTAAAATAAACACTGCTCTTTTGTTGACCACGGCCTTGCTCGAGTGTGTTATCAGCAACGCAAACGACAGCCTGACAGCGGCGCCTGAGTGACGTGGCTCCTGTGTGACAGATGTATGTTTGCATTTCAACACGGTGCATGGAAATGAATGACACTGCCAGGGTTTCTCTATGGTTTCTCTGTGTCCCGTAATACCAAGTGACTGCCTGCTATTTTGTTGTTCGACAGCAATCTCGGGCTTCTTCTCCTTCAGACAGTAATTTAAGCATCTGCACTGGTACAGAAAAAGACCTTTGATCTGTGGCATGGCTGTGCAAACAGATGTATCCTGGTTATTAAGTATTTGATAAATGTCACCTATCATCACTCTCCACCCGTTATTCAAACCATGTTTTCCTCCTGCAGCTCTGGCCGTGTGTTTGAGCAAGTTAAGGAGTGTAATCTATCATCATGTTTTTAGGAAAATTTTCTGAAATTGGCATCATAAAGCGTGACCTGAAAAACTTCCTGCTCACATAAACACAAAGTTTATGCACTTAAAAAACTTACTGACTAGAGTTGTTTGATGACAGTTGATAGCAATAGGAAAAGCCTGTGCTAGCCAGTCAGCAGACTGCATTTGCAAATATTGATCTATAGTGTATAGGCATCCTCTGTGTATGGCTATTAAATCGGCATCTTTACAAGCCACAGGTGTTGCATGACCGGTGCTCCGCCTCTACAGAGCCAGGGATGCAAATAGTGCCTCTAAAGGTATTACTTTACACATGATCCTCTGAGCAAAGAGACGCAGTCATAAGATCACAGCAGCTCTTTAACAATGAAAGCCAGACAGCATGCCACCGTCAGCTGAGACGAACTGACAGTAACATTCAATAGGATCAGTCAACCAGTCGTCGCCGCCATCACTGCTACAGCTATGCCCATCGCAGAGCTCCTGGGAGTCCAGTTCGACATGCAGCTGCTGTTGAAGCTGAGTCTGTCCGTGGCCGCGGTGCTGCTGGTTTCTTGGGCCTGCAGGTTCTACAACTCCAGGAATGCAAAAGAGGATCAGGTCTGTGTGGAAGACAACAAAGAGCCGGAGCATGCAACCTGCCAAAACTGCAAGACGACGATACGATGTCAAAGCTCACCGAAGCTTGACAGTGATGATGGGTGCAAGCAACCTAAACTGTCACACACGGACCCGGCCGGCGATGACCTGACATCTGACAGCACCGAGGAAACACCAGCAGAGGTTCGTCCAGGCCAAGGTGAAAAGAATGAGGATGCTTTTAGTGTGTCGTATACTGACCAAGATACCAGCTTGAAGGGAGAGATGCTCACTCATCAGGAGCAGGGAAAAGCTGCTACAAGTAATATTTCATTCGGATCTGCTTTGAACCTTCCTCAACCAGCAGAGAGCGGGGTAGCCAGTACAACGGGGCGCCGTTCCCCCTGCTTTCTGCAGAAGCTGGAGGGCGGTGTGGGTGTGGGCAGGGAGTTAAGGCAGGACTTGGAACGCCAGGGGGCTTACTCAAGCTTCCTCTCTAAGGCAGAGATCAAAGTGGAGGATGCAAACTTGGTGCTAGAAGGAACAGGAGACCAGGTTGTGCGTGGAAAGATATACGATTATTATGTTGAATCTTCCTCTCATTCTATTACAGACTCAAATGTTGTGCTGGGTCAGTTTGAGAGGAACTCTGAGTTGCAACCAGCGGAGTTCGGAAACTGTGGCAGCGGTGGCAGCCCCATCGAATCTCCCTCCTCTGTGAGCCCCATCATTATGCGTGATCTGGTTTTACAGCCGAGCACTGTTGAGGATCCCTCCTCCTTTGAAAGCGTCAAGCTGAGGCACCCCGTGAGGCCTGCACTCCTACGCAAGGAGAGCTATCTGTCTGCAGCTGAGCAGCCTGAGCTTTCCATCCCCTCTCTGACACCGAAAGCCCCTGCCCATGTGACTCACTCTCTGGACTCAGCCAGCATCGAGTCCATCACTGTTCACACCATGATCTTAAGCTCTACAGACAGCAAAGATCATAATGTGATGGAGGGAGCAGATCTAGAGACTGTAGCAGGGGCTCCGTTTTTACACCTTCCGGCAAAAACTCTTGACAGCACAGATTTGGAAAGCTTGAAGAGTAAACTTGATCTGGGTAACTGTTTGGAGGCTCTGTACTTGGCCAAGAAACATGGCCAGACCTCTGTGCAGCAAGCAGCTCTGGGAGTCATGTCAGACAATTATCTCCAGGTGCTCAGGGACCCCAACCTTTATGGGCGGCTAATGGCCGGCGAACGGGAAAAAATCCAGAGGCAGAGAATGAGAGGGAGGAGGTTTGTCATGGTGGCAGATATGGACCCTCAAGACTGGGCAAGGAGCACAAGAGGGCAGGCAGCAGAGACAGAGCAGAGGAGAACATCCAGTGCAGTGTACTATTATGATGACTACAAAGACGCCTGGCACACACTCTGCCTGATCCCACAGGAGGTCATCTCTAAAGCCTGCGCCATGTGCACAATGGATAACTACTTATTCGTGGCAGTCGGCTGCCAAGGCATGGACAGAGAAATGACACCCTCAAAGCGAGTGTTTTGCTACAATCCTTTGACGTCCATTTGGAAGGAGATCAGTCCGATGAATGAAGCCAGGCCCCGCTGCAAACTGGCAGCTCTTGAGGGCTATATCTACGCCATCGGAGGGGAGTGTCTCTCCTCGGTAGAACGCTATGACCCGCGATCGGACAGATGGACATTCGTGGCTCCGCTGCCTAATGATACGTTTGCTGTCGCTCACCAAGTCACGGTGTGCAAAGGAGAGCTCTTTGTTTCTGGGGGAACGCTTAGATGTATGCTGCTGCGCTACAACCCCGTAACCAACACCTGGAGGCTGAGTGTGTTACCAGGCAGCAGAGACAAAACTGCAGATATGGTAGCTGTGGGGAGATTTCTGTATCGATTTGACATTAACCCACTGCTGGGAGTCAGCGTGTACCGTTACCATACGGTGGCTCGGCTTTGGTACGAGTGCAGCTCCAGACGACTCCTGCACTGCCCTGCCTTCCAGTGTGTCACGTTGGATGACACGATCTATTGTGTCAGCCGCCAGTTCACCATGAGGTTTGACGCTGATGAGATCTCCCCTGCTTTTGGAGATGAGGATTTGAGTGTCCTCTCTGTAGCGAAGGGCATGCTTTTCCCCTTTGTCCTTTCACTCCCTGATAAGAAACCTCAGCAGACCAGTGTGTAACGAGGACTCAGTTTTCCATTGATGATGATAAGATTAGGTGGTGATGGAGTATCCCTACAAGAGCATGTTTTACATCTAGTTTCTGGCTGACTGAGGGGGTTTTTTGTTTCCAGGTTTATGCTCAAGCCCACTCAAAATGATATTGCAAAACTGTAACCACCGTGTTGCCATTTCTTTCAGGCGTTCCTAAGATCACATTTCCCCAAAGCTTTTGTTTAAACTACTTTTTTTTTTTGCATTGAATTGTGTAGTGCAAAAAGAAATGTGTTTCCTGTGTCTTGGTCTCTGGCAGTAGATGTAAAGTATTAGAGTGTTAATGTTTGCCAAACTACTGTTTGCTTAGATTTACGCAGGACGTGCTGCCATGTAAACTGTTTGCTTCTCTGATTTGCTACTCCCTCCTGCCATTAAGTAAGTTTTATAACATTCCAGATGCTTAACCTCTTTAGCTGTATGATAATTCATAAATAAGGCTTGGAGCAAATGAGTTCATTCATCTCCAACATGTTACAGAGATTGGGCAACAAAGTGATGATGTATCATTGCTCCACTGTGGAGAGCACAAATATAAAGTAGACAGTGGCCTAGATACAACACAATTATCTACAGTTGCTCTTTAAATGTGACAGAATGTAAATGGGCTTTTGCACTTAGTATAAATAGGTGAGCCTCTGAGAGCATTTATCACCACTTTTGAAACTCTTCAAACACGCAGACGTGCAGTTATTTTTATGATTTAAGTCAATCTTCTCTGGTAGCCATTTGTTTTCATGTTGACATATGAGCACATTCTGTGTTTATTGTACCAGCTGAATCTCTCATTTGTCCTCTGTTGTTTCATAAAGATCAAAGAAATATATGAATTTGTCCTTTTTTGCATATTACTCTACAACTGCTCTTATGCCAAATGTCTATTATAGTATTTGTGTGACTGGTAACCATTGATAGAATAACACAGGAACAATCTAAACACACACAGTTCATTATTTAAGGACTGAGCAAATGAATTAACAGTTCAAATATGCATGAAAACTATACAAATATTTAATCCCTTTACTGTTTGCTTATTTACAATTAAGTCTATCGCTATACATACTGTTAAGCTGAGGACTTCAAAGACACACTGACAGGTTTATGAGAGTGACATGCTGCTATAGCACCATCATGTGGCTCACCAGGTAAATGCAACAGTGCTTTGGGTGAGACGTGTTAAGCTCCAGACTTCCCATAACACAGAGGCATCATGTGACACGCAGGCATCAGCAGTACAGCAGAGTGACTAAATAGCCAACAGAGGGTGAAACAGAGGGCTTCAGCTGCACTGAAAGGCAGCAGGCGGGCGGGAAAAGAGGGGAGGCAGCCGCAGATGGTTGACCATCAAAACACGAGCATCTTTCATTCTTCCTAATTAAACACTTTGATTCCCTGCAACTAAACACCTAATGGGCTGGGCGTGAGACACGTCCCCTCAGATGTTGCCTTGCATGACACATGGCTTCCTGTTTGCATCAAACCTCAGGTCAGTCCAGCAGCAACACTTTTTTTCTATCTTTTTATTTATTTTTTTCCCACAGAGTATCTGAGGTTACACTGACACCCTATTGTTCATTTTAGGTATTAAATGTACAGAGAGGGGAAGAATTTGCATGTAATTATCCTCTGGAGCGGCCAACATAACATATAGCTCCCTCGTCTCTTCTTCCTGCACACAAACACACACACATGCATATATATGTGGGTATTTGTGTGTGTGTATGTATATATATATAAATATATATATATAACTAAAGCAACTCTCAACACAATAGGCAGTAAAGCTACAGTAGCCCTCACAGCCACATAATGAGAATCGTTTTTTAAAATCCCTTTGATTCCCAATTGGACTGCTTTGTTAATTTTTTCATGCAGACTTTAAAAAAAACACACACACAAAGCAGCACCTCTTTGATCAAAGCTTCTAAATTAACAAGCAGCATGTGAGGCAGTTCAAGAGCCACAGTGTTGTCGCTAAGCCTGTTGTGACTGTGGACGCAGTCCGAGACAAGGATCTGGGATTTGTAGCAGCGAGCGCCGTCTCAGATCCAGGTCCTTGTTGTTGTGATTGGCTGCGTGGAGGTGGCTGGAGAGCGCGCGTGAAGCCCTGGCAAAGCGGCTCTGGCAGAAGGTACTAAGTGGGTGCCTCTGGTACGCCGACCTGTACACAGTCAGTGATTGGAAGTGTGACTGCTGCTTTTCCAAGCACTGCTTTGCAGACTGCAGCAGGCCAAAGTCTGTTGGACGGACTGTAAAGGAACACAGAAGAGAAAGTCGCCATGTAACTGCAGCCATTAATTACACTGGTGACTGATTTGGAGTTATTGAGTATCTTTAATCGCTAGCGAGCACAACTGTTGATGCATTCTGCCAATACAAACTTTAATGTGCTTGAGTATGTTTGCAGTACACTCAAAACGCTGGTGCCTGCACAGTTTAATATATAATTTCCCATGTATAATCTGTACCTTCAGGCAGTAGTGGCATGGCATCTGTGGTCTTAGCAGAAATTGGCTGAGCGGACCTTTCATGCTGCCATGTCAAGCTGTCTGGATGCCATGGTCTCAGACTGGGCAAAGAATGGGTTTGCTTACGCCCGTAGCTCTCTTCATACTGTGTGACCAAGTAATGAGAGGATAGCGGGCCATGGTGGGCAAATGGCAGCTTGGATGGAAGCCCCTGGAAGACAATACAGTAAGTCTCGACAGAGCATAGTTTGCATTGGCCTTCGCTGGATTAAGATTTAGAGGGCACGACCTGTTCCTTAACAATAATCTTCAAAAGGCTCACCATGTGACAGTGGCAAATTGCTCTAACTAGCTTTTAAGGGCCCAGTAGGACTGATGATTTTACACATTTTTTTTTCACAACTGCTGAGTCCGACCAGCAAAACTTGCTTTCATAAAGAGTTTTATCACAAGCCTTTATCTTGGCCATCAATATTATGCAGAAGCGGCCATGATCTAGAGAAGAAAGCCCTGACTTGCAGGGGCTGTGACAGGCATTCAATTGGTGTTAATGCCATGAATGAGCAGTTAAAGGCTGACCTCAGCTTTCGGCAGGGCAGATCTTCTCTCAAAGACGTCTGGCTTCGGGTCCCTGTGGGGCCGGTAGTCTACACGATTGGTGCTGTTGGCTGTCTTTGGCTCCCGAGTGAACTGTGTCGGACAGAATAAACAGACTTCACAAAGAGGTGTGAGGAGTTGGGGATGAGGGGGTGTGTGTGTGGGGGGGTCATATGCAGGGACTTGAGCAATGAGCCCAGCGCAAGGATCAGCAAAGCTCACACTTCACTATCGATCCGCACCGTTGTACAGTATTTCTTAAGTCATTTCTCCTCTCAGATCCTGAACCAGCAGCCCGTAGCCGAAACCCCTCACGTCAATGCAATTAGTCTCCGGCTCTAGCTGCTCCCACCAGGAGGCTGTGCTGATGTAGCTGAACTGAGGCTAAATAATCACTTTGCTATAGATTTTACTACCAACTGAGGTGCTACAAAACCTTTGGCAGACTGCCACTGATATGGCATTATGTTGTGGATCTGCATTATGAAAAAGACATAGACAGTCTGTGCTCTCACGTTCAATTAAGGTTGCACGCTTAAATCGGATCATCTTATATTGATATTGACATGAAGGTGAAATAGACAATAAGCGGACAAAATGCCTACCTGAAGTCTCTCTTCCGCCCAGTTGCCTACCAGCACTTTGTTTGCATACTTCTGCTCTATTCTCCAGCCGGGTTGGGACCATTTTTCCTGCTCTGTCCCTGCTTGGTTCATGCTTTATCTGGTATCAAACACAGCCCGAGCAGTGAAACCTGAAGCCCTGCTAGGACACTAGTTAGCAAGTCAAACAGATAGCGTGTAGGTGGTGTCACCTGGCTCCAAACCGGCATAAGCAGTGCAGGGGAAACAGAAGAGCTCTGTTGCTATGGATACAGCAAACACTCAAAGCGGAGGCAAAAAGAAGAAGAAGAGTATCCTGGAAGCAAATGAGGATGTCTTACATCTGTGTTTAAAAGAAATACTGTCCTCCAGGCTGGGGCATGACACTTACCTTTTAGCAGTATACTCTTTATCATTAAAATGGTGCCAGAAAATTGTCTCCAGACTTGGTGTCCTCAGGCAGCTTTTCATTTTTGGAATAAAACAGGTTTTGTTTATAGGCTTGTGTGGTTTTTTTTTTGTCCTCTGTGAAAGCTATACTTTTAATAAAGAGGAAGACTCCACCACTAGAGACCAGTTCTGTTTATTAAAATGTAAAACAAGATGGAGAGCAGAATAAAGCACATTACTGGATCCTATTTAGGATCTTTACAGTGTTTTCATATAGTCAACAACACTATCCACAACCTGCACTGCAGAGGGAAAAGTGAGCCAGTCCTGCTTAAAAAAGTTAACCATGCCATGAAAACCTTGCATCACATGTTTCCAGGTGACATTTACGTCCAAGTCCAGCAGCCGTTTCCTGTAGAGAATCCCATCATCCCTCAGGACGTCGTACTCGCAGGTGAGGATGAAAGTGGGCGGAGTTTTCCTAACGACAGCATCGTCTGCCAGTAAAGGTGAGACCTCATGTTCTAAACCATCTTTGATTAAGTGATACACCTCCCCGTCATATTCTGGTGCTGGGGGCTCAGAGTAACCCCGTTCCAAGTACTCAGGAGGTAGTTTGGAAGGGGAGAGCCACTCCTTAAAGCGTGGCTTGAGCTCGGTGGGGACATGGGTGCCTTCCAAAACGTCTTGGCTCAGCGACACATCCCCATTGAGGTACTGTAGGAAGTAGAACGCCATCCGGCCACGAAACAATATGGGCACAGCATGATTTTGCTGGTACGAGGGCAGGTTGAAATCTGCCATCTGCAGGGCCGGGTAGATGAGGACCTGAGCACAGGGGGACAGCAGATGTCCGTCCTCTCTCCTCGCCAGCCTTTGGCACAGAGCTGCTGCCAGGTTCGCCCCAGTGCTGTCTCCTCCGACTGCCACTCTGAGAGGATCCACGCTGAACTCTGCCTTGGCCACAGACAGGAAGTGACACGTCGCTGTCTCGCAGTCGTCCAGCTGGGCAGGGTACCTGTGCTCAGGGGCTAATCGGTACCTAAGAGGGGTTGAGAGGGAAGACAGGGGGGCAATATGTCGAATTCTGGCTCATTAGTAGGCAAAATAAGTTTTGGGTATTTACATGCATCATTGAAAAAAGTCCAAATACCCAACAGAGACCACGGTGGTGTCGGACTCCTTGGCGATGTGCCGACAAACTTCATCAACAGAATCTGTTCAGGATTAGCAGGACATTTCAGTTAGTCAAAGACACGATATGATATTTTTTAAAATCAACCAAGCAGTCGAGACAGAACACGACGTTATGGGAATTAAATGAAGTCAAACTCAATTAGATATCTTTTAGATTTTTTTTTTTTTACTTGATCAAATAATTACTAATTGCACAACTTGAATTCCACAAAAAGTTTTGATGCTGTGTAGAAACATAAATAAAACAGAATGAAAAAAACTGCTAATCCTTTTTTTCATAAACTCTCTTGTAAAAAGTGGGAAAAATGTATTTCATGTTCTACCTCATTAGCTTCATTGATTGTTGTAAACGTGCTTGTCTTGAATTTAATAGCAGCACCAGGTTTTAAACAAGTTGGGCAACAGAAAACTAGAAAAACTGTGGGATTTTTTCTCTTTCTAACAGGTGAAAGTATTATAAATGGGTATGACAGGAGGCATCCTCGAAAGGCCCAGTTGTTTACAAGCAAGAGGTGAGAATAGAGGCAACAGAGCCTCTGCAGTGGCTGCATCTAATCTCTGGAACAATCCACTTGTTTGTAAAAGAACTGCTAAAACTCTAGAAACTTTAAATTTTTTGGCTAAAGACTCACTTATTCTCACAGGTGGTTGAGCTTGACACCCTGACTTTATTGTGCAAGTATATTTTTACTCTTACTATGTTCTAATCTCAATTTTATTCATATTTGTTACATATTTTATGTCATATTTTAAGCTTTCACAGCACATTGGACAGTTGTAAAGCATATAACTGTAATAAGGAAGTACTACATGGCTCAGGAACAATTCATAAAACTGTTGTAAGTAAACACAATTTGCTTTCCAGTGACTGCATTCTGTTTTTATTCATGTTTTGGGGTTAAGGTTTAGTATTTCTTTAATGCGGCATATCAGAACTTCGTGTACCTATGCTGCCTGTCACCCATCCTCCTCCGTGGAAATACACAAGACCTCGTCTCAAGCCATCACACACGGCGGCTGGTTCATACACTCGTACTGGCACCTCTGCAAACGTCAGATCCTTCACACGCAGGCCTGCAGGAAGTGGTTTCAAGTGAGTCAGGAAACAGGCCACAAACCATCTGATAAAGCTGACTTGATGACAAATACCCAGGCGATGTAGGATCCGACCCTGGTAGGAGAGAGAAACCACAGGTTTACACAAAAAACAAATAGTTCTTGATGGTTAAGGTCAGAGCAAAAGTTATTCTCTCAGAAAACTCTTATTTACAATGACAACATCAAAGAAGGGGAACACTTGACCTTGCTTTTTGCACCTTTATTATTACACTTGATCTCTTATCTAAAATGTCTCTGATCTACACTTTATCAGTTGCTGGAGGACAAAGAAAGGACAGCCATCTTTGACAGAGGCCTAACAGAGCAGAGTTTGTATTTGTTATCTCGCACCAGCAGAGGCACTTTCCTTTACACTAAGGAATAAGTTAATTTAATAATAATAAAAAAAAACAATTATAACAGATGAAATTACATGTAAGAAACAAAATAATAAGTACAAACAGTTCCATAGATGCCGTAGATACTCACCACAATTGCTATGCCGACAAACAAGCTGTGAACCATGTGCAGCTTCCCACTATTTGCAACCTCACGAGGAATCTCCGAATTCATCATCTCAGAGTACAGAAGTCCAATTACCAGAAGGATGAAGGCTGCAACAAGAGCAGCGAAGCCAATTATTAAAATTGCAGTGCCGATGTCCATGGTGTTGCCGGTCTGCTCCACTAAAGGTAAGTCATTAGGAGTAACTGTTTCATGTACCTGCTTTCAGCCGCTTGCCACCCCGCCCACATGCGCAATGCGTTCTGACCTTGGTTTCACTTAATGATTTGTTTGTCTGCCTGTTGCCCGGGAAAAAAAAAATATATATATATATATATTCTTCAACACATTGTACAGCTTTGTAGCAAAGTAATTGCACATCTCCAAATAGAAACCAAGTTGTTTAGTACTGAATATTGCACAAACTATTGTTTATATTAATAGAGATGTTTTTTTAATAACCCATACATTTCCACGGTGCCAACTGGGCTCTTTATTCTTTCACAGATATCTTCTTTTCTCCTGCTTTCTTTCATGCTGGTGGTATCGGGGGGGGGGCTTTGCTGCTCACGGCTGCACTCGGCACAGACTGGCATTTTCATTGTGAGGGGTTGAAGGGAAGAAAATGTTCTGAGATGCTCCCCAGTGAAGGCTGACTGAGAAACTCCCTTATCTGAACTTTCACTGCTGATCTGTAGATGGCAGTGATAGCATGAGTATAAATAAACACAGCCTTCTGAAATATACACTATTTACATTTTTGCATTCGGCGTGCAGCTTGAACTAATTTGCCTCACACTGTACTGCATACCTACAGACTTTTTATTTTCCTCATGCAAATTCACTAACTTAAATTTAATTTCCCCCTTCAGCTGAGAATATTTTGGTCAAAGCTTCCAATGCAACTTCAGGGTCACATTTTGTAAATATCAGAAATTTCCAAAAATGAAGACAGCATCTGGAGTCATGTTGTCCTGGAGTTTTTTTTTTTTTTTTTTTTGCAGCCCTGAGAGCCTCTCTGCCTTCCCTAAGTAGCTGAGCCCAGCACAAAGCAGCCATTGTGTGGCTGCTCTTTAAACCCATCCCAGTAGCTGCATTCAGCGATACCCAGTTAAAATCACAGTGCTGGGGCCAAAAATCACAGACTGGAATCTTGTCTGAGGCCCATGAATTCATAGGATTTGTTCAGGAGGTATTCATGCACTTTTCTGTGTGTCACTCTGCCAAGCCTCAGAGACCAGGCTGACCTATTTCCCAAATTGCACTGTCACACACAAAAAGATATAGTCTGCTTGAAAAATACTGTTGCTTCAACAATTTGAGTTCAAACAACTGATGTGGTTGTGCACACAGGAGACCACTACAAATGTAGGACAGATTGTTTGCTGCAAAAAAAGCATCTTCCTTCAGTAGGACATAAACATTACCAAGCTTTTAAAACTGAAAACAATGTTTGCTGTCATTTCTAATGTTAGCTTATGATACAATAAATATCCTACAACTGACTTTTACATGTATGACAAGGCTGCAGATGCGTTTGCAGGTTATTCAGTTTCAAAATATCAGAATATGTTGCTGGAGAGAGCAGAGATCAGTTATTGGCTCAAAGGCACACCAGTGGATGTCATAGTGTTATTTGAACTCAGGTAACCTAATGTGAAGACAATACTCAAGTACTGTACTTAAGCACAAATTCATGGTACTATTACTTTAGATTACTTTAGTTTCTTTTAAACATTACTGACAACCCAGTACATCTCAGGACAGTCTTGTACTTTTACTCCATTTCTCAGGCGGTTTTAGCTACATGATACCTTTTAAAGAACAGTACAAATAAAAAGCCTCTTGTATTAGCTGGAAAATACATCTACAAAGCAGAGAGTTTTTTTTCTGAGCTGATTTAAATTGGCCTTTTAAACATACAGGAAACTTACACTGCATACATGTGATGAGCTTAAAAAAAGTGATGCACTTCTTTAGATTAAACTACCCAGCACTATATAAAGGAAATAAAAAGATCCTAAACCTACAAGTAAAGCATTAAATCATAACATACACATTAGTGAGGCAGTACTTTTATTACAAAACCCTCACTTTTGAGTAAAATACCACCAGGGACCACTAATGAGTACTTTTACTTTTGATACTTTTACATTTTTCAGAGAACTTTTACTACATAAGGTTTCAATTTAGGACATTTACTTGTAGTTGAACAGTTTTACAGTGTAGTAATAATACTCTTATCTGAGTAAAGGCTTTAAATACTTATTTAACCTTTATTTATTTTGGGGGGGGGGGTGTTGTGGTTACAATTGTCAGGTTTCTCATTTGTGTGCTTGTTCAGAGCTTAGCTGTATCTGTGTTTGTTTGCTTATTTGGCTCATTTAAT
>JAPZDY010000012.1:4972361-4991717 GCA_029783645.1 Ctenochaetus hawaiiensis
TCGGCAATTTTAAAATGCCAAACATTACTTTTTTTCCAGCCTTTATAATTTTTTTTTTTGCTTTTTTTTTTTTTTTTTTTTTCGCTAGGTGATCTTGTGGGGCCGAACAGAGAAGTGCCTCAAAGAAACAGCCGAGGAGATCTCCCTGTCAGGAACAGAGTGCCATTACTTCCTGTGTGATGTGGCCAATCGGGAGGAAGTTTACAAGCAAGCCAAGGTGGTTAGAGAAAAGGTAAACTAGTTCTATAACATCCAAGATGCTTCCACTTGCACAAGGAGAAATGTCATTTCTGACAGTGAAACACTTCATGAAATATCTCTCTGTGATGCCTCTCTGTCTCCTATGTATATGTATATCAGCTCTGCGCTGCTCTCTCTCTTATCTAATGCATAGATAACACTTAATCTGACGTATCTGGATAAGAGCAGGGACTGTTACTGACAGCCCCGACTGCATCATGTCATGAAGGCAGACGGAAAAAAAACATCTTTGACAGTTTTATTTCTCTTCTTATTGTTGTGCTTTTTGTAAATCTCAGGTTGGAGATGTTACAATATTAGTGAACAACGCAGCTGTGGTCCATGGCAAAAGTCTGATGGACAGCGACGACGACGCCCTGCTCAAATCCCAACACATCAACACCATGGGACAGTTCTGGGTAAGACTCGCAGAATATTTAAGCAGAAGCAGTTGGCGTGCAGAAGTGAGGGGGAATTCCTCCTAGCAGATTATCCTCGGTGTTTTTCAGATTTTTATTATAGCATGGCAGTATTTACAGTAGACACCTCAGACTTGTCAATCATGAGTGCTATTATGGCAGGTTAAGTAGGGTATTTCCAAATCGCCTCCCAGCTCCTGAAAACATCAGAGGGGTTTTGAAACTCCTGGCATTTTTATTTTAAATAGAGATCAAAAGACCATGTCAAATGCAGATAGAAATGCAATTATCGACCAAATGGAAATTGAAATTTAATCTGTGGGCCTATTTCTCTTGTCTGTTCTTCTTTTTTACTCCATTTAATATATTTCCCATTCTATCTCTTCACTTCCACCCACCTTGTCTTTAATTTCTCCCTTTTTTAACCCTTTTTCCTTCCTCTTCCCAGACTACAAAGGCCTTCTTGCCTCGGATGCTGGAGCTGCAGCACGGTCATGTAGTGTGCATAAACTCCATCCTGTCCCAGTCTCCCATCCCCGGGGCCATAGACTACTGCACCTCCAAGGCCTCGTCGCTGGCCTTCATGGAGAGTCTGACGCTGGGCCTGCTGGACTGTCCCGGCGTTGGCTGCACCACTGTGCTCCCCTTCCACACAAACACAGAGATGTTCCAGGGCATGAGAGTCAGGTATTTGAAGATGCTCTGTGGAATTGTTTTCTAATATTTAATCATGCCAGCCACATTGTTTTTGAAATGGCTATGCAGATCCTTGGTCCAGAGCAGAACTATTAGATGGATTTCTATAATTTGTGTGCTCATGTCCTCAACAGGATGAGTTATTTTAACAGGAGGGATCCCAGCTGACATTTGTAGTTCAGAGTAAAATATCTTTACAGTTATTGGGTGGATTACAATCAGCTTTGAAAATTGAGCGCACTTGACAAAAAAGTAGGATCTAGTTAGTCTAGTCACTCATTCAGTTATTTTCCATCTGTGGCTGTCTCAAGGCCTTTGTAGACGACACTGAACCTTGATGCTTTAAACCTTTACCAGCGCCGATCTTAGTAAAGTGTTCTGCATGTATTTCACAGATTTTTTTTATACAAATGTGAAATTACACCCAACCTTTCACATTGTTGTGTAATACCGAAACAGAAACATTAAATGTCCCGTAAAAGATCCCGTAATAAGCTAGCAAGAGCAGGCTTGGTTTGCTTTGTATTTTCAAATTACTTTCAATGAACAGTGGAAACATCTTGAAAAACTTTTCTTCATTTGATCAGATTGATAATTATTTCATCTCAAAAATTCTTTCCTTTGCAGGTTTCCCCAGCTCTTTCCACCCCTCAAACCTGAGATTGTTGCCCAGAAGACTGTGGATGCAGTCAGAGCTGACAAGGCTTTCCTCTACCTGCCATGGACTATGCACGCTCTCGTCATTCTAAAAAGGTGAAAAGAAAAAAAAAAAATCTCATCTGACGTCTTTGTTTTGTTTTATCTCGTTTCCATCAGCATAATTATCTCATACTTAACATTCTTTCCCTTGTCTTTTATGCCCTTGTTTTAGCTTCATGCCACAAGTTGCACTTGAAGAGATCCACAAGTTTACTGGGAGTTATACCTGCATGAACACGTTCAAAGGGAGGACATGAACCTGGATTGCACACAATGCGAGAGCGACCTCAGCAGCTCTGAGGTGTTAACGAAGGGAACATGGACCTTAAGACAGCTGGAAATGGAGGTGGCCCCATAATAGTGTGAATACAGACACTTAGGGGACATGCAAGGTGGTTGTTTCTGCAGGTAGATTTAATTCATAAACTGCAGGATCCACCCCGGTCCCATTTGTATTTGTGTGTGCGTGCATGTGTGTATAGTGTGGAGAACTGAATGCCATTCTCTCTGAGCAGAAGCCATGCATAGGTTCGTACCAGTAGTTATTCTGGGAGTCTTTTCATGACACTTGTTTTAGTCTGTTTTTACACCTCCTTTTTGTTTTTATTTTTATTCTCCTTTAATTTTTCTTTGAATCAAAACAAGATAATAAAATGGAGTTTTAGAGACGCACCGTGTTTTCTTTATGCATGATGAAAATAGAAAAGTATACACTTGGGAACCACATGCTGTTTTTTTTTTGTGTCTGGGTTTTTGACTCCCATGGCATTGTGATAACACCTTTGATTTTTTTTTTTTTCTTCCAAGCATGAGATCAGTGACTGTGACAGACGATGTTGTCAAAACACAAAACACACGCTTGGGGCTGGGAGGGGGAAATGTGTGTTATTGTTTGTTCTCTGCTGTCAGAAACTGGTGCGGGGCGGGAGGTGGCGTAGCTCTCCGTAAATATAATGGACTCAAAACAAGTCCGTCAGGACCCCATCACACCTGCAGAGTGATCCAAACCAGCCCGAACGAACACGGATGTGCAGAGGGAAATGTTGTGTTAGTGTAGCGCTGAAAGGCATCTTATGGTCTGGATTACCAAAGTTATGAGTAAACTTTTGAAAGAGTAAACTATTGTATTGCCTGTTATGATGACAGATATATCAAATTTGGTTTTGTAGGGTTGACCAACTCTTATATAATCCTCAATCAGTCAGTGTCTGCAACTGCTACACGTCTCGAGACAGTAAATCATATAAATGTGATTTGCTTTTGCAAAAAACCCCAGAGGCTAATGTTCCAGGAAAAAAAGGGACAATATGGAGCCTCTTTGCTTTATTGCATCTGAATCTGAGTGTGTTCCAAGGCTTAGGAGCAAGACAGAGGAAGGGAGCTGCGGAAATTCACAATGGATGAGATTTATCAATGCCAGAGTCTCGCAATTACCTTGTGATTGAGGGTAATGTTTAAAAACTGGAAAAGAAGGTCTTAAATTTGAGAAGAGCCAAACTTGGTGGCTAAATAACCTCAGATTATTGAAAAAACTTGAAACTAGAAACTGAAATAGAAAATGTTCAGGGAGCATATTCAATTAAAGGGGAGAAACTGATCTGTTATTTCATCTAATGTGCACAGAATGAAACTCTGTGACTGTTAATAGCAACAAGAACTTACCATGTTAAACATATGTTCTACATTTTGTACATTTTGGTCAATATGTTGGGTTTTTTTTTTTTGCTTTCTTGACCAAAATTTAATGATAATATCGACATCACGTACATGTCATTAGAATAAATAGGATGCTAAAGCTGGCAGCCCATTAGCTTAGCTTTGCTTAGCCTAGCTTAGCTGAGCTTAGTTTAGCTTAGCGTAGCTCAGGGACCCAAAGTGGGGAAAAGCCAGCATGCCTTCACAAGCTTTTGAATACATTTTCCAAATTTTCAAGGTGCTGAGAGTGATACTGACACTCTCATTTAACTCTCAGCAAGATAAGTCATTATTGCTTCAATGTTGAACTATTTCTTAAGATGAAATAGCACCTTGCACACCTCACTGTGTCCTTGTAGGGAAATTGAGAATGCATAAAGAAATATGTCTTTAAAAGATATACGTTTCATAACAACATGAGCCGAGAACGTTTTCACAGCTGTTTCCCTCCATCTATGTAGCATCTAACCTTTGTTCCACAGAGTCTCTGTGGCTCACTCAGTCGACTCCCCGAGGCAAAGAAGACAACCTTTTGAAGGTTGAATTGATCGGTGTCACACAGGTTTCATACCGTAGAGTAATGGTGCTTGCTAGTGTTGGTTGTGTGTTTTTTTCTTATTTGTCAAGGACTACCTGAACTTAGATTCAAGTTTGTTCATCCCCACGTGGACCTGAGACTCCTCAGAGGGTTTTTTTTTTCTTACCTGAGTCACTCAGCAAGATGATTAATCATTAAGCAGCTGTAAGTCCAGTTTTAATGCTCAGAGCGAATGCAAAGCCATTCAAAAGCGTTTTCTTGTCCTTGTTGTCGTGAGGGACACCTGTGATTTTAAGAATAGTCACTTACGCGGTGCATAAAGACAATCCTGACGAATAAAGACGAAACCAACAATGAGAACCAAACCTACATAGAAGCACAATGAAAAGTTCAGGTTATACAGCTCCGCTAAAACACAATACCATTAGGGTTCATGCTGCAATAAAATAGGTAATAATTCTGAGAAAGCTGCGTGCTGTTTTTTTTTTCACATCAGTGAATGGGAACTCATTAATTTTTAATGAGCGGAGGCTAAAATCTGATCACACTGAGGTTTATCACAATGAAAGAAGGTTTGTGGTGAAAGTAAAAAACACACTCACTACCCTCATTTTAACCTTTCATGGAGCCTTTTAGACATTTCTTAGACTCTAGATCCCTTTTTGATGTCTGCACTGTTCATGTTTGAGTCAGGAAAACATACAAACACAAATAAATATGGCTGAAGAGTCATTTCAGTTTAAGGGAAATAATTAAATCAGAATTAACATTATTGATGAACCATTTAGAATTATAACAGCCTGTAAAAAAAACACTGTATAATAATGAATTTGGTAAAATGATCATCTATCAATCCTTTAAAGTCTCAACACTCTCTTCACATAAAATGGGCGTTAATGTTTTCAGACATTAAAAAAATGCATTTGCTTCCACACATTAAATAAATATTTTGATTATAGTGTTGACTTTAGAAAACACAGAGCTTGTTTCTGTTTGCTCAGTGAGACGCTCTGATTGTTCCTCATGAGACTCTACCTACCTACCGACCTCATATATTTAGATCAGAGCAAAGAGCAATGTTCAGTGAAAATGCAGCAGAGCGGAGCGTAAATTTGTGCTTAGCTGTGGTGGCTTGTGCTGCTTCCTTTCTTGCTGTGAGGTTAATCATGAAGCCAACACTCATAACATGTGAGAGAAGAGTGACAATGAATACAGATATCTTCTGCGGATCCTGCCCTTGTTAAAAAGACACAAGTGAAATGTGACTGTCCACTTTGATGTGAGATGAACTGTGTGTGGTTTCTTAGTTCTGTAAAGCAAACAAGCACCTGATGCAAAAACTAAAAACTTTAATCTTAACGCCTTAGGTGTAATACTTCATCCTTTCGAAATAAACACATGAAGGGATATGGAGATCGCAAATCTAGATACCCCATATCTGAGCACAAGCTGAAGCAAGCACAAAGAAACCAAAAGTGAACCCATGTGAGTTGCTGTAAAAGCTTTGGATAGTGCCTGCCCTTTGGCTGCCGGACAAGCCTCATAAACATTCATTTGAATCCCAGCGAACCATAAATGCCCTCCTGTGCACTCACGATAGGGCCGCACATTGTGATCAGTAGGTGACCCACAGTGGGCGGGGAGGGTTTGACGGGCTCTGCTGAGTGTGAACCCGAGCCTCCTGCGAGGGCCTGTTTCTCATTCTCTGAGCGGAGCTGTTGCGAAAGCTCGGGGAAGAAGAAGAAGCATGTTGGGATGGAAGTAGGTCGAGGAGGCATGTAGTTCACGTATGCTGGAAGAGGAGGGCTAAAATGGTTGGAAGTCTCATGGGGCAGGTTCAGAGCAAGGTTAGCCAAATACTGAATAAATCAAAGGGGGCTTGGAAAGCCTTTTCCCCTCGCTGAAGGCGCTCTGCTCCAGGATGACTGACCAGGCGCAGGTGGAAGCAGAGGACTCAAGGTTCGGTCACATGGGGAGAAACTGGAGAGCTTAGCTGTCTCAGCTGTGACCACATTCCCAGGTGTTTCTGCTGGACATTTCAGTTTTATTTAGGATTGCACTGCGGTTTTAAAACATGTGATTACAAGAGCATTTTTTTTCCTTCTCTCTCTATTGGAATTGACGAACTGAAGAAGCCTCTTGGATGAGAAGCAGAACGTTATCAAGTACCTACAAGCAGTTTCCAGCTCCACTGGATTCGACTCTCCTTGGGTAACCATGACCTGGATAATTGAGAACCTTCACAGATCTCTTTTTTCTCCAGTCTAGGTTAATTTGAGAAGACTGTGCAGTGAACTGTATCATTACCTCTGATGCAACCAAAAATGTGTTCCTGCAAGTTAATCGTAAATGTTCACCAGTCATCATTTCCCCGTACGGCACTTCTGTTATTGAACCCTCCAAAGAAGTTCCCTCCTCGATACTTTGAAGGAAACTAACAAACCAGAGTGTATTTTTTCCTATATGCTGTCCAAGCATTTGTAATCCCAACACAGGGGCTTGGAAAGTCTGCCTCCAATGATCCATTAAATATATTATTGGCGCCTGGATCTGGACTCCATTTGGCTTGTTGTGCAGCGATGCTGAACGCATGTAAAACTTCAGCCAGAGCAAGATTCTGTCGTTATTCACATCACATACACATACAGATCCTGTGACTCCCATTTCTCTGCCAAATGATTCACTGCAACTTCAGAGCTTCTGCTGCATATGATAAATATGTTTCCAAAACACTTTATATCCTTTTGCACTTCATATGTTGTCTGCAAACTATCAGAAATGTTGGTCTGCTACTGGAATTTAAAGGCCAGAATTTCTGTTCTTTTTTTTTTTGGAGCCAGTCTTAAAGCAGAATTTGTTACACTTTTACTTAGGCTCCGAAGGAATATCCCCTTGCTGCTCAAGACAAGTGCTATCAGAACTAGCTATGTGAGCAGCGGACTATTACCTGTAATAAACCCCATAAGTCTTTGGGCTTTGTGGACCAGCAGACACTGCCTGAAGCAAATAGCTGAGAGAGTCTGAAGCCGGAGGCAACGAGAAGGTAGTGGAGTCGAGTTCAGCAAGGTGTTATTTGTTACAACGCCTTATCCGCTTTCTCCGAGCAACACTGTTAGTCCCCATCGCCAGCATGTTGCCGGGGTTCATCCATCACAGGGCAGCGAGTATGATAAAAAGGCTCAGGCATAACCCACAGCAAGGGGCCAGCCGTGACGCCTCAGTTGACCTGTCAAACTGTAAGAGTTATTATACACTGTGGTGTTAAAGGTCAAAGGGAGCAGCAAGCTCAGAGGGAGTCAGTCCTCAAAAACACACACACACACACAGTAGATAAATACTGGGAATTAGCTCCAAAGCATTGATGAATGGGTAAATTGTATAGGACATTAGACTGAGAGAGACATGTGAGGGCTGCGTGAGTGTCTTAAAATAAAACAAGCAATGTGGAGATGATTTTGAAGGAAATAACTGCTCAGCTTGTTTAACGCTGCAGTGAAACATCCAATCAGACACTTTTTAAAGCGTGCTGCCTTTACAAGTATATGCATCATACATATGCATTAAGCAAAGGGGGCTGCGGTGCTACAACACAAGGTCACAGAGATGGAAGTTTGGGGCATAACTCTCCATAAATCCTATTCATCACTGGCTGCCAACCATATCTGCACCGTCCCTTCCCCCCAGTCAGCACAGAGGAATATCTATATAGAGATCTTTGTGGGTAAAAGGTTTTGAAGCTAAACAGAAAACTCTGTCCTCTGCTATCGCCTGTTGTTCATTAAGGTTCCTCTCCAGAACATCATATCACGCCAGCAGATATGATTAGGAACGACCAGATCAGAGCGACGAGGTGCACAGCAACACATGATAAGTGGCTCCCTCGCAATAACATGTCTGCTTTTGGCTCTACAGTTTGGAATTTTTTTAAATGAAAAGAGCCCACAGTTTCTGTTTATGGTTTTTCAAAAGGACAGAAGTTGCAGTTCTGATCTTCCTGAGCTCCAATATGACAAAAAAAATAAGCCCTCCAGGTCATTCACCTACATTGTGAAGCCAAGAGAGATCTGTTTCACATGTGGTTTCCAGTGTTCTGCTTTTGAGCACTGACAGTTAACAGGGAGAAAGTGGGAGGTAAGCGCTGAGGGACAAACAAAGCAAAGCAAAGCCTGCTTTTCACTGCGAGCAGAAGGCAAACACTCAAAGGGGAAGGGTGTGGGAGGGTGAAACACAGTTCACATTGCGCGGATGGGCTCAGGATATTTATAAAGCCCACTAGGCATCACGTCAGGAGATCTCTGCTGAAAAAAATGTTGTTCCCAGATGGACCGCCTCAGCCAGATTTATTTATTACAGAGCAGCTTCCTCGCGGATTACGCAACAGTGTCGCAGCACGGGCGAACTCTGTGGCTCGGGGTCCGTTGCCAGCAGCGTTCCTCGCTCAAGGTGAATCAGATGTGGGTCATACGGAGGGCAACGTCTTCTCAGAGCTCTCGTCTGAAATCCAGAGCAGATATCAAAAGGATATACAGCCTCTCCGCGATGCCATTGCTCTCACCATGACGAAGGGAGACATGATGTGCAGGTCATAAACTCTTACTGAACCACACACACAGCGATAAGGCTGACAAAAGTAAAAATAGATGAAATTCCAGGAATGTTTCCCTCGCACAGCTCACACTTAAGACTCTCAAAGAGTTCTGTTGGTGCTAAAGCTCTCGAATCCATCACAGGGCTATATTACACAAATAGGCCTCCCAAGCGCACACAGCCTGCATGCGAGTCACATGACCAGAGTTGGCGGCCTCTGTGAACTACACCTGAACTTAGCTAAATGGAAACAGACCAAACACATAGTTTGCGTCAGGATGAAAGCATCCCTCTGGAGAGCTGTTACTGAGGGTTTTGAGGAGAGGATGTGGGTTATCAAGCAGCGCGGGAGAGCTGAGAGGCACTTTTGTAAACGATTGAGTCAGCATGGGGCTTAGTTATATGTCTGAGCAAAAATCACACTCAAGACTCTTACATCTCAGGGCTGCAATTCTCCCTCATTCTTAGCCGCATTTAAGTAAAACAAGCACCTTTTGCCAGAAATCCTTACATGCAGGTCCCTCATTGGGCTGTTTTGCAGAGTTTTCCATGCATCCAGTTTAATATCTGCATTTCAGGCTGACATAAATCAGAGAAGGCAGGAGTAAAAAAAGAATAAAAAGGATTGCAAATTAGTGTAATTGCATTATTGCATTAAATTCTCTTGGGTTGTATTTTTATCTCACAGCTGACGACCATAGACAGTACAAGAAAAGCATCCACAGGAGGTTCAGGTGAAGGAGAGTACAGAGGACGTGGGAGGCAGAAACACTGCAGCCGCCCTCCCACACATGACACACTACTGAACCTAAAGATGGCTGCACGTGTATGTTGTCTAAGTGCGAGTAAGTCGGAGAAAGAAGAGAGAGAAATGAGCGATTGGAGCGGGAGAGGAATTACCAGTTTGTGTTTGTACCCTTCACACAGAAGCCAGGAAGAGTAATTGCCTGCTCAACACCTCAGAGGTGAAAGGTTGGCTGGGAATGCAGGGGGTGGTCGCACAGCCTGCTGTAATTAGCCTGCAAAAAAGGACAAATGAGTCTCCCAACAAATTGCTGCGAACATGTCAGATTTGGACCACCGAGGACCTAACAAGATGATATCGTGGCCTGGTAACAAGATAGGCTGCTCCTGAAATGAGGATGGAAACACTCAGGGAAAAAGAAGTGCCACGCATGGATTTCAGCTACTGCATCTGGTTTTCAGAGTGCCGGTTTTGCATAAGAAGTTATATAACTCGCACACAAACGGCTATTTTTTTAAGGCGAGCTTTGAGTGGCAAAGCAGTTTCAATGGGTTTAATGCTTTTATAACTCATTCCCAAAAGTATAACTAATCTAAATGGGGGCATCTGGGGGTAATTTGGTTGAAAGAGGGGATAATACTCAAACACGGAGTAATGTGTGACACAGCTGCCCTCCGGAGACGTGACAGAGTTCGGCGCATTGTAAAACATTTCATCGAAATGATGAAAACTACACGGCAACCTGTTTTCAATTGTCACAAAGTCCCGAATTAAAGAGCCGCAATTTTGCACAATTTCTCAATTAGAGAGCTCTACTTCACATGGCGAATGCACGGGGCTGAAGAGCGAGTCTCCTGTTCGATTAGACCAGGTTTCATATAACAGAGTGATCAGAACTACAACGCCGCCCCCCCCTTTTTTTCCTGCCACTGCTCTGTTGCTGCTGCCGGGCTTGGATGAGCCAGACTGGACTGAGATTGAACTGAGCCGAGGAATTCCAACATCTGGCTTGTATCTACAGCTTACGGTCATTTGGATGCAGTTGATGGTTTCCAGTAGATCCACAAAGACTGAATTGTTCTGGGTTTGGGCCTTGTCTGCCTTGGACTCGGAGGGCGTGGTGCTCTGGCGCCTGACTGCCACAGCTGGGCCTGTCTGTCAAATCCTTATGTGACACACAAGACTGAGTTATCCCCAGTGTGAGAACTGGGAGAGAGAAAGAGAAAGAGAGAGAGAGATCGGGGTGGTCACCACATGACTGGTGGGGCTTTCGATGAAATGTGAGAACATACTGTATGTTCGACCTAAATCACCACATTGGTTTTTTAAGAAAGAAAGAAAGAAAGAAAGAAAGAAAGAAAGAAAGAAAGAAAGAAAGGCTTTGATGGGAAATTCCACTTTTCACAGCTTTTTACTACATTAGCTGAGGCATATGAAATCATTATGCAGGACTCTTTCAGGGACCAAGAGATGACAAACACTTGCCTCAGTCAGCTAAACCACAGTCTGGTGCCTCTCCTCCCCCACCAAGGTCCCACACTACACTGCAAGTTTGACAATTGGGTTCAACACCAGGTCAAGCTCTGGGTTTGACAATGGGCCAACCAGTCTTCAATGGGAGTAAAGCAGACAGCTTTCCCACAAAGAGCTCAGTCACACAGAGGGGATTCTGGCTTAGTGGCCTCTCCTATTTAAACCACACTGACTGGAATTAAAGAAAATCTCTCTCACTGTGTCGTAACGTTACTGGTGCCGTTGCTGGTGTTGTTGCTGGCAATGGACACCATCGGGTCGCCGTCTCCGCAGTTCTGTAAATCTGTTTGCAGTGAGAGACGAGCTCTTTTTTTTCACTCTGCCTTCTGCGTGTTTATTTTGCATACGTCTCCTGTAGACAAACTTTGCTTTCATTGATATAAAAACAACATGTCACCGTGCACATAGAGACGGCGTGTGAGAATCTCGCTGTTTGTTCGACTGCGCGTTGTTCCCTTTTAGCCCAGCGTTCAGAGGATTGATTATATTTTAAACATCCTGTATGTTTCGCAAGTACATCTGGGTTTGTTTGTTGTTGCTTTTGATCTTGTTTCGTGATGATACACGTGAGCTTTTTTCGCCGCGTTGCCGTTGTGTATGCTGGTGTACGGCTGGCGAGCGCTGACTGAAGGACATGGATCTTGCACACTGAGTGTGTGAACTCTGGCTGAACCCCTGGGTGTACTGTTTCAGGCACGCTCTGACAACCTCGCCCCAATGACCCGGCTCGCGACTGCACAGTTCACAGGGAGGTCCTCCACTCACGCACAGCCACCCCCTCCTCCCACTCCCACCTCTCTCCCTCCCCTCATCCCCTCTCTGTTCCCCCTGCACCCTCCTTCACCTCTCTCTACTCTACCCTCCCTTTCCTCTCAACTTTTCTCAATCTCTCCCTTCATGCTGTGTTTTTTCACAACCCCTCCTGCTTTCCCTTCTCTCTCTATTTCTATCACGCTGTTGTCAACAAGACAGAAACTGTCTGCTGGCATCTCGGAGAGGACGGATCCTGCAGACCTGCCGATGGAGACAAACTGACGTAAAAATACCAGACACTCCGGCATCCTTATCAGGCTTTTTGGAATGAGTTCCTTTTTGCAGTTAACGAAATGTTCCTTTACACCAAAGTGGCAGTTTCCTGCAAAACAAGATAAATTCAAACGTAATCTTGAGAACTCAAAGGAAATAAACACTGCTAATGACAAGAAACTTGCATAGTTTGTTATCATATTAAGCTTTTGACAGATTTAAAAGCAGAACTCTTACTTGTTATGTATATTGCAGCGGCACATGTTGTACCTTTTACACCACCTTTTATTACAGCTATAGTTGGTTTATACATGTCAGATCAAGATTTTACATAAAAAAAACATGTGATCAGGTCATAAAACATAGAAAAGAATAAAACATAGTTCCAATTACAACAATGAAGTACTGCCTACATGTCAATAATAATTATTTATTAATACAATAATATAACACAGGCTGGGATCAGCACTTTTACTTTCAGTTTCTCAGATTTTTCTCACTAATACTTAAGTAAGTATCTGGGACACTTCCTTTGCCACAGAGTTAATGCAGTCGTTCTCAACCCATTGAGATGGATATTCCATATTAATATGAACTGTGTTATGGGTTTGCTTCATTTGTTATTCAAGCCTTCTTGTTTTCCCGTCTCTCTCCCTGCGTGGTTTAAAGGTCACCACATTAGGATTTTTGCTGTTATTGTTGTTGTGTTTTTTGACTCCGTCTTTCGAGGGCTGATCTTCAAGTCTTGTTCCAATCTCTTTGGAAATGATAAATATTTTCCACTCCAGTGAGTCAGATGGTCAGATATAATGTATTCCAAGATTTAAAATATCACAGAAATGTTATGAAAAGTTTCCTAAAGTTATTTCTGTTACAAAAAAAGAAAAGAAAAAACACAGGCATGATAATTATTCTTCTTGTGAAGGATGAGCAATGTATTACTATGAACAAAATTATGTTTTTTTAAAAAAAAGTCTCATAGGCACAAATGTAAAACAAACAAACAAAAAGAAACCCTTCATTAGTCATTGGAAGTGAGTCGCTGTGGTTGTTATTCGTCTCCAAGCAAAGAACAGAAGTCTGGATGTTGACTTGATCTGCTCTGGATAACATTACACTGTTTTTTCCTCTGTCAATGAGTCATGGGCAATTTCAACATAGCCTTCAGTGATTTGGGTCATGTAGCCCAGGAAATATGATAACTCAGTGTGCATTTCACTATTGTGCACATGCTGACCTATGACATATAGTCTATTATGGCGGTTTTAGTGCAGCAGGAGGAGAGAAAACTACAGATCCGTCATTACAAATAGCCTGTTTTCACTCTGTGCAGCTACATTGCATTTTAAGGCCAGCTGTTTGTGCGAGGCTGCGGTCTGACTCGTGCATCCTTGTGGTCACCTGACGTGATAAGGGCGATAAACAAAACACCTCATAAATCTAGCAAGTATTACCGTCTCTATCGATGCGTGTCTTGTGCCGTGTCATAGGTCTGCAAACCTCTCATTGCTGATCACCCCACCAGTCATCTCATTAACTCCCTGCCAACCTCTCCCTCACCCCTGGTACAGGCTTTACTCTTGACATTATGGGAGGCACCACTTATCCACTCAAAGGACCCATGCTGTGCTGCCTGTGCAAACTGCCTGATTAGTTGGCCACCCCTGACTTGCTGTTTGGTCTGTGAGTGTCGAATGATAGATTGTGTCTAATTCGTCTCTTTCAAAAGCCTCCATGAGCCTCCGCTCCATCTGCACGGTTAGCACATCCACCTGGTACTTATGTTATTTTTTGAAGTTCACTCATGAACAGTCATGAAGTCAAGAGGGGCTGTTTGAGCAATAAACAGCTTTTCCATGGTAAATTTATGGAGATAGAAAAAAAATAAAGTGCTTTCAGTTTCTCTTAGGTTACTTGACTTCACTTTCACTGACACAGAGTGTTTTTTTTTTTTTTTTCTGTGTGACCACACAGGCTCGTTTTCACATCGCAGAGCTGTTTTCTGCGTCCGGCGAGAATAGTAACATGAGCCCTCACAAAGACACACAGGGATAAGAGCTTTAAAAACAAACCTTCATCTGACTGTCAGGAAAATATTTATTGGTGAAGGTGGCCCTCCTCGCCCTCCCACCCACCCCCGAGGATGACCTCCGTTTACCCAGGGCATGCCCTCGTTCCCCAACACACCCCACAGAACTCCTGCTGGAAATGGGTTTGTGTTACAGGGCCCCTGGGGGGCTCGCAGCAGGGGCTGGAGGCCGTCAAGAGCAGGCCCCTTCAGCCATGGACAGCTCCTCCGCTCTCGCAGAGTCAGCGAGGGAAAGACCTGAACTTGGAATGACCCCACCAAGCAAAGTCCCCGATGGGTTCATCCACAGGCCAAAGCTCCGGTTCCCCTCACCCCTAAATTTTCCAGCGCTTCTCTTTTTTTTTTCTTTTTTTTTTTGGGACCTGTTTTTCCAACTAGACCAATACATTTTCCAGAGGAGTATCCTCCCCCCAAAGCCCTTCCTGCTTTCCGTCCTCCCTCCAACACCATCAACCCCCCCGACACCCCCCGCCTCATACAGAGTCACCTAGTTAACTCTTCTTACTCCTCTCACGAAGAGGAAAGGCCTTTCATGTTTATGGCCCCATCAGATGCTTCCTCCTCTTTACACCTGCCAGCCTGATGGCTTGGAAGAGTTTATTGTGTCCCAGCCATATTTATCAGTGTTTGTGTCCCTGTAAATCACAGAGAGAAACAGAGAGAAAGACAGAAAGTCTCTTACTTAAAGTATACAAGTATGTGTGTATTTAACAGTCACTAGTTTCTGTACATCTGTTAGCATCTAACATGTTGCATTGCATCAATTTAAACTTTTGATATGATAAACATGACATAAGGTCTGATGCATTTTCATAGATTAAACTACTGAATATATAACACAACATTATTTACAATTAGCATCAATTTCACCACAAATTGCTGCAACATCAAAATGCTGCTGATGTGTTCATGCATCAGTGATGAAGATCCATTATTTTAGAGGAAATAACACTCAAAAATGGAAATTCTCAAACTTTTTCACACCAAAGACCTAAAACAGATAAAAATTAGACAGCTGACCTCCATCTGATAAGATTATTTGCATTTAGATGTTTAATTACAGAAAGTGTATGAAATCTACAACCAAAGCTAAGAATTGTATGAATGTACATCCTGTCATTGTCATTTATATAATTATAATGATAATAATATCTTATCTCTCCTGGGATCCTCCTGATCCGATCCCTCTTTAGGACTCCTGGAGGTCCTCAAACTTAGTTTTAAAAAGGCACTGCTTCAAACATTTCTATTCTCCAAACTGAAAAGTCCATTTAACTGATAAAAAAAACATGTTACATTGTGGTTGAGAGTGTGTAAACGGGTCCATCCACCTCAAAGCAAAGTCAGGACTGAGTCAACTCTCTGGCCACCTGATGAAAAAAAGGCTAACATTCACTCCTCGTTTAGCTCTGTTCACCAACTGCTGAGGGAACATATTGGCCTCTTTATCAGCTAAAGGCTCCACTATGTTCACCAGCTTGTAGGTGGTGTAAAGAGGGTTTATCAGAGCTTAAAACAAACTGCTGCTGCCTCTGGAAACACTGCAGGTACTTTTCCCAGGCACCAGGAAGGAACTTAATGCTTTTCTTCCACAGGGACAGGGGTTTAAGTTCCAGAGACAATTCTTAAACCCCCAAAAATACAGGAGTTTTAGGGGGTTGGGGTTGCAGCACTGAACATTTTCTTTCAATCAGTTTTATTTCAGCCAAGATTTTTAAAGATCTTCAGCCAGGAATCGATTTCTATGTTCCTTTGCAGAAGAAAAAAGCTACAGATGGGCTCAGGACAAGTGTTGTTGTACAGTCACATACAAAACATTGGTGCAAAAATAGCCTTTGGTTTTTCACACGTCAGCAGACTGAGATTACTAATCTTTGTGGGGTTTTTTGGCTGCGGGTTAACTTTAGGCAACAACAGACTGAAGGAACCTTTTTGTTCCTCTATGAGTAGCTCCTATGACTAAAGTTTCAAGTACTTTGAGTGGATACACAGCCAAGGTTAGTGAGAGTTTGCAGGCAAGAAAACAAAACAATTAGCAAAAAAAATGCTAATATGCTCAGCAGAAAAGGTTGATAAATACTTGCAGGTTTGTCTCTAAGTGTTATCTCTTTAACATAATACATAGAACACACCTAACCCAGTGAGAACAGCTTTCATGTACGAGTTGAAAAACCTGACATGTAATGGAGTATTTTTACACTGTGGTATGGCTATTTTCACCAGGTTAAATAATCTGATTACTTAACTGTATTGTCTGTACATACGTGTGGTGAACAGTATGTGTGTCAGATAACATGACAGCACCATAATTGCGTAACAGCGGGGCACAGAGTACTGGTGTTACATCATCAGCAGGATGTAGGATGTTGCAGTGACTATAGAAATGATCATGGCATACATACATAGATCAGATAAGATCGATTGTGACTTTATCTTTTCTGATAAGATTCTCACCGCATCACATGTATCTGCTCATTTTATTACCACTGTTAGTGAACCTGCAGCTGTTTCTTATAGACACAGAATCTACTTTTGCTTTCTGCAGATATCTGAATCCACATTTTAATCAGAAAGTATTTAAGACGGCATGTGACATGTCACTTCTCTATTTCAGCATTCATGGGAGCATCCATGAGGCATTGCAACTCAATGAGTCACCCAGTCTGAGTCGGTGTCACCAAGATGAATTCATTTGCGGTTATTTTACGTAAGAAACCGAGCTCCTTTGCTTCTGACTGTAAACTCTTCATTGCCGCTCAGGCACTTAAAGCAGTGGACTTTTCCACTCAGCCTGAGCCTCTGTGAGCTCTGAGCTCAGAGCAGAGCGGCTGGCAGGGAACCAGACATCAGCAATGGTACTATAAAGGCTTAAAGACAGACAGGGCTCCAGAGGCATTGGCAAGCCTTCCCCCATGAATTTTGCATAATAAAGTCCATAACACTCAATATCCTCACCTTAGTTGTCCACCATTTATGATACCAGCAAGGGGGCCCAATGGATTTATAGGTATTAAAATGTCCCCCCCGAAAATTGGATTTCTATTAAACGCTATGGTAAGGAAATTTAACAAGGAAAGCTAATTTGCTGGCAGGGTCTTTGCTTTTTTTTCCACTTGAGAATGTTGAGAGAGTGTGAGCATGAAAGCGAGGAGTGTGCTCGCATCTTGGATTCAGCATTTGGTGAGATTAATTTTAATGCAAAAAAGCCTGTGTTTAACAGTCGGGATCAGACCACAGAGAAGTAAACAAAAGCATCTGAATGAGAGCAGCTCCACTTTGCACACTGAGCACACCACTGTGGCTGCAGCGCCCCTGCCACTGCTGCTGAATGACTTAATGATGCCTTTGCACCCCCATGTGGCTAAATGATATTATTACACATTTGTAACAGATGATGCTAGAAAGAGAATCTCATGTGGTTTTCATGGTGGCTGTTTTTAATGGTGATTTAATGTTTAAATTTATTGAGAATAACCACATTAACTTAACCTGACTCTCCGCAGCTACTGATTAATGAAGGAGAGGCATCACTCAGTTTGAAGATCCATCATACATCATACTTTGGTTTTTAAAAATATTCCATTATTGGAGGAGTTGTATCTCTCCAAGACAGAAAGCAAAAAACGAGATGACACTTGTCTGTGATTGAGCCGTCACCGAGATGTAAAATATAGCACCGCTCCATTAACAATAGCTGGGAGACAGTTTTTATGGACTTGCAGCATATTTGAGCTTTTATATCGAAATGAATTTTATTCTACAATTGTTCGCACCAGTGAACAGGAAAATGCGCCCTTTTAGGCTGTCTTAAAAACGTTTTTTACTGTAGTTGTATGCTTTCACAGATACTTTTATAATCTTCTTTCCAATTTTGTCTTTATGGAGCTCAAAGTCTTCTCCCTCAAGGTTCTTACTTTAAGAACATGTTTGTTCAAGGAAATGAACATTTACAGAACTACACATAGAGGAACATATAATTCATTCAACCTTCATTTATATCTTGAGAAATCGGTAAACACATTGTCTTATTTTCTATGATGTTAAAAGCTGAATTTAAATGATAATAAATACTCTTAACAATAAAAAAGGAGAAAGCACACAGACAACAAACACAGAGGCAGAGTGGAGTGGTTTGAAATTATGGTTTAACACTGACCTGTTGGTACAATTGGGTTAAGTTTTACTGTTGGTTGTAAAATATTCCAAGTGTTGGCAATACAAAACTTACAGCAATTTTTTCCCCAAATTTAGTGAAGCACAGGGAACTTAGAGGAATAACCATTCACTTGAATGAGACTGTGACTGTGGGATCAGTTTAATAAAGCAGTGATATGTGACATATGGTGCCATTTCCAGCCAGTTCCAGATATTATATATACTCATGGACCTTTCAGACACCGTCCACAATGTCTCTGGCTCTAGAGAAAAGTATATTTTTAGTTTTGTTTGCATGCAGGACATATTAAAGAGTGCATCTTTCAATTTGTCAAAGGCTTGTTGCAGAATTTCGGTGGCTGAGTCTGCAGAATTAGGAAAGCAACACAGAACTGTGTCATCTGCGTAAAACTTAGGCTTCACTATTTGTTTATTGAGGTTGTTATATTGTTAACATAAATTGTGAATCAGACCCATAATTAAACTTGTGAAATCCTCTTTGACAGTGATAAAAATACACAATCATAGTTTCCCAGTATTTTATGCATTTTGTAGACAGTGCTTAGTTGATTTGAAATAGCTTTATCAGCTCATCAGTGACCCTGTAAATCTGAGCATGTAAAAAGGTCCAATGTGGAAGATTTACAGGTATCCATCAGTAGAATCCTGTTCATAATCATGTTTTTAGTAGTGTATAATCACCTGCAAACGAGAATCATTTTGTTTTGTTACCTCAGAATGAGCCTTTATATGTACATCATGAGCAGCTCCTTTTCCACACGGTCCGCTGTGTTGCACCGCCATGTTTCTACAGGAGCCCAGAATGAACAAACTAAGCACAGACTATGAAAAGGACTTTTTGCATTTTTGCAAACATGAGTGTTCCTACTCAAATTGGAAGGAGACAGTGAGCTGAGGGATATTCAGTCAAGTG
>JAPZDY010000012.1:4992903-5003307 GCA_029783645.1 Ctenochaetus hawaiiensis
TTTCCTTTGAACTTCAGTGACCTCTTCAGTAAACCCAAAACAAAAATTTATTAGGTATGAAAAACATCTTTTAAGGAGTGTACTTTGCTTTGAAATTTGACTTGGAGTTTTATTATTATTTTCTCATATTTTTGCTTAAAAATGCTTTTTGTTTACTTTCACACTGGATATTCATTTATCTCCAGAAAAAAAGAGATAAAAAATGTATAAGAAATTAATAATTTGAAAGGTGCTAAAAAAAAACAGAGGCAACACCTCATAAGATTACAAAAAAATACAGGACTTAATTAGGGAGACTAAATATTTTAAACTGCAGGTATACATGAATTTATTTACATATTCTTCCTCAGGCCTCTAGGAACAAGGTTGATAACAAAAGGGAGCTTTTTAAATTTCAAGTAGCTCTTTTCACACCTTTTTTTCACAGACAAACGACCTTTAACTTCACTTTGCTCTGATAGGCCGTGTTTCATGCAAAGAACAAAAAAAAGGTGTTTACATTGCAGGTCAGATGTAATGACACTGTGCTGTCACTAGATGGCAATCCTTGACTGACTCACCATATTAATCATGGAGGAACAATATTAATTATGAAGGAGTTATGATTATTAAACACATGATTACCAAACACATGAGCTAATGTTAGAGTGGCAATGATATCTAGTGATCTAGTGAAGTAAGAAATATCTTACTTTCTAATGGCTGCATTGTTTGCACATGAGTATCAGCCCTTTTTCAAATTATGTAACATTACTGAAAAGTGAATTTCAGAATAAAACTACCTCAAAGGCTCTTAAGTCATGCAGCCCAGTGATGTAAGTTACTGTCTGCACTTACATAATGTAGTAAATTACTCAACTGCTGACTGATTGTGTTTAAATTCTTACTCTTAATGTCACACTGCTGATTTTTACTTGAAATAATTAATATTTGTATTTTAAAACCAGTTATCTATTGATGGTTTTCTGACATCACATGTAAAATATTCAATAATGATCTTTTTGCAGTGCAGCATAACTCCTCCCTCCTGAAATAACCATGAACCAGGTGTTTCCACTGTTTTCTGCAGGCAAGGTGATTGAGCTGAGAAGCAAAAATACATATTTCATTAGACATCTGATCACTTATATAACTCTATATGACTGTTAGTGTGATTCATTATGTATTATGTGCTGTAGTATGATAATTGCCCAACCTGTTTACCTATTGATGTAAAACATTAGTCATAAAACTTTGATTTGCCAGTAACATATTCATGACACAATCATTACAATTTAATTATCAGCCAGGCAGAATTTCTCTCATGAAACGTGCTAATGCAATTATGGCACATGAATGTGTAATGAAGCTGCTACAGGTGATGATTAATTCATATATGCAGTTATTCAACTGTTATGAACACGCTTCATGGCAACCCGTCTGAGAACACGAGTCGCTGTTTGTTTGTCTGTAGCTGATTGATCTAACTGGTCCAGTTTGGTTCTGCAGAGATGACCTTTCATGATTATAATCTGGTATTGGATCTGTAATAAACAAGCCGACCTGCAACCTTTCAGCCAGACATTTTTTCAATTAAAAGCTTCATTACTTGGCCGTCAGTACAGAGGATTTCCCTTTTGTCAACACATCATTGTGTCTTGTTCAGGATGAGTCACCTTTAAACACAGTTTTCATCACCATCATTTGAGATATTTACAGTTTCCTACTATTATTGATGTATTTGGTGTAAAAGTAAAATGCGTAGATAGAAAAAGGACAAAGACGTGGTGACTCCCATTAATTTTAATTGTATTCATTTCGATCCAAAAGAAAACAAACTGCAGTCACAGAAACTTCCTTTTCTGCTTTTCTGGTTGTGAATGCAGTTTTGTAGTTTGTCAGATCGTAATTATAATGCATTGTGACAGCCGCTTCAGTTGAGTCAGTGGCTGGCCTCAGCGTTGCACACAGCGCAGCACACAGGCTTTAGATTTAACAACTTTTGACAAAGAGTCATCCCTCTTGATCGAGCTCCACAGGAGTCATCGCTCCCAAAAAAAAATCTCTCACCCAGGCTCTCAGACACAACATTTATTGTGGCTTTGTTTCACCGAGGTCCATTGTGTGATTTGTTTTGTTTGTCAAGGTCAAACGCATGAATCTTATCAGCTAAGTGAATATCAGAAACTATGAGGCACCACACCAGCTGCATTATTTGTCAAAGCATGCACATCAGTTTCCCTGCAGGATGAAATCTTTGATTCCTTCTTTGGACACTGCTCCATTACTTAAGTCCCATTTTAATATTACAAGAGTATTTACGTTGACAGAATATCTTCCTACAGCAGCCACTCACATGCTAAAGATGTCCCTTTACTTCTGTCTACATAGCAGAGTATTCAATGTTCTTAATGACATTAGCTTCTGATTGAAATCTAATGAAAATCCCACATGCTCAAAGGGAAAACAGCATGCATGTTTTTTTTCCCTAATTAGCAAAGATGAGTCGGGATTAAATGCAGGCGAGGCTGAGGGCCGGGGCCGTGCTGTGCACTTATGCATGCACGCCACGCGACGCATGAATATATGATGGAATAAGCATGAACTACATCATCATGAGAACAGCGGATAATGAAATGTTGAAGGGACAACTTGAGAAAGATGGTCATAAAGCAGTACGGCAGCGCTTAGAGAGTAATATGACACACTTACACTCTGATTTCCATGCACTTCATTTTTAAGTGGACAATTTTCAAATTAACAGCGTAATAATTTACTCCGACCATTAAAAAAAGGATTGGTAATCAACCCTTGGCTGTCAAAGTCTGTGAATGGGAAGTGCTTGAAATATTTTATGAGTACAACAACGGAAATTGTGCAAAACGTCAATTCAGCTCTCGTTATCAGTCATAAACAGGAGCCTCTGTGCATGGTGACAACCTGTCTGCTCCTGGAGGACATCATGTCCTCTCTGCTTTGGGATAACTGGCAGTGATCGCTGAGTCTCATATTAACTGGTCACAATTAGCTGAACAATCGCCCCGAGCGAAAATCATCCCTTAAATAAAAGTGTTGAAGAGAAAAGGCCATGAACCTGGATGTTAACATTTGACACAGCATCTTTCCTTTATTTAAGGAGGGGGAGGGAGGGGGGGGTGACTCAGCATGAGTCATAAAGGTTTTTGCTATCTTTGGCTTTGTTAGCAGGCTCATTCCCAGGATTCCCATCATTTTTTAACTGCATCTGGCTCCTAAATGCTTCCGTTCAATTGCATCTGCAGATCAGGGTTTTGAAAAACCTGCTGCTGCCTCACAACCTAAATTCTCTTTGTTCCAACGTTAGCTTGCAGTCCATTCGTTTTCTGTGTGTCTTGATCAGATGTTTTGTTTTTTTTATGTTGCTCTCCTGTGAGAGATGCGCACACACACACACACACACACACTGTGGTCCTCCCAGCATCCTCCCTGCTTGGATAATCCAAACAGATGTGGACTTCCCTCACTGCCCCCCCGTCAGTCCTGTGCCCCCTCTCACATGGACTAATCTCCGCCATGCCTGTGATAGCAGAGAGTACCATCTGCTCCACTCCAGCCCTCTTTGAGATGGGCAGACCTCCACATCTGGACCCCTGCCTGCCCCTCCTTTCATTCCTCCCCCCCTTTTTTTTATCCTCCCTGTATATGGTCTCTATTAATGACACGACATAGAGTGCAGTGAGGATTTAACAGCCCATCCAGCTTTACAGTCTTAATATATCAGTGTCGCAATCAGGCGTGTGGTGGAGGTTAAACTCATCTAAAACCAAGTGTTTTGCTACATTTTACATGTGAAACACATAAATCCTAATCATCTTAAGTGAAAACACTGTAGGTCAGACTCATGAAAATTATATAACATCTCAAATATCTCAAAAGATGATATGAGATAACATCTTTTTAGATATGTTTGTTTATATTTTATGGAATCTGGAGTGTGTCAACAGATTTTTTGTTGTTATTAATAAACTACAAAATAAATGATGCATTTTCGAAGACATAAGGAAATCAAGTAGCTAAATTCATACGATTCTAATGAAAAATACTTAATTATTCTGTCTTTTAATCATTATTATCACAAGTTTTTGAAACTCGCAGTTTACTTACCGCCTTGTAAACAGCAGTAAACAAAAAACCCCTGACACAAGGGCAACTTCCTGGACAGATCAGGAGCTTTTGACTCTTTCACACACTCGTCATCAGCAACTCAAGTTTGTTCATTTGTCGTCGTACTTTCCAGACCCTCGGCACCTCTGTGACCTCCTCCGTGTTGACTCAAAGCTTGCGTTTGCTGGTTCATTCTTGACCTTAACAGCAGTTGACAAATATTATCTTATCAGCTACACTTGCATTGTCTCCTGCTGCTGTTGATGTTAACAGCTTCTGTTGTGTTCAAAAAGGCTTTCGAGGCCCTGAAAACTCTGTGCAGCGAGGTCTTACATGAACACAACTTTGTCTTAAGTCAGGACGGTTTTAGTGAACAGTGTAGCATGATTTGAATTGGCCCCAGTGTGAATATTCATGGTCATTCCCAAGCACACACTCATCTACATGCAAACACTGACACACAAAAACCTGCAGGACTGTGGGTGTGATACACAAGGTGGAGGAGTGGTGTATGTATGGCACATCACATTCACGCTAGAGTAGTTTTTCATCTTGCAGATGAACGGCTGCTTCGAAGGCTATAGGCGACACCATCTATGTGACCTATAATAATTGAGCGGCAATAATCGCCGTCTCTCATGGGACCAGTGCACATGCAATGTTCCTGCCAGTCCTTTCAGTTACTGCACATCACACGTGTCTATATTTGTGTGTTTTTGTCTGTGCAAGTCTTCCTGATTTGAAGTTTGAGAAGGGTGACATGACATCACATATCTTTGCACTAATAAAAGCTCTGAAACATTTAAATCAGAATCTAACGACAGTGGGGGGTTTTTTGGCTTATTTTCAGGGTTTGCTTATTTGATTCCAACCACACAGGATTAGTTTTGTTTTACACTCCTACTTACTAAAGTTAGAAAATGCTTTTTTTTCCAAACAACTTTATTGTTTTTTATTAGGTTTGGACATTAATGTTGTAGAGAAAACCTGAGATTTGGGGCTTTGACTCATAGACACCTCTGTTTCATATATGCAACCAGACAGAGTCCCACAGTAAAGACGCCGTTAGAGCTTTAACAGGAGCTCTGCCTGAACAACCATTGTTTCTGTGAGGAGGAGAGGAAGTGCCTCTCCTGTCAATTGATAAGAGCCTCTCTGATTATAATTAACTATTGAAAAGTGAGTGCGTAATTATCCACACATGTCAGATTAACACCCTTTTTTACCCTCCTGGATGAAACGTACAGCCAGTCGAGTGATTTATACGTTCGTTGTATTAACTACCGATTGATCGCAGACTGTTTTGACACTGGTGAGAATTTACTGCCAGGTGCTGTTCAGCCAGTTATTGATTAAGCCATTCATCTGCATCATCACGTCCATTTTATCGCCGTCACCACAGACTTTTTAAAGAAACATTTGGATACCTTAATGAAAGTCCTTGAGCTTATCAGCCCCCCTGCACTTCCCCTCACTGTGCTTGTGTTAATTGTTCCAGACACGAGGACGTAGCAAAGGAGAGCAAACAAGGGGGTGACCTTTTCCAGGTGACGACATCTAACTGTTTTTTTTTTTTCACCACCCTGTTCATCCTGTGCTCGAGCTCTCAGGCCAGCAGGATCCTTTGAAGGATGAAGGCGGGCTTTATCTTTGCATCCATCAGCAACAGTTCATCCCGTGGGAAGAGATTTATCGCGTCGGACGGCGCTGTCATCAAAGTATGGAAAATGCTATAGACTGTATGTTTGAACACTGTCACAGCTGAGACTTTGAGCCCTGACATTTATGATGTTGTACATGGGGGGAAGTAAACAGAGGATGTTCCACTGAGCGAAGCGCAGAGCAGAACAGATGCAGCTTGTCTCCGATCTTCTTCTGTTCCATTAACTTTCCTGCACTTTGTTGCTGCCTAAACCTAATCCATCCTCAAACTCTAAGTAGGCCATATGGAAGCCTATATTTATTTATAGAATATAACTAAATTCAGGTGCTCTCTCTTTGATTTATATATAGTTTCTTACTGTTTTTTTTACTCTCTTTCTTTCTCCAGATGTCCCAGTCAATCTTTGATCCAACCAGCGAGTGTTTCATCAGTTGAGATGTTACATTTTGTTTGAAAGCTTGTGAGCCAGACAAGTTAAATATGACTGTTTACCTTTGATGACACGATTTAAAGCTGCACAGGGTTCAACAGCATCACAGCTTTGCTCTCAACAGTCAGAGAAGTCATACTGTTTTGTTTTCTTGTTGTAAGAACTTCAGTCTTCACAGCTCCTCTGTATTAAAGCAAAGAGGACAAGTCTTTGCTGCAGCATCGTTTTAATTATTTAGGTCAATACAAGAGGTGTTTTTATATATTAATCATTACATACACTGATTGCAAGTCTGTATCAAATAGAGCGTCTTCCATCATACCCTTAATGGTTTTACAGATGCTGATTTAATAATAACTGTAACAGGAACATGACAAATAGAAGCCAAAGATGCTGCTGAACAATTATCCAATTGAATATCACTGCATCCTCCATCCTCTTCTGTTTCCTGATGCCATAATTTAACTGCAGGTCCTAATTGCATCTGTGTTCAGTCTTTGCAGCAGTGGCTTCAAACAAACACAGTATTTTGCTCAAATGTTGATGAATGTATGTTATGTACATTGTGACCTAATTAGACCTGGAGTGAGTCGCTGTGAGCTGTGTTTGGATCAAAGTTCACCCGTCATTTGATGCTACCAGCTTACTGTTCCCTCATTCATCTTCAATGTGTCTGCTGCACTGGATTAATTACTCCAGTTCAACACACGTCATTCACAGGGTGATCTGACTCTCCGCTGGGTGTGTAAACACTTTCTGATCATCTAGGCACTGAGCTTTCAAATAACTTTTGTTGTGCTTTTATACTTTAGACATTGAAGGATTACAAATGCCAGTTATGGGCATAGATGAAAACAAAATAATAATAATGTACATGTCACAATTTCAATAAAAAAAAGAAGAACATGGGTACTTTTACATGACAGTTTATTACATGGATGTGTAAAAGATCAGCTGCAGTATAAACTACAACATCTAATTATACTCTGTGCTGCTCGATTGGCATTAAATTGTATATCGATGATGGATTTATGACGTCTTGCATGTATCTCTGCTGACTATAGGGACACTAAATGATTACAAATGCTTTTTTCTCCCACACTAATTCAGCATAAATCATTGTAAATAACGACTGAGTCGAGGATACAGACCCTGTGGAAACATTAACTCCAGCATGACCTGAACTGCAGTGCACAAAAAAAAACCCTGCAGGAGGATTTTTGTTACTTTCCTCACCCATCTTATAATGCTCACTTCAACATCCATCTTTAGATTTATGTATATATTTTTTTTCCTGTTTGTACATAAGGAATACAATTTGAGGGTAAGTGACTCCGCCAGCCTGCCAGCCTGTGTTTTGGTGCAGTGGATGAGCAGTTTGCCAGAAGCATGCATTGATGCTCACGGCTGCCCACGGCTGCGGTGTCCCCGGTTCACCTCTCACCCTCTCTGCTTTGAATGATATTTCAATACTGCTGCCAAAAAACTGTGACCAGGCAGTGGGAAATGCACGTTTTTCTTTCCTCTGAGGTTTTTTTTTTTTAGTGAATTTATCTCAGGTACACAGATAAAGATAAAACTGAGGCTTCAGCCTTCATTCTGAGGCTGCAGAGTGCATTTTGGAGTCGTTTGGTCCAAAATAGGGATATGTATTGATTTTTTTTTTATATTATTTGGACTGGCTAGAAAAAAAGAAGTCAGATGACAAAGAATCTAAATGGTTAAAAATAACAGCAATGTGCAGCCACTATGTCTTTTTTTTTTCATTTTACTACTGGGGCACGACAAAGTCAGGAATTTTTTAATATTCTTCACAGCTGGATGTTTGAGAGGCACTCCGGCGATTTTACACATGAAGTTCAGATTACTCATCAAGAGGAGTACTACTCAGCCTGTGGGGAAAAAAAAACAGTTGTATAATGTCTTCTTTCCCTCCAGAGGCTGATTTTCTGAAGTTTGAACCCCTACACCCCTCATCCCCACTCAATGATGTCATCAGGGGATTAAAAGGGAGGATATCTCGGCCTCTGCTGCTGCTGCTGCTGTTGCCGCTGCGATTTTGACCATTCTTCTTTTAATCTGCCTCTTGTGCGTCCCAAATCGGAGCAATGCTAAATCTCTAGAGTGCTCCCTTAATAACAAACAACCAGCAACTGCTAATGCATAATGCATTGAAAGCAAAGAGTGAATCATAAAAGATCAGTGTTTTATGACAAAAAGAAAAAAAGAAGTCAATTCAGCAGATGGAAGGAAAAAGCTCCTCTCCTGAAGTGGGGTCATGTTGTGAGAACTGTTGATGGAATTTTTTAAAAAAGTTATGAATAAAAGCAAACCAGGGGGTTGTGACATCTTCTCTGAACTCGGTGGCCATTGTGCTTGTCAGATGGACAGACGGAGACAAACAGAAGCATCAGGTGTGGCTCCTTTTGAACTTTGCAACCTGACCCCTTCGCTGTCCGGATCCTCCCCAAACCCTGATCCCACTGTAAACCAGCGGGCTATCAGTCATTCAGAGCCTCCTCGTGAAGGGTTGGCTTACCTTCCTCTGTCGTCCTGCTCGCTTCCTGTCTTAGTAGGTCAGGAAGGGACCGTAACAAGAGACAGTGAGTAAATAAATAAATGAATAAAGGCTCCTTTTTAAAGCACAATTCACCCACTTTAATTGTTAACTAATGCTCATTGTTCACTGTCTGACATATTGATCAAACTAAAACTATTCAAGCCTTTGAGCTAAAATTTGCATCTGACTTAGTTTGTTTTATTTAACTTTATTTTATACATCATAATTTTGGATTTTTTGCTAAAAAAAAAATTAAAAGGGTCATGTGCCAAAGGTTGTTTCTGTCGATTCTTTTTTATCTATATAATGACGCATATTGCAGCTGAATTAAACCTATTGTACTTGTGACTAAACGGTCCCATTTCTGAGTCACAGAAGTTCACCAGCGGCCGATGACCCCTGTTAAACGATGATGTAGATGTCATGATGAATATCCAGACCTGACCTAATCATTAAGCCTTTTACAGTCAAATCAAAGAGGGGGGGGGTTGATGCAAAAGTCATAGATTGGTCCACAGGGAGTTCCAGTGCTGTGACTGTTTTTTTTCTTTTTTAAATGCCAGGTCCAGTTAGTTGATGCATGGAAAGAGAGGCGAGGCAGCCACACTGAGGGCCACGCTTCCCAGCATCCCTCCCTCTCCCTGTTCCCGCCTCGGCGTCCAAGAGCTCAGGCCTCCGGCTGTGTAGCCATGACAACCAAATGAGGTAAATGGTTGCAGGAGAATCCTCATCACGACCACCACCCTCACAGGCCTCTTTTCAGTGGTGCACTAACGTAATATGAGCAAGTCGGGGTTGGTTTTTTTTGTTTTTTTTTGTGCATGCTGTTCTCCGTCCAAATGTTCCTGTTTGGAATCGCAAATATTTCCACTGGTGATGATCTGCTCTTTGTTCTCTGGTGTGTCCCATGACTATGACTCCTTTCCAGCCGTCTCGGCACACACTGAGAGTGAGGTTTAGTTTCATCCTGTGAGTCTTTGACATCAGACCTCATCAGAACAGCATGATATCATGTATGACTGCGTGACAGGATGTGAGGAAGGAACATGTTAAAGAAAAGAGGACTAATTAATAATAAGCACAAGGGATGAAAAAAGAAAGAAAACCTCTGTCAACAGAAGAATTAACCTCTCAGTGCCTCTCATGACCTACAGCCTTTAACATGGTGGGAGAAAAAAAGCAATCAGACAAGAAAAAAAGTGCTCATGTGCTGGGAAAAGACTGCATGACATTTCATTTTATCTGATTTATTTCCGAATGTCCACATACATGCAGCTCCCAATGAAAGAGATTGTGCATGAACAGACTGGATGCATCTTATGTAAGCGCATGGTATTTGATTTTTTTTTTTTAATCTCTAATTTCTTTAACACCCTTTCCAAAAATAGTGCATCCATTTGCATACCTGCAGTGTGATAACGGTGTGAAATAACACGCTGAGCCATGTTTACAGATGAGCCTCGCTCATTCGCGGCGGTGACAAGACGAAATCTGTCAACTCTTGGAAATGTGGGGAAGAGATTAACAATTCTTATCATCGTTATTAACACTTTGCAGTGGATATCACTGCTAAGATTTGCATTTCAACTATTGTTTTCATTCTCTGCTTGCAATACAGGGCTTTGATTT
>JAPZDY010000012.1:5014522-5035777 GCA_029783645.1 Ctenochaetus hawaiiensis
TTTACAGGAGAAATCAAAAAATCGAGATATATATCGTGTATCGCGATATAGCCTAAAAATATCGAGATATTGGTTTTTGGCCATATCGTGCAGCCCTACATGAGAGTAATGGAAAGTTTTGTTATTTCTTTCAAAACTGTGCGAATGCTGTATTACCATACTTAATATCAGAAGAGTAAAAAATGCCATTAATTATACTGACAGTTACTGTAATGCCTCAGTAAGTCATTATCTGCTAATACAAGCCAGCTAGCTAATATTTGGCTCTCAAGTTGCACCACATGGATACTTTATGGTCATGTTTACTGCTTCTCCTTCCACCAAATTTCTGCCTAATAGACACACTGAATCTAAACTGAACTGGTTAAGAATAAGCTGCCAAGTTGTATTTAGAAAATATCCGGCTAAAGTACCACAATAGATATAAGATTGCTGACTATCAGTTGCTAATACTAGCTTTCTAAAACATTTAAACATACATTTTCTCAAACAAACTTGAGTTTGTGGTTCCAAAGGTTTTGGTATCATGTAAAGGTAGACATGTATTTTATTCAAAGAGCTTATCTGTCAGCTGTGAACACATTTACAGTGTTTATAAAGCTATTTGAAGCCTCACATGTACTGTTCAACACTCAGTGAATGCAGCAGAGTTTAAACTGACTTTAAACAACAATGCGTTACAGTGCTCATCACACGTGTTATTATTAGGGATGGGAGTTTTATTTAGTTTTGACCCTTAAACTGAGGTAGTTAAAAAAAGAGAGAAAAATTAAAGGAGGCACAGCAACAAAATGTGTTTACATCACTTTACACTGTATTAGTGAGTGTGAAAGCATAACTGTCTAGCTGTACACAGCAAGTGTCTCAATGGGTGACATGACTAATCGAGAGACCATTTTTAATAAAAGCTACTCCCAAAGAGGATCAATAACAGCTTTGAAAATGGAAAACCTGATATAGCACAATTTCTAGAGTTCATAAATGTGCCGAAAGACCGCTATGATCCTAAATTATGTGGCTGGAGAAGGCCACTGTACAGTAATGCTACACAAATCATGCTGATACACTATCAGGTATGTTGGGCCACACAGCTATGTTACATTCTAGGCGCGGACGGTTGATGGATTACATTTAGGATTACAGCCAGCCGAGGGGATTGGCTATCTGCTGTCTTGGCTGTGATTGATCTACCTCGCTGTGACAGACTGATATTGGAGGCTGGTTTCTCCGCCCTCCCTCAACACCACACTGTCTGTCGAGATTGATCTCTGCACCACTAGCAAAGGCAAAAATCACCACCACCAACACCATCTCACATCTGCAGACCCCTGCAGGAGTTGGCATTCATGCTAAAGTCTTGTTCCCAAAACCACTGGCGTCTAGACGAGTCTGCATAAATAATCCAGTTGTGACAATGACTGACAAAACTGTCCCCTCCCTACTTTATTAAATGAGATGGATGTGCCACTCAAGTCCAATACTCAATAGATGTAAAAAGAATCAGGCAGACATAATTACAGAGCGATGGGAGAATAATTCAGTTTTGATCACAGGGAGAGTTTTAGAGAAAGCTGAGGGAAAAATGATAAGAGATTCATACAAGGAGAGTGGGAGTTGGGGAGGAATGGTGCTCTGAATGCACAAAATGACAAGCATTCATGTGACAGCAGGGTGAATCATTCAGGAGGGGATTCCTTCTGCGTGGAGACTCACTGACATCACTGCGCCAGGGGTATATTCAAAATGTCTCATCACTCAAGCACGAAAATCACACAGAAATCTGCTAATTCTTAAATACAAGAGACAATGGCTTAAAAGTGAACAATATAAATGCTGTTAGATGTCTTTTCTCTTTTATATGATCATAAAAAAACAAGTCCGTCCACTGACATAATTAATTTTGATCCAAAAAGCTGCATATGCAGGGCTCACCAATTTATGCCTCACACTCGACCACACACACACTCAGAGGCAGAAAGGGGAGTGTCCATCATGCACAATGCTGCGCACTGCCAGTGAAATAAAGCTTTTGGCTTTTCACCTTTTATTTCTGACACTGGCAGATTATCCCTTTCTGCTCCTGTTCATGCAGCAGCTGATGCCATCACACTGTGTAATTCTGTCCACCTTTTCACACTCCGCTCTCTCCTCACACACACACACACACACACACACACACACACATCCTAACTTTAAATAAACATTAAATTAGGCCAAGACAAAGGAAGCTGTCAGCCTGTGTTAATTGAATAGATATTTTCTCATCACATGTTCGTAGGTGTTAAAGATAGCAGGTATGTGGGGGGGGCGCTGTATGGCGTTCTTTGGTTGGCGGCTTCATATTTTCAGAGTGGTAGCATGTCTCTGGGGAGCAACTCGATAGGTCGTGAAGGAAAATTCAGGTTTTGACCCTGTCACATGAACTGCTACTCTGTAGTGAAACTGTCCAGGTCATGACTAGTGTTGATGGCGAAGCCACAACGGGCTTCGGCCTCGGTCTCTCATGGGAGTTGGCCTGTGTTGCCCTGTAGGCAGCTCTGGCTCCAATTACCCTGGCCAATGTGCCGTAGAACTGTGTCACTCTAAATTATACATGGCCTTTGTTCATCCTTAACCCAAGAGCACTGGAGACAGCAGTGGATCATGTTTACACTCATCCCCCCATTAAAACATTTATTAACCTGATAGGTGGATAAAAAAAAAACAAATTATATAAACTATCCTCACTAACTTGGAGGTTTAAAACTGTTTAAATTTGTCTGTTTAATTGCTTGAAGCTGAAAAATACAAAACACAGCAAGGAGAAGAAGATCTATTTTGTCTTTTTAAGAGTTTTAACCGTCTAATGTTAGCTCTTCTCGCTGACCTGAAGTAATCAAAGCTATGCAAACAAGAAAGTGTGCTGCTTTGTGAACCTGAAATCACATGGGAAATCAAGATGTGAAAAATGGAAAGGGAATTGGGTTTGCAGCATTGGGCTCGGCAGCTGCTACATTATGCAGGCCATCACAGAGGGAACCAAAGATATCTCAGGATGAATTTTTAAAATAGCAGCATAGCAATGCTTTACAGTAAGTACCGGGGGTGTTCACTTCACACTTGGACTTGTGTCAAACTCCTGTCAGCAATTCGATGTCTCAAGACTTGATTTGAAAAAAAATCAAAGAAAAAAAAGACTGAAAAATTCGACTTGGAATTTAGTACCAATCATTTGTGACCCACCTTGGACTTGAGCCATTTGGCTTAGATTGACTCCCTAAAGCCCAAAGATTAAAATTTATGCCATTTATAAAGTATGTCACCAGTAAATTCATTACTCTTCATTTCTTGAATTAAATAAGCTCAAAGCTATTCGTTTGTACCACAGTGGCAAGTGTATAAAACATGTAAGACAAAAATTACAGACAGACACACAACCTCTAACTTAGTTCTACACTTAAATCAAGACTTTGTAAGTAAAATGGTGCAACATCTAGTAAAGATCGCTCTATGATTTGTTCAGGACTTACAAATCAAAGATCAGGACATGAGGACCTGATCTGAGACTTGACTTTGCACTTACTTCAGAGTTACTTGTGACTTGCAAAACAAAGGCTTAGTCTGACATCTGTTTAGTAAAATATATGATCCCTTATAATAAACCCTTCTTGCAGATAATGTAGAGAAAGGTAATGCATCATTCTGTGCCAACAGGAAGTGCTAAAAGATGTGAACCAAACGACATCAATCAAATGATGCCTTGGAAGACTTCTGCAAAGATTTGATGCTTTTATCGACCTTTTTGTTTCCAAATCTTTTTTAACAGTAGTGTAAATAAAAACCCACACTCAAAACACCGATAACTATGAGTGCACTGAACTCTGTCATCATGTCAGTTTGAATACACTTCAGAATATCTATTATCTAACAGGGATTGTTTGTAGTAGACGTAATCTTTTCGTGTTTTGAACATCAGTGGAGCTCTTGGTTTTAAGAGATTCAGCATTCACGTTAATGTAAACTGTATTTTTCACTGAATTGTTGTATAATGAAACCGCAATGAGGATGCAACACCCACACAGACGGGAAAAAAATGTAAATTAAGAGAGTACGAGATCTGTCTTGATAACTGATTTTCTCAATGATGAACGGCATACTAAGTCTTATACACCCACACCGATGATGATGGGTCCAGTTGATACATATTGAAAAGCTTATCAAGTCAACCTAATTTACTAATGAGTGTCCATCTGTTATTGTGCAGCCACTTCCAACGCACAGTTCCAGGGAATAGGTCATCACATGTTTCCATAATCGAGGGCTCAGTCATTATGTTAATCAGGTCTGACAGTATGATGCTTGCATATGTGAACCGGCCATGTTTGCAAATCCAAGTCACCATAATCCCCCACAATGCTTTGTGTTTGCTCAACACTGCTCTGCACAACACTACGCATTTTGCTCCATTTGTCATTGCTAGCTCACAGTGGTTAAAAGTCTATTTAATTCTGGGTTGGGTGAGTTACAACTGGTCTTAAAACAGCAGGTTAATAAAAACTTCTTCTAAAAATATAAGCATAAAAAAACATGCACTGAATCCCTTTCATTAATAATACTTTATAGTTGTGTTGCACTGTGGGCTGTCTGAGACCAGGACAAATTAAAGCCTTGCAAATTATACAGAGACAAAACATTTTTTTGCCTCCGTCTAATTTGCTTTGGAGGATATTTTCAGTCCAGTGAAAGTATCTGTCTGTCCTCTCTGACCTCTTGCAGAACTAATTTGCATTGCATTATAAGACAAGAGCCCCAGATGAAAAACAATTATTCCTTTTGCCAATAAGTTATTTGTCAATCAATCTTACTGCATTATCAGAATTAGAAAGTATACTCCAGACATCTTTAATTGGCCAAATGTAAAATAAAGCAAAATATGAACCACTTCAGACATCAGACTCATACAAATAGGCATGTATGTGTTTGTATTCTGCCTAAGCTGTTGGACTCTGAGGTCACATCACAAACACAAACTCACTGATGGGGATGGAGGAGCTGCATATGAAGTGAGATACGCATTGCTAACTCAATTTAAGTGTGTGCATTCACAGGGCCCAGTTGGCAGCCACGCCGGCAGCTTGGCCGGGCCTTTGGCTTCTTCTTTGTTGTTGATGTCTGTCTGGCCAGCACTGCTAATGCAATTCATTATGCCTTGCAGTTGACAACACTTTAGAACCTGTGATTAATGCATTTGCAGCCTCTTACTGGGGCGATTTAGGTATTCTTGCCAGTTTATCAACTTTGCTTTCCCACAGGTCCAAACTTGTCTGTTTTTTTGGGGTCAATGCAGCAAGAAACCGGAGAAGAAAGCATTATCAATAGCACAGAACACCGTGGCCTGAAAGTGTGGGGAGTTTTTTTTTGTGAGTTGTCAGCAGTTTGCAACAGCCAGCCAGATTTTAAAGGGGAGCTGAGTTGAAGCTTTTTTTCATCCAGATCACAAATGGGATTTAGGCAAGATTTTCATTTTAATCTAGAAATTGAAGAATGAGCATTTTTGTTACGAAATCTGTTGCGTAATTACAATATGACACATCGTAATGTAGATATGCCGAGGTTTTTTTCATGTGTTTCACGAGGTCAGGATGGTTGCCAGCTTTGCCTGAAGTATGGCTTCATCTCTTGTATGTGAAACAACATCATACATTTGAGTCAGAGGATTTGGGCCACTGCTATTCATCGTCTGGACAAAAAAAACTGGTCTTTGTATATACAGGTCATTTTACACCCCAAACAACCTTGGAACGGTGACAGAAATAAATGCTCCCACTCCTTATCTGTGCACCTTTACACCCTGTACAACCTCTATCTGAACGCTGTGTATTGTATTTAAAAACTATATTATGTTCTACAAAATAGACCTTCTTCAGCCGTGCACTGCAGCCACATTAGTAATAAAACCTCAGATAAAGCCAAAATCATGTGTAATGCGTCAAATCTACACTGTGATCTAAATATAACAGCAGCACGAGTTACTAGTCATGTGTGGCTGAACTGGCAGATCTGTTTATTTTTTGCCTCCTCGGCTCCCACGTGCTGGCTTGCACTTAAGAGATAACTGCTGTCTGTGTCCTTTGTGAGGACATTAGTAGTAATACACACATGTCTGACCTTCAGTAAAAAACACTCATGCATCCCTCTGAACAAAAAACATAATTATGATGATTTGTCTGGGAATAAATGGCTTGTGACAGGTGTTTTTTTCAGATTTTTTTCTTCACAGCCTACTTGAAAATGAATAATATTTACACAGATTTGAACAAATGTGATGCTTTGTGTTTCAACCAGGACATGTTTCGCAACCCACAACCCAGCAGCTTCAGACGTTGAGACTAATCAGTTCTTTGTAAAGCAAGATCTTCACCCGCAGTAAAATGCTTTGAAAGTGTGTGGGGGGGGGGGCATAGCGATCCTCCTTTGTCTTGTGTTGTCTCAGCTCAGCTCAGCATGCACACATTCACATTTGCCTTGCACGCTCAAACACACCAAAACTTCAGCCACGTTATCTAACTCAGCCCTCCAGGCTGAATCACAGTGGAAGACAGACTCTGTACTATGGGCCTAAAAATTCACATGGACAGAGCGATGAGCACAAGAATTGGGGGGAGGGGGGGGGTTGATTTCTGTTAGTGTAGGAAATAAAATCATGAAAATATCGCAGAATTTGTGTCCATTAAATGGAAAATGTTACATAATAAGTAGGTTTTTATATAAATATAAGCTGAACATTGATCCATTTGACTACCACGCAGGATGGAGATCGATATTCGGTTTATATGCATTGTGAAATTTGGAAAGAGAGACACTGCAAGTTAAAATTCTCAATATGAGTTGTTTCATTTGTTTCAATGCATTTTTAGAATTGGCCATTTTTTGAATTTTGAAATCAATCCACCAAAAACAAAAACAAAAACAAGGCTTCTGAGTAGTTTTCACATTTAAACAAGAGCTACTGTGTCATTTTACATACTGAGTCTCACACTATGGGAGGCTATGGATGGGAGTGGAGGAAGAAAAGGGATAAAATTAGAACAAGGCAGAGGGAGGGGGTTCCCCTCTCCTACAGGGAAACATAAATAGAAAGGAGTGGTGTTATGGCAATGGATTTGCCGTGGTACTGTTTGTATATTGTTTTCTAACGTGCTTAATTTGTGTAAAACACATGGAAAGCAAAGGCTCGTGATGTTGCTACTCACCGTTTGGAAGCTTGTGACTGTTCTCCATCAGCCATGTGAACAGGTTGGCAAAATTGCAGTTGCACACCCAGGGGTTGCCCTCTAGCCTCACCACCCTCAGGGAGGGCAACTGACTCAGTGCCCCCACCTTTAGGGTGGACAGTGCATTACGCTCCAGCTCCAGCTCTCTCAGAGAGGTGAGGCCCAGGAAAGCCTCCTCGTTCACCATGCTCAGGTACGGGTTGTTGCCCAGTCGTAGTTTGATCAGGCTCCGGGACTCCCCAAACGTCCCCTTGGGGATTTCAGTCAGATTGTTGCTGCCCAGGTCCAGGAAGACCAGCCTGGAGGTGGTGCTGAGGGTCCCCGGTTCTATGTGGGATAAGGAGTTGTTCCGCAGGTCCAGGTAGACCAAGTCACTGTACAGAACCAGGAAGTCCGAGGGGATGCGGGGTATCCAGTTGTCGGCCAGCAAAAGCCTGCGCACATCCAGGGGGATCTCATCGGGTAGACGGGTGAGCCCACGGCCGCTGCAGTCCACAGTGTGAGGATCCGGGCACAGGCAGGTTGCTGGGCAGTTCTCCCCCACAGTCCATAAGGCAGAGGACAGCAAGATGAGGATAAGTTGGAGCCAGCAGACACATGGCAACATGGTCAAGGGGGTGAAATGAATTATGGGGGAAAGAGGCTTAGGGTAAGGACGAACAGGAGAGGGAAGGGTGGGAACAGAGAACGAGAGGGTGAGGGTCAGAGGGCAGGAGGGAGAGGGGGAGAGTGACAGGGGGTGAACGGGGATCAATCCTCCTTGAAGAACATCCTGGCGATGTGGAGATGAAAAATCTGGAGGAGCTCAGGAGCTGTGAGATGTCAGAGCAGCGGCGAGAGCTGTTTTCCAGGAGATCATGTAGGAAGCTGCTCGCATGGAAAAGCAGACTGGCTGCTTTGAATGAGCGAACGGGGGGAGAAAGAAGACGGAGCTTAGCAGAGAGGGGAGGGCGGCTTAAGAGAGGTAAATAGACACGAGCGAGTTGGGAGTGATGAGAAGCCGGGGGCACAGACGAGGGAGAGGGGGGTTGAGGAGGGAGCTCCGTCCGCCACGCTACCCCACAGTTGATCCGGCGGCGGTGACAGACGAAGACAACACGGTCTCTGACACAAAGGGATGTATGGAGCTGTGATTCAAGCATGACAAGCGGAGAGTAACATTATCGCATCCCTCCATCAGTCCTCCATCAGGTCTCTGCGTGGAAAAGCCTGAAGGTGTGAAGCGCGAGAGAGAGGAGCTCACGGACCATCGCTCAAATGATGTGTGGTACACACACACACATACATACACACACACACACACCCTCACCTAAATATTTCCTTTTTGTTTTTTTATCTCCCAGTGCCCTGCAACATGCTGTGAAAAAGCACAGCACGGCACGGCTCAATGTTGCGCCGCGTCCGGCACCGTATCACGGCTGCTGCGCTGCTGTGCGGAGACGGTCCAGATGTCCAGGCGGGAGCCTCGTGCATGCGGTGGATCGCAGTGCTGAGCCGAGCTGATCCATGCCAATCCAGCGTCTGCCTCTGAATCCACGACGGTTTATCTCGTGCCCTCTCCTCTCGCCTTATTTCCCAAGGAGGCGTGCCTCAGCCATGCTGTCAACATGTGATGTCACTTCCTATAGTGTGAAGAAATGACGATCAGCTGCATCTGGAAACATCTACATTTTATTTGTGTACTTATTTTAAATACTGTAGCTTTATTTTTTGAGTATATTTGAGTGTGAACAAAATATATGAATCTTTTTTTTCATTTATACTGTTTTTACAGTCTCCTCTCCTTCCATACATTTATATTTTATCTTTTTAACCTTCTTTGTAATCCCTTTATAATCACAGGCTGCTTTTTTGACTAGGGATGGATATCTTGTAAAACAGCCTGACCTTTATAATATTGTATTTGTTGTGTCTACAAATGGAAAACTGTGACTTCTTATAGTATCCAACATTAGCCTTCATCCTTGAATATTTACTTACTCATTTTCCTCCCACAATTCCACCATTAGCTCACTGGGTGTGCAAACAGATCACCTGTCTGCTTGTAATATGATCCTCATATTTATTGATTGGCTTCATGTTCATGTGCTGTAACAGCCTTAAAATGAATACTAAGACAGAGGTTCCATCAGTCTGAAACCATAATAAAGACAAGACGATTCATTCAGACGGTGTATTGAATTTTCAAAATGGGATTTGCTTCAACAGGTAAATGCAATTAGACCAAGGTTGCTGCATGGAGACGGCCATGCAAGCCGGAGGTGTGAGGACGACGGCAGTGTGAAATTTCCAACCAAGTATTGTTGTCATGGATGGTAATTGTCCATTTCCAAGAAGATAACACACATATTCACAAGTGCACACACACACACACGTGGGTGGAGTTAACCATAGGCCACACACACCTGCACCTCATAACAAGCGGGTGTTCGGCAATAACATGTAACTCACTTCATCACAGGTAATCTAATAATGCCAGTCCATGCTGGAGGCGTCTGCTGAAGTCTGCAGATGAGTCTGCAGCTTCATCAGTGACTCTGTGCCACAGGGACGAGAGCAGCTCTGAAGCAGATTTTAGTCTCAGCACACAGTTTATTAGCTGGAAAACATTTAAAAGACACATCTTACAATTAAATATTATCACTTGGTGCCGCAGTTTAATATATAATGCTTAAATACTTGCTGTCTCATGGGTGGTTCTGATGTTTTTCTAGAACAATAAATTTGCTTTTTATGCAGTTTCTCACAGAGAAAAGCAGTGATGCAGCTGATCTCCACAGAACTATTTCTGATGTGCTGCTGTGAAGGAGAGCCTCTTCCACTGTGAAACAAAACACATTTCATAATTGTTGTAGCCCACTTGAATCTCCACCTGTCCTCACAACACTGGTGCTGCATTAAGGATATACCCCTGATCAGCTGTATTTAGGGATTACTAATAAAATTGTAATAGGGATTTTTTAACAAATTACAAATTTGTTTTTTTATCTTTATACAACGATACCATAAAATATGGACTGTTACGAATTATAATAAAATTTGCATAACATATAAATAAAAAAGTGTTAATTTGTCTCATCATTTAAGAAGTGCCCACCAGTTTCATGTCTCAGTCACTTGACCCAGTCATCTCCCAACAATAACTCCTGTCACCCCTCACCATCAAAGACCGATCCATTCCAATTTGTTGCCTGTAACTGTTGGTCTTTGTTGTTTTCTTTCTGTCTGTACTTGGTTTAACAGCCATTATATCTCCCCATTACTCTGTCTGATGTGTTTGCTGTTCTGACTTCTTTCTTCTGGCTCACAGCAGCCTCACACACCTGAAGACTGTTTTATTACACCTGACCTGCTTCTGAGTCTGTTTTTGGATACCAGGTTTATGATCCAGTCTTGCAATGCTATTGGATGATATGTCCACTGAACATCCCGCATTTCTGGCATGCAAAGGTGTTTGCAACGTTGCTTTAAACTTTATAACAATGTAGATCAGTGGTTTCATATAATGAATGAAAAGGGGACGTTGCAGTGTATGCAGCTGTGTCATTCGGTCCCGTTGCCATTGTAGATTTTACTCAGTGACTAATGCTTGAACTGACATTAGTCATTCAGTTGTAGTAGAGGTTGTTTTTCTACTGTTGTATTTTTACCTCACAGCTGCATGGATGTGAGCAGAGGAAGAGCTTTTCTTGGAAAAAAGGTACATTAAACAAGACAACACATGCCCTCAGCTGATTATTTGCTAAGCAGCTCAAATGAAATGGACTCAGAGATACTGAAAATGGAGATGGTTCACACTGAAATGCAACCAGAGCGCTGTCACTGGCGGATATAATGGCCACTCTTGCAGCTGAGGGTATTCATGCAGATGTCCGCTTCCAAAATGTGATCCTAAAAGGATCCTGACAGCAATTCGTCAGTGTAAAAAGCCCCGAGAGTCTGTTAATGTGGGGTGAGTAAACCTTTTAGTCTGCTGGCCAGTTTGTCATCCACACATATCAGAGCTGCTTTCGCAAACACTTAAGTTTATCGTAAATTCCACTCCCACAAATTCTCATTATTCAATATTCTGGGCCAGATTAACCAGAAGTGCAATGAGCCAGTTTCATAGCAACATTAATCCCAAAAAAATTTAACCTCTCAGAAAATGCTTTTACAAGTTCTGACTGTAACAGAAAATCCTGTTTACCTACCAAACATAACTATCCACTGCAACTTTTAGTGTTGTGCTACATTTATTTTACTAGTGTATGAACAGCTTTGACATTGACTTAGTTAGCGGGATATTCAGCAAGTCAAGTCCAACCTAACTAACTTAATCCTAGTTTCAAACTTTGTTTAACTTGCCTTACCAATCATTATCCTTTTCAGGTGATACGTTCCTACAATCTGATTCATGGTAAAAGAAAATTTAGGTGACATGACTGATGTCCACAGTTCAGACAAGCACGCAATAACCCATATGAATAATATCTATCCAGCTGTGATATCTTGATAAAGAAAAACACATGTAAACGTGAGGTGTGCATGGACGCAGAGCTCAGTGGAATTGGCGGCAATCAGAACTGCCGTACCGCAGGTGGTCAAGCTTGCTGTGTGATCGAATCTCTGCCAAATGTGAATGCAATCAGCTCAGCATGACCACATTATGGAGAGAGAGAGAAAAAAATCCACTCAGCAAGTTGAAAGGTCACCTAACTCTGTGTCTAAATGCAAAGAGCCATGAAGCCAGATAATGTATCAAGATAACATGTGAAACACCGGGGGACCTGAAGGTCACCTCCAGCATTAATGAAGAGGCTGGTTGTGCATTTTAGAGTCCAGTTGCCTCGTTTTGCAGCTTTCTGTTAGCTTTTCTGTTTATATTGTTACCGCTGGCCTCTTTCGGTCATTTAAATTCCGCCAAAATAAAATATAGCACCACGACAACATACATTGTGTTTGGAGATGTGTCTGGGATGTGTTTGCAGTAGAAGGGTGAGAGTTTTTAGGTTTGTATCTTCAAGATAGCACAAAGGTTTGCTTCCTTGGTAAACTTATTATAAAATGCTAACAAAACAGTGCTGAATAGAATCATAGCCAGCAAATCTGGCAAACTTTAGTGTTAAGCAAAGGCCTGGAACATTTGGAGGGGTATAGCCAATCAGAGGCAGTATAGGGCGCAGTCTTGCTGCAAGGCATAATGGGTAGCCATGCCGAGCAGGTCACCAAAACTGTTGTATTTCATCAATTAAACGAGAGCATTACAGTTGTGGCTATCAGCATATTTTACAATTGCATGTGAAAGCTTTTCAATAGTTTTACGAGAGCTTTTTAGATGTGTTTCTGAGCATCCGATTTATCAGTTGTTTTTGTGATTGAGTTTGTTTAAAAGCATTTCACTAGTTTTCGTGTGGTTTTCAGTACAGTAAGTGAATGTTTTCACAAGTGTATGAGAGCAAAAGTACATGTATAAGCATGATAATGCTGGATAATGTCCCTAACAGCCCCTCATGAGAAGCCTCTACTGATTTCACCAGAGCTGTTTTTTATCCTTTTTTTTTTTTAAATATTGTGGCTCCAAATTGTCCAGAGTTGGACAAACAAAAAAAACAACCTTTTTTCTCTTCAGTTTGTTCTCAACTAACCTTGAAAGCCTAAGGAAAACTATTTGATATCAAGTGTCCACAGGAGGAACGGACGGACGGAGTATTGCTTTCTCCACAGCTACTTGCACAAATTGATTTTCTAGTCTTTGCAGCAATGGCACGTAACTGTTGTAAGCAGAGTAAATGTAACATGAGGTGGGAACAAGTCAGTGCTTGAGGATTAAGTGACCTTGCCGGTTGAGACGTAGCATCAATCCAAGTTGAGCTTATGATGTGTCCTCAGGTTGTCATCTGGGTCAGAGTACGTACAGGGTAGCAAGACTCTGCTGCATGATTTATTCGTTCAGCCTTCAAATCACGGTTTACATTGTAATCACTTAAAAAGGGCAATTTAATTCAAGGATTATCTCAAAAATAAAGTTTCAAAAGTGAACAATCTTTGCCACAAAGAAGTTGAGTATGTTTAATACCTGTACATATTGTTTAAGTGACATAAAAAACATCAGGATTTCATGGAGTATTTGGAGAAATTACATTAAACTGGGTTGAAATTTACTTCTGTTGAATGTTTCATTCATTTGTTTTGGTGGCCTGGTGATCTAAAACTTGTGCAGAGTAACCACATTGTCCTCCATACTGGTTCCAGTGATGGAACTCGTCAAAACCACTGACAGTATATTACACAGTGGACAAGGCCATCGGTTTGTGAAGTCCCATTTTAAAGCCTCGGCTTTATGGCCATCGTCTTTTTATGTTGGGGCCAGAAGTGAATATAATTGGACAAGAGGCAGCAGCCAGAGAGAGATAACATGGCTATCAACAACTTTGTGACATGTAGCAAACAGCTACCAGCTGTAAAACAGGCTGTAAAAAAACATATAGTGCAGCAAGACTGTGCAGATTTTCAAATGAGATTCTGCTACTTTAATAGCAGTTGACTTCCATGCATTAGTGTAAAAAAAGTTGTGCTTATAGACAAACATTACTGTGCATACATATGCATATCCATTTTACTTTAGTTTCATTCATTTCAGTGGTGGTGACCATCACAGTTCGATTCCAGTCCTCTTGCAGCTAAAATTAACCAACTGCCCAACTGCAGCTACGTATGGAGGTAAATTAATCCCACACAGACAGAGATTAGATGAGAAGCCCTGTGTGAGTGGTTGTAAATGAGAGAAAGAGCACAGCGGTTGCGGGTGGAAACACGTGGAAGGATTAGTTTAGGTTCACAAGGCAGGGTTTTAGAAAACTCATCTTCACAGGATTTGATGAGTGAAACGTTCGTTTTTAATTACGCAACACATATGGATGAACAGCATTTAGCACTTCATCAGTAGTGAATATAGCCAGGATTATCTTTTCCATTACATATCCTCAGAGAAGATATTTACAGGCATCTCATATATTCAGGTTAGGAGTGAATACACTTCCATCTCAGTGCTTATTGTTATTTAATTTCAGTCCCCTCCCCACCTGGGGTCTCAGCTCATAGTAAGAATGGAAGAAGTGTAAGCAGAGTGAAATGCAAATAAAATGAAAAGAGGAGGGAAAAAAAAAACAACCCTGCAGGTTATTTTTTGTGTGTCACAACCATTATAAGTCAACAGTGGTGCTCCCAGCGCGCCGAGTAAATGTGGGTCCTCAGTAGGAGGGCCTTCCCCATGGATTAGCCAGTGTGAGAGCAGAGAAGCTAAGCACTCTCCCGCTGCAATTAAAGAACAGCCCATCAATAAATGATGAATGTCAAACACAGCGTGATGTTTGGCCTGGTAAGCAGACTGGTATCCTATGTAGATTCATGGTCACAGCAGGGCAGGAAACAAGGGGATGGCATGGTGGAAACAGAGAGAGGAGACAAGAGGATGTTAGGAGAACCCCGCTGCAAATGTCACTTCGTCCTTTTCAACACTTCTCAAAACGTGGCGGTGGACATTCAAGATGCAGAGGCAGCTGTCATCTCTTAAGCCGGGCGCTGACATTTGGGATTCTGGGCTGCTTGCCCTGCACCAACACAGGAAGTGGGATGGAGGACGCGGGGGGGTGTTGTTCTCTATCAGCCAAGGGCGCAGCGGAGAGAGGATGGTTCAGGACGATGCGGCCGCGTCGTTACAGTAGCATCAGACGGTGTTTACTGTAACTTAACACAGTGTTTTCAACTTCAGGGTCGGACTTGAACTGCTGTAACCTTCTCATGAGTGAAAGTGAAGGGCAGAACACCTGAAAGAATCTGACAAATTACCACCTAACGTTTCATATCCCTAGATGGCATGTGGCAGCGTGTCAGCCACATTACTGTTTCACCGCTCTGTTTACAATCGTGCTATTTGCACAAGTCAACAATATTGGTATCACTGCTGCATGACTAACTGGCCTTCTCTCGGCTGTGGGAAGGGCTCCTCTCTTTTTTTTTCTTTTTTTTTTTGCCAATTTTACCAGCTGGAGGTGAGTGAGAGTGAGTCAGAGTTATTATTGTTGGAAATGTAGTCAAAGCCCACAATGGTCCACACTCACTGAGTACAGCGTTGACTTCCTGCACAGTCCAACAATAAAAACACTGTGTCCACTTAGATTACACAGTCACTGTGCAGGCCGACACGCAGCCTTTAATATCAGCTTTTCAAGGTTACATGAGCCTGCAGCCACATGGAGAGAGATGTGGGAGTATCTCAGTTTACTGTTGATGCATTTTCCATGACCCGACTTCTTTGGCAAATGAAATCGTTTTCAAAAGATTATTCTGGAGAATAATCCAAAATGCAATTCAAAGAAGCTTAGATATCAGAGCAGTCATTTTAAAGACACAGCGATTTGCGGTTGTAACATTTTTCTTTTTATGAGTTTAAGTCTATATATAACAAAAAAGACTGTGTGTTTTGCAGTATTTTTAATCGGATCGCAGTATTAGACAGTATTAGAAACATAAAACATGCACAGGATGCATTTGAAACTTTAATATTTTGTTTACAGATTTCAATCACTGTGGAAGTTTTGTTGTACTGTGGTCAAGACGAACTTCTCATCAGTATGTTTGACTTTTAATGTTCTGATTAGAGGAGAAAAAAGACGGTTGTGCATAAAACTAAACGTGCATTAAGAAGGTGGCGATGTTTGAGCTGCAGATTCATTAAATGAAAATATGCACGACTCACCATCTGGTTCATCTTGTCACTTCCCACTTTGAAGATGATGCACCATGGGGTGTTTGCTGCACATGACCGTTGGATAAACTCTGACATTACTGCTCCATGATGTCTCCGTAATATTTTAAACATAAGAGTGACATGATCTCATTCCTCTTTAGGGAAGGAATTAGACTTCAGTCCCAATGCCACGGTAAAGTATATGAGTGACATCCATTAGCACCACATGCTAAGTGGTTTCCTTATGTAGAGAGAAGAGATTATCTATAGAAACAGACACCCTTCTACCTCATAGTAAAGCTCAGCCTCTGGGTGCTAAACAATAGTTAAAGTCTGTTTTAATGTCTACAATGTTTTCGTTTATGTTATTTATTTTATTCAACCTTATTTAATTGGGGAAGTCCCATGGAGATTACTTTTTCAAACGGAGACCTAACCGAGAGAGTCAGTATCATGAACAAGAACGGATAGTAACAGACAGAAAGCACAAAATAAGACAAAGTACAACAAACAAGCCCAGGGAACTCATTCAAAAGAAAGAAATAACTAGGAATCAGTTGCATTACTGGGTAAATAGGAAAAAAATAAGTCCTTCGAGGACTCATTCACACGCACCAGCGGAGGGGCCGCAGGTACAAAAACAAGTCTCCCTTTCACTTGACATCAAGTCTGATATCATTCTGTGTTTGTCCCAAATGTCCAGAGCACACAACATCTACATCGACTGTGTGATGTGTTCAGGATATTTCCAGAGGCTGCCAGCTATACGCTTCAGGGCCATTAAAAAAACATCAAGAAAGAGGGTCAATGGTCATACATAAAACACATCAGCACAGCACTGTAAACTATTAAAGCTATGAAATATGCATTTAACAGCCCTACGGTCACTAAAACAAATCTATATTTCATGGTATGACAGATCCCAAACACAAAAAAGAAAATGCAAGTCATTCTGAACTTTTCTGTTTCACAGGAACTGACATTTTTATCTAGACAAAAGCAATCTTGGGGTCAATGAGCAAATTTCATATGTTGTTGATTTAATACTGAATATACTTCCATTTAAAAGAGAAGTTTTTGGGCAATGCAACACATGTTTTTGCTGATATTTTTATGCAATTTTTCTGATCAGATTGACAGTTGACATGCAAACAAACTGGACAGTGCAAAAATCGAGACAGGAGCCTTAAAGTTACGGTCTTGGGGACCTGAAAGGGCCAACATTTATAAGAAGCTCTGAGCTTCAGGTCACAGCAGTAACAAGGTTTTAAGCATCCAAATTGGTATAAATGAAATACATCTTTAAACTATGTAATACACTTTTGTTTGCACCCCTTATCAGTAAGGACACAGGGACTCATGCAGTTTTCTTTGGTAGGACATTGGTGCTCCATTTCACTTTGGCCTTTTAGACTTTATGTCATTTGAACTCATTAGGCAAAGGACTCTCTGTGCATATTAGTGTGCACATGCATATTTTTGTATCATGTATACATGCTTTACAATGGGCCTGCGGTGATTATATGACATGTACTTGGTGCAACAGCAGTCCTTCAATTGAACTGCATTAATGAGGGATTTTTTTTACATCATTTTATGCAAAATAAGCTTTGCCCAGTGTTTATTTAATTTATCTTGATTAGATTATTTTAATTTGTCTTTGTAGATGTTTTATGAGGAAGGAAATTCATTAACACATTGGGTAAGCCTACTTTATATTAACAGGAAACCTCCTTTAGAATCTTCAAATTCCCATGTCCGAACTTGAAGTATTATATTTAGTTTAACAATGAAAGCAAATAAAAGCACATTTTGCTGCAGACCCTTCCAGCACCTTTGATGACCTCTGTGGGTCCTCAGCCCGCACCTTGAGAACCAGCTGTTTCAGCGTGTGCCTCTGGCTCTGTTCACAGGGATGTTATGAAATGGCTGTGTGTTATTTAAGCTGTCACTGGCCATTGTTGCCTCGGCCGCTGCGTCCCCGTCAGCTGTCCGTGTTTTCTGTGCGTCAGGGGGAACAGAGCCATGACCGAAGCCACACAAACTGAATCAAAGCTCTGTGCACTGGATTGAAAGACAGCTGTAAACACCCTCCAGCAGTAACACTGAGGGATGATGTGCATACATGGGCAGGCGCATAGAAAACCACACACACACACACACGCACAGATACCAGGCCACCGCCAGCTATCAGTGTGGTTTATTCACATACAGTCTGAACCTCAGACTGTGAGATTATGCCTGTCTTTACATGGTTATATAAATGTCACTTGGATTATTCATCGACAGTTCAAGCTTAATAAATCTTTGGTCTAATTTTTTTTTTTTTATTTTGTGAGGCAGGAATACATTATTAATTAAGCTGTTTATTGAGAAATCTTTGGAAATGTAATTGAACCGAACCCTGGCAGGGCACATTATGCCTTATAACTCTCCATTAAAAAAGCCTCATTGCCTCATTCTTGGCCGGCTGGTTGTTTCAGCGTAAGGCCAGCGCTGCAAAAAAAAAAATCTAAATAGTGTGAATTCAAACCGTATAAACCTCGGAGCCACATCCTCCTGCCCTGAGGATGAGCTCTGATTAACCGTGGCCTCCTAACTGTGTCATCTCCCAGCATGAGAAAACGCCGGTGAGAAAGAGAGTAAACAAGGCAAAGAGAGAGTCAGAGAGCAGGAATAAAAATGCAAAATAAATAAATAAATAGATAAAAGACTGGGAATAAGAAAGAGAGATGGGAACCTTAAAATGTGGCTGTAGTTCTGTAAAAAAAAAAAAAAAAAAAAAAAGAAGAAAACCACATAGGCCCAAATTTTTCACAACTTCCCCTCGCCTTTTTCCACTCACGTTGTTTGCCACTTGACGCGGAGTGTGCTCTGTCAACCCGGCGCTCTCCCCTGACTTGTCAACCGCCAACACACACCTCCCCAGCCTCGCCAACTGCCAGGGCAAATGAGATGGTCGGTTGATCTCGTGGAGGGTTTGTATTACCCTCATGCGAGTGAGCGGGCGAGCGAAGAGCTCCACTGCTCTCTCTCAGCTGAGCTATTGAGGGAAGTGTTTATGTGGTGATCAGGGTTTAACTATGCCCTCCGATGCCTGAATTTGTGTAATTCTCTCATCACCAGATTTAGCTGCCATCTGTATGGTGTCAGCAGCTCTGCCTGGACACTTTCTGCCATGTCGTTAACAGCAGCAGCCCGGCGAGATCGTCCATTGGGCTTTATTTTTGGAAATTTGTTGCAATCATAATTGATCTGCCAACATTTTTTAAACATTTTAACCTATTTATACTTAAATACACTAGTTTTAATCTTTACTATGCTTGTGTAGTCAAGGAGAAACCATGCTTTGAGCTCTCTGAGGCTGCACTTGGCACAGCAGTGCTTTGAGCTAAATGCTAACACAACCATGCAATACATGCTTAGAAACTCTGCAAACATCCTCATGTTCAGCAGATGAAGTGTTAGCTATGTTTGTATGTGTTAGCATGCTAACATATGCTATGCAGCACCAAACCAAAAGTGCAGCTGAAGGCCATTAAAAATGTAATTAATATCGCAGAAATTTATTCATAAATCAACATAAAATAGATTGAAATCTTGACCTTATGCTGCTGCTAAAAGGGACATTTCACCCCGAGGGGAACATAAATGTCTGTATCAAATTTAATAAAAAATTCATTCACTGGTTATTGAGACGTTCCACTCTGAATCAAAAATATCAGCCCAACGGTGGCACAAGAGAAAAAGTCTGGGAATCTTCAGAATCATTAAGTTTAGGTCTTCAAGATTTTGAACACATCTATTTTGATATTTTATTATCTCACTACTCTTTTGTCCCACAAAGAACACAAGAGTCAAAACGGCCTCAATGTGTACAGTTTATTCATGTGATTTTAAGTATATTTCAGATTATTCTCATGCCAGATGTTGTATTATTGCTAGATGTTGTATTTTATACAGTGTGCATCAGCTTACACCACAGTGTTTCGTTTTAATGATAATATTTTTTTGCATCAAATATGATTTTTTTTACATTTTTTTACTTTAAAATCAAACTGACAGTGATGTGATCATTGACGAATGCAGACATTAAATCCCAAATAACCTTTACAAAGCCATCATAATGACGCAAAATGATTCATCAGAGTTTAATTTTTGGTTTATATGGAAAACTTCATTGAAGCGTTAAAACAAAACAGTAAATACGGTTGTTGTTTTCATAAAAAATAACATATTTTACCTTTCAAAGCATTTTTATGCTGCAGAGACATTAACAAAGGGAGTCAGCGTGAATCTTCGACCCACTGAAAATGATGTTTGGTACAATGTGATCAAAGCTCGGTTTGGTAACCCTCCGCCCACACACACTTTCCTCAGACTCATCTAATCTCATTTATCGCCGGTGCAATCCCTTTAATTTCAGGACACAAAGATGAGTGACCAAGCTTCAGTGTCACACGATCGTCCGTCACTCACTGTCTTTGTCTTTCTATGCACTCTCTCTCTCTCACATTGGTACACACATACAAACACACACAGAAGAACACACAATAGATCTGCAGAGGAGCAGAAATCAAGGACAGCCTCTTACACCCGACGGCCCTCAGGCTGTGTGGAACGGTGCTAGTGGAAAGGGCAATGTGACTGGCTTTCTGAGCGAAGTCTCTGCCTTTGCCCTCGGTCTGGCTGCTGTGTTCATGTTAGAGACAAAAAAAAGAAATGTAAGTGCTGCTCATGACGGCAGACAACAATACAGGAGGCACAGATGGAGCCATGATTAGGAGAACATCTGTTTCCCATGCAGATCTCTGACTGAAAACAAGACTACTGCACTTTATTGCAAGACTTCAGCCTTCCAACCTCTTGTGATTGCGGCCTTATTATTATTATTATTATATGTAATTCTAATTTGTTATAATTTGCTGATTATATGTAATGATATTCATAACAAATTGCACCAAACATGATATCAGATTTTGCCTCTGCTTATAAAAACACCACCAGCACAGTAATAATAATAATAATAATGATACGAAGAAAAAGAGGAAGAAGAAGAAGAAGAAGAAGAAGAAGATTTTTTTAATTCAAACTAAACATTTCAAAACAAAATTACAAAATGCCTCACATGGTTAAACAGGGATTAAAATGTTCAGGACTGCAATGAGGAAGATCAAATCAGACATGCGCGTAATCACCGCAGGGGACTTGGGTTCACACACACACACACACACACACACACACACACACACACACACACACACTCACACA
>JAPZDY010000012.1:5043156-5056766 GCA_029783645.1 Ctenochaetus hawaiiensis
AGATTTGCAAGCAAAAAAGACAGATTTGCAAGGCTGCATTTTTCCACCTAAATGTGTAAAAAAATCATTATCATCTTAAAAAAAAAAAAAAAAGACGTGATGACAGACGCACAAAAATGCACCACGACAGAACGTCAAGACACACATTACGAGGACAGGAAGGGGAAACAAAGGACAGGGAGGGGGATGCAGCAGCGAGTCTCATTAGGAGACAAGTCAGTGAACTCCACAGGCTGAGTGCTGCACACGACAGGACATGAAATGTCTGACCCCTACTGCTCCCTCCCTTTCGAAAAAGACCCCATGATTTGAACTCCAATGAAAAAATAACTCAGTTCAGAGAGACAAATGTCCCCATCAATTCTCCTCCAACCTAATGGATGTCTCCGAGGGAGCCGCGGCGAGGAGTTTTGCAATCACTCATGCCTCCTTCCCTTATCATTCACAACACCTTCCTGCCTGGCAAATGTCAGCGTGTCATAGCCTAACCAGACTCTGCAGAGCATGTGTGTGCTGTGTGATTTGCCCCTGTGTGTGTGGTGTGTGTGTGTATGTGAGAAGGGGTACAGGGCATTAGGACATCTGAGTGTGAGAAGGATTGAAGCGATGATGTGGAGGCAGCAGGATGGCGAAGGTAGAGAGGACAGATACGCCGAAGCGTCTCCCTCTGCCCATATTAGTCAAAGCAATTCCATCTATCATCCTGCTCTCCAGCGTTGACCCCCCCCACACCACTCAGCTGTCATTCGGCCCTGAAGAGTGAGATGGATAGACTCCACTTGCTGTTTATTCCAACTCAATGAAGGAAGCAGTCCCGAAATGCCTCAGACAAATATCTAAATTGTTCCTTTAACTTCGGTTGAGTACCAGGCGGACAAGGTTCAGCGCTGAAGCACATTTCAGGAAAAAAAAAAAAGACCTAATGCTAATGGTTTTCATTCATTAAAGTAAACCGAAAAGCAAATAATTCTGTGTTAGTTTTAATGAGTTCATTACAAGGTAACAACTCTGTCTAGAGATACTTTAAAGATTTAGTTTAGTAAGTGAATTAAACAAAACAGACTTCTGACTGAACACAGCAGGTTTATGCAAAAGTATAAATGTGCTGCAATGAAATGTACTTTGTACAAATGAAAGTGAGAGTACTTAAAATCAATATTTATACATTAACAGTGGGACACGTTGCTAATGTATGTGCATTTGAAAAGGGGTTTACTCTACTAAGTGTATTGATTATCTTTTTCCTCTTAGCTATCGTCTTAAGCACACTTGGGTCTCCTGAAAGGGAAGATTGTTTTATTATCATCATTATTATTATTATTACTATTATTATTATGAGCCCACAGTCAGTTATCACACCACTCTACAGTTCCCTTTAGCTTGTCTGAGCTTTTTAGCTCGTTTTTTTACTCAGTAAGTTAGTTCACTCTCATATTGACACTTTTGAGCTCCGCTGGCAGCAGTTTTGAGAGAAAACAAATGTTCCAAATACAAATCTGTACACAATGTGCCGAACACCAAACAGACATGAACATGGTGAAGCATTTAGCCACAAGAGAGCAGGACTTTTTATTCAGCAGTTGGTGGAGGGCAAAACTTAATCAGTTTGTCGCAAACATGCATCCACATGAATGCTAACGTTGCTCCATTTCTGCTGGATGTGTAAACAGCCAATTGTTTGCTAACAAGTTCCCTTTATCTACATGCAAGGAGATGGTGCATCAGTGTTGGCTTCATGGATTTTCCGCTGGGAATAAAGCGGAAAAAAGATTTGCAGCAGGTTTGAATTAATACATAAATATGTAGAGGAAACTGATTTATTAGTTGACATGTCATAACAGAAATTATAACTGTTCTCATTAAAATAATCAATATATTAATGTTTGCAGAGAGTGATCCAGTTGCAGAATAAATTGCATTAATCAGAAAGGCTTTTTACAGGTCTTGCATCATGCACACCGAGCCTGTATCACACACAGTTGTGTGTATGTCAGAATATATTAGTTAACTCTTAATTTCTTAATGCATCAAGCACACTTTGAGTGCAGCAACGTAACTGAGACTCAAGTTGACACGTTAAACAGACTAAAAACATCCGAGGCCTTTCAGACAGCCAGTAAATAATCTTCCTCACTAATTCACATGGTGACACTCATCCAGTCAATCATGACCCGATGGGAAGGTGTGACTGTCATGTTCATAATGTCCTCCAATCAATCATTAGAGGAACTGTAGTGATAAAGGCTCCTGTAATGTCACATGGGGGAGATTAAAGGTGAGCTATGACCTTTTCCTGGATTACACACAGACCCAATAATGTGTTGAGCCTGGAGGACACACCTCGTCCGGATCTTAAAATATTCCACCGGCGTCTCCACCTGTGCAGACGTCGCTGACATTTATCAGCCTGCTCCTGACTGATGTCCTGCATCCCTCCTGTTTCTCCTTGAACGCCAATTTTGGTTTCATTTTGTTTGTTGACAAATTTCATCAGCTCAGAGAAGACAACGGCAAACAGGCGCCGAATGTTGTCTGTTTTAAACCATTCAGGCAGAAATGTCTTCACTCTCTCTGCTCACTCGAACAAAATAGAGGAAGATTGCAAGTTATCCAGACAGTCTGGACCTTGGAGGAGACTTTGTCCTCTGGAGCAAGACACTGGTTTACTGGTTGTCAAACACTGCCCCCATGTGGTAAAATATGTTCACTGTGCAGCATAAAATTTTATGTCTGTTTCAGCTTTATGGTCCCTCAAAACACAACTTTATCCTCACATTTAATTTTTATTATCTATATATCATTAAGTCATATATTTATCTATTTATAAATCTATCTATCTATATAACTGTGTGTATAAATGTATCTTTATTTCTGTCTGTCTATTCATTTATATATTTAGCTATATATCAGTATGCCAATATAGATATACATATGTATATATGAAATAGAAATATATGAAATAAAAATACATAAACACATACCTAGCCTACATTTAAATCCTCTCCCTTCCATTGAGCTGTAAACAACCTGTAAACACTGATCCTTCCTCTCCCTCAGTGGCAGAACAACGCCCCCTTGTGGAGTGTCAGTTGAATTCTGTTGTCCTGTTGTCTTTGCCTGACAAATCCACCTCTCTCTGCAAAAGACATTTATGAAAACAGTTGTGAAAAATGTCAATTTACATCCATTCAAGAGTTTTTCTGTTTTACCCGGAAGGCAGCTGAGAAAATGAGTGAAGAGAAAAGCCCCAAGTAGTAGTTAATTATTCACTCTGCTGGATTTCCTTCAACAAAACTGAGCTGCAATTTAGAGGGGGGGGGGGATCCCCTGAATGCCTGAGTAGAAGATGACTGCCAAACAAAATGAAATCTGGCTGCAGTTCATGTGAATCAAGGGACAAAATCCCTCCTTGTTATTTTTTTTCAACCAACTGTATAAAATGCCTCTGTTATGTTCCATACAATCAGCATGTAACATACTCCAAAATTCCTTGGACATGCAGTCATGTGTAGTTTGACCTCTGACAAAAAAAGTATTATTTGATACAGAATTTTTTCAGACTGCTATATTTCCTTAAGCAAGGGTGGATTTTTCAAAGTATCTCCTTGTTCTTGTTTTATGCACAAGTAAATTAGATATTAGCTTGCTTCAGAGCTTCCTTTGTTACAAAAGTTACTCTGCATCATTGTAGGTTACCTCTTGTTTTTATTGTAAGGACACTTCATTTAAACTCTGTCAGAGCTCCCACAGGCAGGTTGAAATCTAAGGAGGCCGTCTTCTTGTAGGTAACAATGATCAGCAGGGGGCACTGTGAACAACCAGAGTCAGCTAAATTCCTGCCTCCAGTTGACTCTGGTTTCAGAGCTTCCTGTGGAGACGACAGCGTGCATCTCTCATATAGTTTATCAGTATCTTTATTTAATTTGCATGGAGTTTTACAAGAATTAATTTGAAATGTTTTTAATGCTTTTCTTTATCTTTGACATCCACTCATTTCTGCAAACTCTAGTTTGTTTTTTAATCTACTTTCTGCTCAGTTTTGAATTAATGAGAATATTGTGGCTTATGAACACTTACGCTTTTACTTGAAGGTGTGTTTGGTGTGTGAATGTAATTTTCTGAAGTGTTTAAATGACTCAGTTATTTTCCTACTGCTTAGTTTACGCCACATTCTTCTATGCTGTTTTGCTGCTGCAGCTTTTTTCTTGTTTTTCTTCCTGAAAATAAACTTCACTTTATGAAATCTGATCTGACATTTATTTTTTTGCTGCCTTTAAGACTCTGGCTGTGAGGATCTTTGAGATGTCAACAAGGACATGAACTAGTCTGATCTTTCATCAATCACAGACTGACAGGTGACCTTTATTCTATGGATTGTCTCTTTCACCAGAGTGTGTTTTGGAGCATCTTTGTTAGCAGTAGCATATTTTATTAGTTACTGACACGTCTAATAAACAAGGACCTGGTCTGGTCTTCAGAAGCTGAAGTGTGCCAGAGCAGTTCTGTTGATCATCCTTTTCCCAAAACATCAACGCTGTCAACCGGAGAGGCTCAGGAGTCTGCAGATCTTAAACACAGCAGCTGATTTCACTTGCACACATTCAGCCACAGACGGATGTGTAATCGCTGGAAGTTGCTGTTGCTCTGATTGGATGGACTGTTGACTCTCAGGTCTCACTGACACATGATGATGAACAACTTGCAGCACAGGAGAGAAAAACCTGCTTCTGCATTTCTGCTTCTTGGTGGTTACAACATACGGTAAACAGAGTTTTATATGTCTGAGAATATGAATCAATCTCATTTGACTTGAGTTGAATAAACAAAGATGTAAATGTCAAAAAAAAAACAGGCCTACTAAAATTTTAAAAAAGATCCACATTCTTTGTGTTATGACCCATTGAAAGGCTCTTTAAAAATATAGGTTTAAAATTTAACCACAAGAGTCAAAGAGTTGCAAAGAATAGGATCATTAAATGTATTAAACAAACAGCAAATTCTGATAAAATACTATAAATCCAAACAACAAGACAAAAGGGCGATGAGCTGCCAAAGTAACTAAAAGAAAGGAACTCAGACACTCAAAAAGGACTATTTTAAAGGGCTCTTATCCTTAAACCATCATTTAACTTCTAAACCCAAAAGAAATGAAGCTACACAAACAGGACACTAAAAAAACAGAAATCAGAGAAACAAAATAACCAAATCAAAAGAACAAAACAAAACCGAGACTGGAGGTGAAAGTATATGAGCCCAGTTTCTCTCCTGCTCTTTATCAGTTTTATCAATCAAAGCAGATCAGATACACCTGAGGGTCAAAATCATGTGCACATGTCAACCAGCAGAGGGAGCACATAACAATAAGCAGGCTGGAATCTATCAGACCGATATTATCATTGTGTTTCTCTGTTTTTTTGTTATTTAATACTGTTATTTCTGTTTTCTTTGACACAAAATTAGACTTTTTCCTGATCTGAACTGACGGTTTAATAACAGAGTGCTGACGGCTGCACATATGGTGAAGATCTTTTTGATTATGAGCTAAAAAATTACCTGAAGTTGTTAAAAGCAAAGAATGAGGAACAATGTAATACTGTATCTTCATCACTAGATGGCAGTCAAGATCCACTTTTTTAAAAACTCACATTTTTTTGTACCCGCACAAACTGAATGAAAGCTGTTTTCCCCTAAAAATACCATTTCTTTTATAAAATGAGACACGAATAACACAAAATACGACTGTCAAAATATGGAGCACAGAAGCGCTGGAGTTTATAGCGCCACATAGATCAGTCTGATTGCCTCCCTGTGCCCCTCACCAAGTCTTGTTTCCATCGCCTTGCGCCCTCCTACTGCTGGAGGTAGAGATGGAGCACAGCCTTCGACCCAGCAAGCGTCTCACTGCGAGAGGGGAAAGATATCCCCTTTGGTTCTGCCCGACATGATGTGGCATCTGTGGGTTGTGTAACTCAAGTGGAAGGGAATTAAGGAGGGAAAAAAAAGGTTCAGGGACTTTAAAAGCAGTCACAGAGAGTTCACATGTCTCCCTGTATCGTGGTGAAAATGTTCAATCTGCACTTTGATGTTCGTGCTCTGCAGCAGATTAAGTTGATAAGTTATTGTCTTGAAAATCTACACATGCAGCAGAAATGTCACTGTGTCAGGGTGAGTTTTGCACACAGGCTAGTTGTGCACATGTAATATCTTTATACATGTGAAAATGTATATTAATCATCAGCTTAAATCAGTTTCTTTGCACTTAAGTTGGCATATAAACACTCCTTACCTGTAATGCAGCATCAAGGACTCAGGATGCATTTTTGAGGACAAAACTTGGCAGTTTCTTGTCATTAACACCAGTAACAAAGCTGGTGTCTGTCCTTGGAAAAAAAAAAAAAAGAAAAAAAAGGCCTCTGTTTAAAAGTTGCTCGGAGCTCCCTGCCAAGCCGGAGCAGCGTGGATCAAACGTGGTTTTTATTTACAGCCAAGGTCCCTGCGAGGTCCACATTAACCTCTCAGTCTTATTTACTGTACCTGCTGGCCTGTATTAAGCAGAGCCTGAGTCCAGTTAGAGTTGGATGTAATACTCCAAACTCTGAGCCCCAGATGTCCAGAATTTCTTAGACACATTAATTCATCAGCTCTGGCAAAGGGCTGCTTTAGCAGTCTGTGCTGCATTAGCCACTGTCTCGTAACTCTCTTAAAATCTGGCTCCTGGGGTCGAAACTTTTGAGCTTCTTGCCAATTAAGGGCACTTGTATGGTAAGCAGATCCATTCCTCCTGTGCCCGGAGGAATCACTATGTCTTATTTCATTCTAATTCCACTTTCCATCATGTTTCGGCAGCGGGACATGACGGCGATGGCTTGTGACAGTTCTGACCCATTTGGAGGTCTTTCTGCACAACATGAGCCGGTGAACTCTTCCTCACTCGGCTCACGCTGGCCTCAATGTCCTCGGTGGCCACATACAGTTTTTATGTCACAGTGATCATTATGGAAAATTTGCAATGACCCCCTGCATCCTAGACTGTCTGGTGAACGAGGACATTTTGCCGTAACAAAGAGCAGCAGCTACCAACCTGGACCTGGTGGAAGGTCGCCAGACCTGAAAACATATGATGCTGTGAGCTGAATATGGACTGTTTACTGTTCCCATAACCGCTGCAATTTTCTAATAAAGCATGCTTGTTGTTTAGGCTGCTTTTGATTATTTGTCTTTACATTTATAACACAGACATCTGTGATAGTTTTATTATGTAGTTTTGCTCCTGTTGATAAATCAGAAGTGTCTTCAGGAGGAGAACTTTTGGGGTTTCTGGAGATAAATAAATCATCTTCAGTTTAACTTTTAGTCTTTAAGTTGTTTTTTAATTCTTCAAAAAAAGACCCATCCAAAAAGAGCATTTATCCTCTTAACTTGTGGAAAGAGGCTGCAGAACATCTGGTCTAAAATCCATCTATTACCAACTTATTAACATTTCCAACCGCTGACTTAATTTTTTATTAGAAAGTGAGAAACCCACAATTCTTCATTATTACTGAATTGCTCATTTCTGGTTTATTTGGTTCAGATTTTGGTCCAGATGTTCTGCAGTTGTTTTTTTCAGAAGTGGCAAAACTGGTTCACCACCACTTACTGGAATCACGCTTCAAACAGCATTGTGATGAAGTTGCAGAAGTATTTTCTAAAAAGTCGTTCCAACTTTCCTGTTTTGGTGATATTTGTGTTTAATTGGCTTTAATGGATGACGTGATTCTTTATAGATGATGAGTGGAAATTCTTTATTCACTTAGGCTTTTAATGCACTTTTAGAAATCCAATCGATCAAATAAAAAAAAAAAAACAAAAGACATTTTGAAAATTAAAGGCTGTGTGTGGCTGCCAGCTATACTTGTTTTTACACACTGAAAAATACATTGAACTTTTAAATGAAAAGAAATAAAAATTAAAAAGTACTTTCAAGGTGGCAGTTTGAAGTAAAGAAAGGAAAAACTTTTTTGAAAAAAAAAGATTACAAATAAAAAAAGGGTATATTAGTAAACATATTAAAATAGAACAATTTTACATTTTTTTTGGATTAAGCATGTAAAGTATAGAAATTGTATTTCTAAATTAATTCCAAAAAAATCTGTTACAAATAAGTCCAATGTTCAGCATTTGAATTCTTGAAAAAGATCAAAAGTATTGGACAAAACAAACAAATTAATAAAAAAAAAACTGCAGTACAAAAGAAAAAGTACTAATCACATAGTATGGTCCCTTTTACAATAATCTAGATTTTATTAGTGATGCATTAAATAATAACTTTCATGTAAAAGCTCATAAAACTGGACCTTATTTCAGCTCCTTTATATAATCTATCTGATTGTTTATTAAATAATTGGGATCAATAAAGCTTGCTCTTAAGCTATTATATTATATTATAATTCATTTGATGATTTATTTAGTATTTTTGATCTGTAGCTGCAGAGGAAAAAGTAAATTATCGAATAAATGGAGAAAAAACTAAATACAATATGTGGCTCAAAAATGCAAAAGTGTAATTTAGCTAAATAGAAATACTCTAAAAAAGAACAAGTACATCAAAATTGTACTTAATTACACATCTTGAGTAACTGCACTTTTCACCACTGGCTGTTAACCAGCATGATGCCTTGATCCCTGAATCATCTTAAACCTTAAATCAAGTGTGATCTTTTTTTTTTTTTATTGACTTCATTCTAAATATGTTACAGACTCAAAGGTGGGCAGAATGAAACAGACAAAGGGCCGAAGCTATGAATCATGGGCCGTGAGACGAGGAGATGGCACCTCTACAAATCCCTTGTATTCCAACTCGACCATCGTTCAAACCACAAAAAAAAAAAACCTTTGTCCACCTGCCACCAACTCACGCACACCTTTCACCAGGGCATTTTGCTAAATGAGGTGATGAGTTTTGGCCTTTAAAAATTCACAACCTGAATATAATAATTTACTGCCACAGTTTGACGTTAAATCAGTCACTTTACACCCTCTAATCCCCCTCACTCACCCTCTTCCTCTCCCAGTTGTACATTAAGACCCTCAGAACTCGAATGACAAACCCGAGTGTGTTCCCATGATCGGAGCAACGTTGGGCCCCGAGTCATCAAGGTGTGAGAAAGGTGGGAAAGTGGGGGGTGTCATGGGTGGTCAAGACTGGAAGATTTTGGTATGCTAGCAAGGTCCACTCTCCCCTCAACTCCCGAACCCCTCCTCTGCTGCTCTCGGGGTAAACCTTTTAACACAAGCGCCGTTCTGCGGCGGGTCAGGCCGAGGTCTCCAGCCTTTCACACGTCCGTCGCTAATGAGGTTTCAAAATCTCAGAGCAAGGTGAAGGGAGTCTGACCTCCACCCAAAGAGACGGCAACAGCACTGCTGGTCAGATCCCCCCTGACATAAAAACAGGATACACTGCGAGAAGTGATGCTGGCTGAAAAAGCTCAATTTAACCTAAAAATGATCAACGCAGCTTTTTGGTGAGTTTAGTACAACGTCTTCTGTGTGCAAAGTGGCATTTGTGTTTTATGATAAAATTCATGTTTGCATTAAAATTTTTACTCAAGATATTTGTAATCTGTAAAGTACTTTCAGGACCAGTGTTTCTTTCTAGATTGATTTTGTGCTAAACCCAGACAGCTATGCTTTCAGTTTTTTCAGGGAACTATGGGAATTTGCCTTTTTTGCCTCTTGAGCAATTTCTAGAAATGTCTAGGTTGAATGTGAGCTGGAAACAAATGTCCTGCTTTTACAAAGTTGAATAGTCTTGTCCATTTAATATTTGAATCCAAAACCTCTTAAACAGAGATTTGAAATAGGATATTTTTAAATATTTCGATAGGAATCTTGACTTGCATACACACTTATGATCTCCAAAGAGCAGGTTTGTTAAAACAAAGGGAGTGTAAAGTTTTCAGCCTTGCTATCAAAAACTTGTGATGACTTTTTTTCATTTTATGCCTATTGATGCAAATTATTACGAATAAAATAAAGTTACAGCCCGTAGTTTACGGCAATTAAATGTGTCTGTTCTGCAAGATGTCTTTCTTTTTTCTTCAGATTCAGTATTTATATTTATGCAAGCGATTTAATAAAATGTTTTACAATTTAGTAATTCTAAATATATGAAACTAAGGTAGTTTTAATCACTAAATTTAATGAATTATAGCCCAAAGTCTAGATGGGAGCTTGTCACCTGCTCTCAGCCCACTGAGATCAGCAGAGCCGGTTAGCTTCAGCAGCAGTTCAGCTATTGGTTTGAGTTAACCTCATTGTCATATATGTTTTAGCTGATTTACTTATTTTGAATTTTTAAATAATTTCACAAAGAAGTCAGCTTCTCAAAATTCATGTTTACGTATAAAAACTACGGAAAAAACAGCTAGTCTCATTGAGTTTTAGTTTGAAAAAAGCTACACATTGCCTCCTCACCTGCTAGCTTTAGCAAACAGATCTTTAACCCTCCGACTTCAGCAGTTTAGTTCCTCTGTTGTAAAAGTGCCTCAGAGGATTCTGGTTTACAGATCACCAAACAGAGTGAAGTTCGACTTACAAAGAGCTTTCAGCTTTACTTAGGAGATACTGCAAATTTAAAAAGCTAAACCCTAAATAAAATATTTATATGACATAAGAGCCTACTTTTATTCTAAAACTGCCAAAAGGATCAGATGCAGTTGTTGTATTTTGCCTGTTACAATGATAACGTAACAGTTAATTCACTCTTTCAATCTAACAATGAAAAAAATCCATTTGTCAAAAGCATTACATTCTTCAAATCATCTAAAATTCAATTAATTATTCAGTTATGAAATCTATTTTTTAATGCTGAACATCAGCATTTTTATCGTATTTTGATACCAAAGATTTCACACATTAAAAAAATACAGTTCAGATCTACAGTTAGAGAATACAAAATAAAACTAAACAAACAGAGAAATAAATAACTTAAAAATAAAACACTCATCACTGTTTTATAACAGATCTTATTTTTTATTGAGGAGAGTCAAGTTGGGCTTTCCATTTTTAGAAAATAAACCAATGACAATATTACAAATAATGAAATTGTTACATCATTCACAGGGTTACAGTCAATATACATTTATACAGAAATACAGGATCTCCCACATCAGTCACAGTGGTCTGAACCGGCACTGGTCTATAATGTGGGCTTTAGAGGACCGGGGAACACGCAGAGATCCCCCCCGCCTGCACTGTAACAGCCAGAGTGGTAGAGGGTGGGTGGGGTGGGGGGTTTTCAGAGGCAGGGAGGGGGGGCAACAGAGGGAAACACAGGGTCATACAGAGGAAATCAGGTGGCAGAGTGCCGCAGTGATACGAAAAGTTTCGTCCGACAGAGGGAAGAAAGACACAGCAGCAGCCAGCGTTTGTCCATCAGCAGCACTGCTGAAGTGTCCCGAACACTGGAGCTCCGCCTGCTGCAACATTCACAGACTATCTGCACCTGAAAACGTCAATCCAAACAAGCTACATTTGGGCCACCACAGCAGTAGAGGGCGCTCTGGTGCTTCGTGCTGCATCCATTAAAAAGAAAAAAAAAAACAGGAGCCATTTTCTGTCTTCCACAACAGGAGGCAGACCTCTCACTCCGACCATACTGGAGTTTGGGCGGCGTTCAAACGCAGCCCAGTGGGTATAGCCTGGCATGGCTCGTGTTTATGCACACTATCATGTAACAGTAACACTGAGACTTAACGGTTTTCCTCCGTCCTTCAAAAATTGGCACACAGTGAGGCAGGACTGAGCGGTTTTTGCTTCACAGATGTAAGAGGAGAAAGTACAGTATGTTTTTGGTGAAAAGCTGCAGCGGGCAAACGTTGTGTGAAACCATCACGAGAGTCACGACCACGCTGCATCTACTTCGATTTCCAAAAGGGAAAACTGTAAAAGGGTTTTTTTAACGAGAGAGAAGCTGGAGTCTGCATGTGTAGATGGCATATTTTTGGTGCTGGGAAACTTCACAATAAAACTACATCTGAAAAGTTAAATAATGTGTATTGTTTTTGGAAGGCGAACATCAGAAAATTACTGCTTTTGCAAGTTAAATAGAAAAGGACACAAATTCCTTTCTTTATATACAAATCTTGAATTGAGGTACAGTGAATTTAAGTATCCCAGTGGTGCAATATTCAGATAAACCCAATACACTTCTGTACTGTGAAAACTGTTCGGGATATTAATTATTTAATATTATTTAATCAATCAAGAGGGAACCACATTTTAATTTCATTATACAACCTGTTGTATAATGACCAATAAACTTCCTTGTATCCTTGTATAATGGACAATAACTTCACTTGCATGAACTATTCAGAGTTATTTGAGACAGGTGATAAAAGAATAATCACCACATATAACTTCTTTCAGAAATATGCCATCAATAAAAAATGCAGCAGATGATTTAGTAAGTTGGTTTCTATACATTTTTCAATAGTCCAGAATTTGGATATCAGGGCTTTTTTCACAGCTTGAGCTTTGTTGTAAGAAAGCAGCCCGTCTGGCTGCTGAAAAGGAAGTCAGACTCACTTGAGGCACTTGACACAAGTGCGTCAATTTCTTCTCCCATTATCATCGCTCAGCTTGAACTGCAACAATACGTCTCTTTTTGTGCCATCGAAATCATAAGATGCATAAATACTTCATGCAGTGCTTTCAAACACTCCACATTCAATCAAAAGGTTTTTTCTTAAACTCCTTCAGACGAAAATGAAACACAACAGACTAACCCTTCAGAAGGAGTTCAGCTAAAAGTATTCTCTTTGTGGCGAGAAAATACTGACTGTATGCAACATAAAGTCAACTTCAGCACTATTAGTATTTCTGCCCACTATGATTAAGGTAGTTCCTTCAAGAAAAGTTCAAGGATAATTGCTTGATTAATAACTCAAAGTCTTGGCAGCGTCCGTGGACAAGCGTCTGAATGAGCTTTAATGGCTCGGGAGCAGAGACTCACCAGCCTTGTGAACACTTTAGATTAATTTCTTGAACAACTTTAAGCGTTTTTCCTGACGCCGGAATATTTGAGAAGACGTGCAGCCTTACAACATAAAACTGATGAGCTGTTAAGTATTGAGAAATGGAAAAGGAAGACGGTCTAAAGCTCCGTTAAAAAAGCAAACTGCATGTTGGCATCAGTGGCATTTAGGTCACAGCATCACTTCTCAGTCGCCTCTCAGCAATGACTAACAGCTTATGATTCTCCTCCTCCAGTTTCATATGTTATAAAAGCTTCCAGGGAAATATTCATTCTGATGTGTTGCACTGCAGATGAAAATAACCAAGGAGAGGATTATAGAGCAGAAAAAGAATAAAAAATCCCCCCTCTTAAATTCTCTGGACAGCCAGGGATGATGAAAGGTAAGACGGCACGAGTGCAGTAACTGAGGTTTCTCACTCTCTTTAAACGTGGCTTTGGTGCTAAAGCTGTCTGCAGTCACACCACAAAAAAACTCAGGTCAAGACCGGGGATTTTGGTACAAGTGAACATGGCAGCTTTGTCCAGCCTGTAGGGACATTTTTTTTTTTTTTTTTTTTAATTTTTTTCACACAGTCAGAGACATGCAGCATCC
>JAPZDY010000012.1:5056866-5067186 GCA_029783645.1 Ctenochaetus hawaiiensis
GTAAATTTTTTTTTTTTTTTTTTTAAATTTTTTTCACACAGTCAGAGACATGCAGCATCCGGACAAGACAAGACACAACTGCCCCACTGATGAGCGTCAGTTTCGCCTGCTGCTGCTGCTGCTGTTGGTGCTTTTAAAGTCGCCGAGACGAAACCAGACAACTGCTCAAAGCCGACTGTGTGGAGATCAGTGGGAGCGGCAGACAGGTGGCTGACAGGCATGTGTGTGATCAAGGGGAGAGAGAGGGAATCAGTGCCTGGACAGAGCGGCTGTGATCGGGGTGCGGCCGCCCCGCTGTGACCGGACACATCTCACCGATGGCTCACAGCTGGACCTACATGTCTGGCTGTCAGGTCTCCATGCGGAGCCCAGTAGGAGCTCTGCGCCGCTGATATCATGTAATGGCTGTGTACATAATACCAACACTCCGACTCAGCCTCTCCAGGGAATCATTGCATTGCTACGAACTCCGTCTTTCCCCTCGCGACCCTAACGCCAGGTTACAGATGACGACACAAACATTGATTGACGGCTCTGTACTCATGAGACGGTATTGTTCACAGGAAAACCATACAATAAACGGATATACTGTCTATAAAACGAAACCAAAAAACCTGTTTATCTACATGGTTTTTGTGCACCAACATGATTCATGTTTCAAAAACAAAATTCCTAAGCATTAATGGAAGATCCAGAGTGTTTTTGTTGGAGTCAAACAGTCGACTCAGTGCAGAAAAAAAAAGAAAAGTGATAATAATAACAAGTCAATAATATCCATACAGAAATTGCAAAAATATAACCCATTGCATTTTTGTTTTCAATTCAACAAACGCCTGATTGTAAAGTCTATGCATGTCTCTGTGTGTAAAATAACCATGTGTGGTATCAAAACTGTAATACTTTAAACATAGACATGTCTTTTCAAAAGGAAAACTGGAAGCAAGAGAAGAAACACTGAATATAATGCAGCCACATTATAATCTGTAAAGTGTGTCAAACCCAAGCTCTTACCAAACAGAGTTCTAGTAATTGCAGCAAATCAAAGCACTGTGAAATTAACCACTCACTCAGCATGCTATCAAACACGAGACCCAACGGGAGCCGTTGCTTCTTTGTGCATGTGGTTTGCACGTGCAACATGTGCACACATGCACGTTCGCAAATGAACAACGTGAAAGGAGGATGCTATAACAGGATTTAATGTATGTAAACAGTAGAACCTGTTTTCTTTTGGTGTAAATCTACAGTTTGTGAGAAGCTGGTTTGCTTTTTATTAATTTTTTTTCCCACATATTCTTTTTATTTTTTTCACAGAGTGAGGAAGAAACTGGTAATAAGAACAAACTAAAATCCTTCCTGTGGTCAGTTCTTTAAACTGTTTTCCGAGACATCGCGTTGTGGCAGGTCAAGTGCTTCTGATATGTACAGTACAGGATCATGATTGGATTGCAAAAAAAAAAAGGGAAGAGTTCTATTTGGCAAACTGTGATTATTTCGCTGTGAAAGCAAAAAAATAAAAATAAATCAAACTCGTCGTTTTGTCTACAGTGAGAGGAAGCATGGTGAGACGGAATCTTCATCACAAAATTTCACACAATATAGAAAATTACTTGCAATGAGAAAAAAAATAATGTTTTTTTTTTCTTTTTCTAGAGTGTCGATTTCGCTGTGTGAGTTGCCAGTCTGAACGAATGTGTTTTTTGACATCAGTCTATGCCAAAAGTTGTCCATTTCATGGTTGTTTTTTAACTTTATTTTTCTCTCCTGAGGAAACAGCTGGGAGTGCACGTCAGGTCCCTCTGGCTCCTTTGCAGTTTGCCTTTCAGAGGCCATGGAGGACTTTGTGTTTCCTCAAGATGTCCCAAAATTAAAAACAGCAAAAGACAATATCCACACCTTGTTGAGGACGTCCTCGTCTCCTCAAATCTTCCTCGTTTTCTTTTTTTTTTGTGCCCTTTTAAAGGGTAGCTTTCCTACTCAGTTCTTCTAGTGTACAACCTTATATCATCTATAAATTTAGATAAACTCCTTGCCTTTTTCTCAGTTTGTCTTTTTTTTCCTTAAAAAATTCTTTACAAAATTATCAGAACAAACAAACCAAAAAAAAAAAGAAAAAAAAAGAAAAGTTCAACATCAAATGAAAATTGGTGGAAGATTGAAAAATGTGTTGCTGGTCACGTCTAACCTCCCGTGTTTTCTAGCTCCAAAGGTGGGTCGGCTGTGGGCCCTCTGACGCCTTCATCACACGGACTTTTGATTCCACGCCTCTCCACAGCTGATCCCAAGGATGGAGGGAGAGTCAGGGTGAAGGGTGAAAGGAGGAGGAGAGAGGGGAACTGGGGATGAATGGTAGTCCGGCGGGAAGACCAGACACACTGTAACGCGAAAAAACATCCACTACACCCTCCACACCCAGAGCCCTGCATCCCAACCGCCTTCTTTTCCCCCCCTCTGCTCCGCTCGGGAGGGTCAAACCTCCACCGACTGGATCTGGTTCATCTGTGCCCGCATCATCTGGACGCTGTTCAGGATCTTCTTTTGATGGCCTGCTAACGTCACGCCAACCCTCAGGATATCTCTGCGAGGACAGACAAAAGCAGATGTCAGGCTGATGTTACCACAGACTATAAACAGTCCTCAAAGATCTCTCTTTTCTATTTATCTGTGTTTTAAAAATATCAAAAACATTGCATATGGAGGCATGACAATGAGGCTAGCAGAAAAAACAGCTGAAAAAAAGAAACAGTGATGACTGAAAAGTGAGATGACGGTAAATTAACAGGCATGAAACACTGTCATTTTGCAGAGAAACAGCTGTGTGTTCATCCATCTTTGAGGCCAGAGAGCTTATATAATCACAGGGAAATGTTTGAATAACAGTCTAGCTGATTCTTCTGTGACTAAGTTTCAAACAAATGCTATGATCACAACTTCACAACATCTCGATGACTGTGTTATATAAAAACGCTAAAATAAACAGAGAGTTTCCCCCTCTGTATCAATAAATTGACATCAGCTTCGAGCATGTTTATTTGCTCACCCTTGCTTATCGACAACACGATGAAATTCCTCTCTTCTGCTTCTGAATCTCAACAGCAATCACGCATATTGGATTACACAGAGCCATCTGTATTGTTCAAAGAACTGAAGTTCACCCTCTTTCATCTCTGGCGTGTGATACTGCTCGTATTCATGATTTTTATCCATTTCTCTACAGGTGGCATTCTTAACTTTACAATTTCTTATTTGTTCGGGTGATTTTTTTTGTTTAACCAACCCGGAGTTATGTTGTTTGCTCCCGATTCTTAAACTGAGGTCAAAGGGAGGCTCGAGAAACACGTGGCAAAGCATAAAGGGCACAGTTATGGCTTCCAGCTATGGTGCCCACTGTTCAGCTGTATTACGATCTGCTAATTAAATGCAGTGCAGCTTGTGTTTTATATAACGGACCAGAGGCAGAGTCTTGAGTTCATTTTGGTTTTTTTAGTGATACACGAAACTCGGCAAAACTCCCTCATGAGACTGATTTACTGGTGCTTATCAGGCCCAGAACAGCAGGAATCATCAGCACTTACTCCATTGTCATCTGGGACACCACATCAAATGTAGTAAAGTCAGCGCTGGCAAAATTGTCTTTATACTGGCCCATCTTAATGGCATCCAGCCACTCGTCCACAGTGCTGAAGCTGGAGAAGTCTGGGATGCTGCGGTCCAGGAGAGGGAGATGAACACTGAGGGGGACACAAGCAGGAGGAGCCGTTGGGAATAATGGTAATAAAAAGTGGCAGCGCTAACATCGTAGTCAGCCCAGACCACCTGCGTATGATTCAAACATGAATTATTACATTACAGTTTCAAAAGGCTAGACAAAACTTAAAGAATCCCACTGGCCTTATCCGTGAACCAGTATTTTCCATACTGATTCCTCTTAAAGTGTATTTTCCAAATGAAGTGATAGGCTTCAGGGAGCCAATATATATCCACTCACTGTCTGTGGAAAATCTGGCCCTCGGTCCTGCAGCCCACACCACAAATGAAAGTACAGACAGGGATAATGGAAATCAGCAAACCCTGGCTCTCAGAGGAAACTAACACCCAGAGCAGAAACACTTCAAAATGTTTTGTTTTGAAAAACTGTTTCGCCCAAAGCGTTCGGGGGAAGGATCTGATCTATCAAACCAAAAGGCTTTAATTTACATAACCGCCCGGCGCCAGGAGAAACAAGAGACAGTGTTCGTAAAAAAAAAAAAAAAGAGAGAAGAGAGCCGTGCCACGCATGGTTCTGTAGGAGGAGAGCGAATTTCCTGTTAGAAAGAGAAAAACGCCTTTACATCAAGGGACAACCATATTCATAATATTGGTTTACATGTTGTCCACATCAATGTGAAATGATGCTAAAAAGCGAAGGCCTGTGTTGTGGGCTGACTACAGAGACGAGATAAAACACACATGCAGAAACGGCACACAGCTAATACTTTCAGCACGAGTCTGAAACCATATGTTATGACAATGAGTATTGCTGGCAGACGATGCAAACAAAAGCAAATCACATAAAACAAATTGAAGGCAACGGCCCTCCTGCTGCTCACCCTGAAGATAACGGGGTCATGGCCTTCAGCGTGTTGGGATTGCGGATCATCTTGTCGAGGTTGTTGACGATCTGACTGAACTTGGGCCGGTTGTTGCGGTCCTTCTGCCAGCAGTCCAACATGAGCTGGTGCAGCGCGCTGGGACAGTCCATGGGTGGGGGCAGCCGGTAATCCTGCTCAATGGCATTGATGACCTGCAGGGGGAGACACAGATCTCTAAGGGTTGCTATGAGGCTCTACCATAAAGGAGATTGATTGATGGAGAGGAGACAGTGTACAATCCAGTGGTGGAGGAAGTAGTCAGATCCTTTGCTGAGGTAAAAAGTACCAATATAACATTTCTAAAATACTGCAGCATGAGTAAAAGTCCTGCATTCAAAATTCTAATAAAGTAAAAGTGCAAAGGAATTGTGCTTCAAAAGTGTCTAAAGCACTTGTAATGCTGAAAATGTCATTTGTGACTGATATTATTAAATGCTTCATTACTGGATCATCAGTTGTGATGCATCAATGCGTCAATAGCAAGTGGCTGAAAGATAATGGTGGAGGTAGTTGTAACTAGGTCGCTCCAAATGGTCAGGAAAGGGGTCACTAGATTAGAAACGCAATAGGACAGAAGATAAAACTAAGTTCTATATTAGTTTGGATTCTCACTAAATGTTGTTTTTTTATGTGAATTATTGAACAATTTTGTTTTATTCAAACAAAACCAAGTGAGAAGTTAAACGGTAAAATTTTTTTTGGTGAAAACCAGAAACTTAATAAAAACACTCATTTAATCTTTATCAACATTATAATGTTATCATACTTTTAATGTAAGATATTCACCCAGAAAAGTCAATAGGTAACTAAAGCTGGCGGGTAAATGTAGTTAAGAATGAAGTACTACTTAAGTGTAAAATACCATAATATTCAAACACCTAAGTACAGTTACTCAAATTTGTACTGAGGTACATTATTTGTATTAATGTAATTAGTAATTTTTTTTACCATAACCTCCCTATGATATGAGCCCTTCTACGCCACCAAAGCACAGAAGTTATGATTATACAACTATGTTATCTATTTAGCACCCTTAATTTAAACTACATTTACAACAATTCTGTCTGACATAAAGTAAATATTGGCATGCATGTTGCTTCTCTGTTGAACAAGAGCATCTGTGCCTTTCACCATGTGGTGGAAACAACCGCTGTAATCATTACAGACTGTGACAGCCGAGTCAAACAAACTGATAAACTGTACCTGTTACTTGTTTACATTAAACATAAATACAATACAATAAATTTACAAAATGTTTTTATTTGTGCACAAACCAGCATGTTAGTTTTTTGTTTCAGTAATTTGTTTAAGCTTCACATTTCCATCAGAGGTGACCTCACCTCTGGCCTTCGCAGAGTATTTAATGCTCTCTGTGTCTCTGTAAAGCCACATTAAAGCTCCGTCTGACTTGGCCGGTGATGTTGCTGGTTGTGGGGGCATGCAGAGGTGGTGCACAGTTCAACAGAGTGAGACAACCTGGAGGACACTTGTGACGAGGACGCACAATCCTCAGCTCATTACTCGAGCCATTAAAGGAGCTCCATTCAAACTCAGATTAATCTCATTCATGAGACCTCCAAACGAGCACCCCGATGGAGCAGAAACACTATCTGGAGCTGCTAATAAGATAACTGTTGAGGTCCTCAGTCCCTCTTAGCACATTAGTGTTCTCACTTTCAATTTGAAACTATTTTCATTATCTCTCTCCCCATAATTTGCTCTCTCCTCGGCTACCCAGAGGGAGATAAGAAATGGAGGCTCCAGTCAAGAGCAGAAATTGTCCACTGAGCACTGCCGTGCATTTCAAATGATCTGATTATGTCTCTGTGGCGAGAGTGGGGGGATTTTCATATAAAACCCATGAGTGAAAGTTGCTGTTTAGCTAAGGGAAAGCAGATACAATGAAATTATCATCTCAAAGGAGTTCGGGGCTGTAATGAAACTCATGAAGAAAAAGTATGTGCAGTGAAGTTTTGTTTTAAAAAAAATGTAGCTTGGACTCAACAGCAATTAAAAAAATGACTACTGGCGAGTTAAATACGTACATCTTGATTGGTCATGTCCCAGTAAGGCCTCTCCCCGTAGGACATGACTTCCCACATGACGATCCCGTAGCTCCACACATCACTAGCAGAGGTGAACTTCCTGTACTGGATAGCTTCGGGTGCAGTCCATCGGATAGGAATCTTCCCTCCCTGCGAACACAAAGGGCAGCAACCTCGGTGAGGTAAGCGAGACCGAAACCTGACCGTCACAGTGTCCTGGCTCCGGAGAGAGACACTGTTCATGTTAACAATGGTGACAGTAATCCTAACTGGGAGGTGGGTATAATAAAACCCCTGGGAGTGAAGTGTGGTACATGAAATACTGGAGAAGGAGGAAGGGAAGAACAGGTGAAGCGGTGATGTTTGTCTCGATAGGAAGGGTGTAGGAGTGCACTGTAATACACTACAGGACATGAATGGGATTCTCAGACAAATTCTCAGCCGAAAAATATTATTTATTGAACTTATTTGACTGTTTGACCCCCGTTTAGTGAAGAGGAGGAAGCAAAGACTTAAATGTGTCTTACCAGAGCACTAGTGTAGGTGGGGTCTGATGTATCATCCTCCAGGAAGCGTGAGAGACCAAAGTCCGACACTTTGCACACAAGGTTGCTGTTGACCAGGATGTTTCGGGCAGCCAGGTCACGGTGCACGTAGTTCATGTCAGCCAGGTATTTCATGCCCGAGGCGATGCCACGCAGCATGCCGACGAGCTGGATCACAGTAAACTGCCCATCGTTTTGCTGTAAAGCAGACACATTTTATTATGATACCTTCTTCTTACATGGAGTGGTTCATAAAAACGAGGCGCCAGCAGAAATTCTGGGTCGCTTGGCAATATTTGTATACAGTCATGCCAGCAGGATGAATTTCAATGTTCTAATTTCAGTCCAAGATTCAAAGGGAAACTTGCTCGTGTGCTGCATCATTGTTGGAGCTGAATAGAAATGCTGAAAGCAACACAGACTGAGCCATTTTTGCTGGGAATTGTATAATTTTGTACAAACAAAAAAAAATTCCATTAGACTTAAAAAGATGCAATAATCACATTTAATGGTCTAAAAACGGGTAATGATTCTACAATACAAACTGCTCCCATTTAACTGAATTATTTTGACATGTCTGCTTGTAACTTGACCCACATGTGGCTGAAGTAGAAAAGTTACTCTGCAGTATTAGTTTCTCTGAAGAGGCCCTGCAGGACACTAACAGTGAGGTTTGGGCTGGGCTTGGGGCTGGGCTCAGGGCTAAGCTGGGTCTGGCTGGCTGTCTACAGCTGTTCCCCTCCACGGTTTGGTGAGGGCTTTACCCCGTGCATGAGGAGCGTCTGGAGCAGTCGTGCAGCTGTGCCTCCAACTGCGCACACCTGCACTCTCCCACCACCCACCACGACGCCCGGAGAACAGAGGTTTTCCAGAGAACGGAGCATGGGAGCTCGGGGGACGGGTGTGGACAGACGGAAAAGGCAATGAGAGGGAATTGGGAGGGCAGGCGAGCAGAGCCTTGAGCACAGCCATATTAACAGTCTGCATGACCGCTCCACTCGCCTATTTCTCTCTCAAACACTTTGCTGCTCATTAGCAGAGCCGATGCTTCTCCTCACATCAAGCTGCTCTACCTAGTGTACCGCAGCAATTAAGCAGAATGCATTATTCATGAAACCTTTCTCACAAATACACATCGCCACCTAATCTGCGTGCCGTGTTTGCATATAATTTAATTGGAAAGATTCCTCCAAAGTCTTCAGGGTCAGGTTAGCAGGAAGAAATAACCAGGAATTTGAAGCACTGTCTGAATAAAAAGGTCCAGCATGATTTAAGTTATATAAAAATAATTTATTACATTATTATAGATGCTTAGGGGTACCAGTTAAGCTATAATTAATTTATTCTCACAGTTCTTTGTCTCTCCAGCCAGCACCTTTCTGCAAGAGGCAGCAGGGGAGACAGCACAGACTGCAGTGAATACTGTAAACACCCACCAATCACCTCGAAAGAGACGCAGACCCATGTTCACAGACTTTGACACTGTCAGCTATTATTGTCATAAACTGTCACTGCAAGGTGCCGCAGAGCTTCCCTGTTGTTGTGAATGCAATGTGCTGTCAAATATGTTTAGCAAACATCTACATATACGCCGACACTCTTCACCGCGAGATCAAATTCCAAAAAGAGCTGATGCTTTGTGTCTCAGAGGTCGGAGGCAGTATGCAAATACAGACTGTGAACCCAGTCTGAACAGTGTGCTGACAGGAGCCTGCATGACTTCTTCTCCAGGATGAGTTTTGATGTAGGCTTGCAGTCGAGGGATTAAACTGACTGTCAGGGTGGGTATTAAGCTGTGGATATCATTTAAAGAGGTAGAGACTGTTTTCGGGCAATTCAATAATGCTGCTTCAATGATGTTTAAAAAATGCAACTCTTTAAATTACAGTAATTTACATGAAAGTAAAAGGTTTTTACAGACACAACTAAATACAGTGCACATCTGAATACACAACAGGACAATTTTTTGTACAATGCTTTTGTGGTGTGATGTAAAATGCAGTATAACCTATTTTTTTTTTTTACTTCAGTAAAAGCAGCAGCTTAAGTTGATATATAATGTTGCTCTCTCACATTGCATAAACAGCCATACTCTGAGTCATATTAAACAGAGAGTCCCTATTGCATCATTTGAACTAAAAATAAAATATTTTTTGGCGCAGACCAAACATCTCCAATTCCCATAAATCAGAGGCCCTTCACTGCTCATTTAAAGAATTCAAAAGCAGCAATTAGGGCAAATAAAAGCATACATAAAATCATATTAGAAAAAAATTGTTTTTATTTCACTAACATCCCAAGACAGATGGTGAGGGGCTGTGTGACATCTCATCCCATACCCAGCTTCATTTTTAAACATCTGACATCTCATTTTAAGTCTTATCTTGCAAAGTATTTGAATTATTTATGCAGGTTGTAAATGGGGAAGCATGGCCGGTTCTCGAACATATCTTTAATATCTTCCTCTGCTTAGAATATTATAATTAAAAATTTCCATGAACTTGTGAGCACTGCATATTTCTTGCAAGGGTGTTGGGGAAAAAACAAGTGTGTGACTCCCATACGCATCCATATGCATCCATACGCTGTGCTGCATAATCAGCATTGGACTCTGTGTGCAGTGAATGCAAAGTAAAAATAAGGGAAACATCAAAGAGGAACTAAAGTCCTGGAGGTAACCAGCAGGGCCCCGTTAGTTTATGGTTCATAGTAAAGACAGAGCAATTTTAGAGTGGAAATACATTAAAGAAAATATGAATTATATATGGCGAAATATTGAATAAATCAATAAGAGGAAAACCAATATTCTTTAAGCGTTAATACTCAAGCATTACTGCACAGAACAGAGAACTTTTCTAAGAACTTGTATGTGACACTGTTTTAACTACACATGAGAAACTCTGTGAAGATTATTATATTACAGTTTTTCTCAGTCGCTTTGGTGCATTTCTCACATCACTATTTATATTTGCACAACAGTTAATGCATTTCTCAAAACAATTAGTACAAACTGCAAAACCTGGTGGATAACCTGCAAAAGCATGTCACTTGCTCAAAATGGATAGTTCATTCCTCAAAAGCAAGTATTCATGTCAATGA
>JAPZDY010000012.1:5095830-5125587 GCA_029783645.1 Ctenochaetus hawaiiensis
GATCATGAAGTCAAGTTTCATTTTAAAATAAGAAATTTAAAAAATATATGTATTAAAATTCATTTAGAAAAAGATACAGATTTTCCCTTTTAACTTCAACCAACATATTAAACAACATGTTTCTTAAAACGTTTAGCTTTGTGGTTAGTTTTGTCCAACATGTACCGGATAAGTTGGGTTTACAATATCAACATCACTCATACAAGACTAAGTAAATTCATTATGGAAAAATAAATAGCATTGACATTGTAATATTTACCAGTAAATTTGTGGCATCATCCTTTGTGACAAAGCCTTCTCATCTTGTACCTCAAAAAGTTTCAAACACTCCATGAAAGGCGAAATTTGCTAAAACCATCTCGTCCAAGAGGACACAGTATTATATGTCTTGGCATGCCTGTCTGCCCTGCTACGGTCATTATTTTGGGGAAATATTTGGGGAATTTCCACTTTATTCCCGGATGACAGATTTTAAGAGTTGCAAAGTTGTCTGGTGTCAGATGTAGAGAAGCAGAGACGCGGAGAGCAGTGATTAAAAAACAGATCAGAGCTTTAATTCCCTACCTCCCTGCCTGCCCAGATTGCTGCTGTTGAGCTGTTTGATCATCATCCTGGCAGTCTTGCTCAACGTGCAAGAGCTAAAGGCTGTTTTTTTGGATGTTTTCCGTAACTTCAGATATCCTTCTGGCAAGATGAGTTAATTAATGCAAAAAAAAATAATTGACATCAGCCCCTCTGTTGTTCCTGCCTCCTTTACTTAAAAAAAACATGCACCGCTATTAATATCATTAATATCATCTAGCAAACGTGCCGCGTTTTTTTTTTTGCCATCAGATCTCTGGGGACTGTGAACGTTGTTTCTGGAACTAGGACAAACAAAGAAACGTGGCGATAAGTCAAAAACAAATGCCACGCAGAAAAACTTTAAGAGAATTTACAAACACTTCAGACTCAATTTTAGTGGTAGCTGTGTCAAAAGGTCCAGATCACCTCAAATTGGTTCCAGAGTCGCTGCAGGCATCTTTAAATCTTATATTTGAAAAACAAATAAAAAACTCCTTCCAATGGGGTGACATAGTTTTGTTTCAAGTGTTGTTTGATCATTTAAAAAACAAGTATTACATTACTTTTAATCTAACATTGAGACCAAAAACTCAATTCGGAAAAATACCACCCCCTCACACACATTCCAACCCCCAGCTGTTTGTGTCTGTCTCTGTTTATGACTTATGGTGACATAAAGGCTTTGATTGGGGGTTTTCAATCGACTTAGTGAATAAAAATAGTAGTGAAAGAGCTGAGAGAGGTGAGTCGCTTTGCCAGGGTGCTAGTCAGTTTTTACAGCAGGTAATTTTCTGGTTGTTTCAAAGGTTTCCTAAATATTACAGCCGGAAAGATTTACAGCACACTGAAGATGAGACCTGCAGCCAAAACCATCTGAATTCTACAAAGTATGCATGTCTGTGTGTGTGTGTGTGTGTGTGTGTGTGTGTGACTACTTATGTGTGTGATGGAGACAAAGAGTGGAGAAAGACACAAGCAGGCAGACAGACAGGGAAAAGCAGGGAGTGTTGTTTTCAGCAGTGATGCCAACATGACTAGCTATACTGGAAACACTCCCTGCGAGTCTGTGAGTCTGGCTGCTCTGACTAAATCACCAGTCACACACACACACACACACACATATAAATACACACACTGCACATAGGGAGAGGCCAAACAAAGAGTGGGCAACTGACATTTTCATCATGGCTGCTTTGGCAGTGCTGAATGTTGTGTGATGTGATCGCAACCAGACAATCAGCTGGCCGATACCAAGTGATCCAACCTAAGGCCACACCTATTGAGGAAAAGAAAAAAGAAAAAACAACCCCAACATCCATCCAGTCCCTTTCACCTACCACCTCTCATCTACACCACCCGACAGAGAGTCTCTTTGTCCAGCACTCCGGGGCATCACAGCAACAACAGTGCACCCCTGCAGCCCCCTCATCCCTGTTCGCCCCCCTAGTTCCCCTTTTCACAATCGAATCTACCCTCCCCCCAAATACTGCTTTATTTAATGAACACACCATTAAAGAAAAGACAGGGAAGACAAAGACAGACAAGGTGTGTGTATGTGTGTGTTTGTCTGTAGTGGTGTTCTGGGTGTAGAAGAGAAAAGGCTGGAGGGGTTAAAAAAGAAATCAGAGGTGCTATGTTTTGTGAGCACAGCAGGAAAAAGTGCTGAAAGCGGTGAAAATGGCTAGCGTTAGAGGGATTGTGTGTGTATGTGTGTGTGTGCGTGCAGATGCCCGGTATTTCCCAGTATTCCACTGGGACCAAAGAGGCCACTACAGTGAGCAATATACAAGTTTGGGTCCCAGTTTGCTTAGAAACTGCCTGTTAAAAACTATTTACGTGAGGCGATCATAGAAAGCTGTGCTTTCGTGTTACAAGATAGACCGCTGCTCATCAGAGGAGAAAATTGCATTAAGACAACCTGTTAGCTTCTGCAGTAGCTTTGTCATTACCTCTTACATCCGGCAAACCACAACTACAGACCATCGGCCTTTGAACTGCTCACATCTTAGTGGAGCGTAACCTTGTGAAACGACAGTCATGGCCACAGATTAACCAAAGGGAGAGCAGCCATGAGTTGTGTGTCTGTTTCTGGGCGTTAGGACAAGCCAGCCTGCCGCCCCCCCTACTCCGCCACCACCACCCCTCTGCCTCAGCACTTCCATGGGGAACACTAGCTAGCACTGTTTGCAACACAGGGTCTCCGCAATTCAATTAAGAACGCAGTCCTCCTTGCCGTCTAATTCAATCAGGCTTGTGTGAAAGCTATTAGACAACTGGCATTCGCTTCACCCCACACACACACTGGCACACAAATGAGATATTCATTTCTCCCTCTAGGTCTCCATGTCTGGTGCAATTAACAGGTCTGGGACTCTGCGGGGTCCTCACACCGTAAGCCATGCCAGTGACAGCCAGTGAGGGGGACCACTGATGACCTTACAAGGTGTAAATCAGGCTACTCTCAAACTCAAGGAGATCACAGGGTCATTTAAATAGGCTATTTTCTAAGAAACTCTTGTCTGATGTTCTACATTTATAAATAAGATGTTTAACTGTGAGCAGCGAGGGCAGCAACCCTGCATTACCAAATCACTAAAAATAACCGAAAAAAAGGACACGGGCACTTTCATGGGCTTACCAAATGAAAGGAAACGCATTACAAGTAGTTATTTTAATGATTAGGTGCCACTTTTAACTCTATTAACTTAAGCAGTAAATCCCACCCTTCAAGCTTCAGAAAAATGCCTCAATCAGCCTGAGCCAGAAGTCAGCTCTTTGCCTCCAACACTTCAAACACGTGTTTATCCAGGCTTCTTTTTACACAAGCAATAATGCAAACTTGTGTGTCATTGTTTGAATTTGTGTTTGCTTACAGAAAGGGAACTTGTGTGTCACAGGGTGCAGCAGCACAGGGTGATGATTGGGAAGTGACTTTCCCTTCAGCATTTTGCTCTAAGCTGCATCTCCTCTGAAATTGTCACAGAGCTCATAACCTCTCCCCCTACCCCCCACCCAGCAGGCTCCTCTGAGACAGATTAAGAGCCAAAGTGAGCGGCAGATTAGCTGGAAATGTGGGACACCTGGGAAATGAGCTCTGAGGGTGCAGGCTCTTCGGGAGGGCTCAGGCTCAAAGCAAACTCACAAACGAGACATGTAGTAGTGAGCACACTCCAAGGAAGCTTAAAAAAAACACAGGACATTAAAATCATGCATCATGCATACACACACACACACACACACACACACACACAGACACAGAGCTCATTTAATTCCATCTTCTTCCGATACATATACATCAACACATAAATAAGCAGAGACCATAAAGAAGAGAGCCGCTAATAAACTCCATCTGGCCACTGCCCAGAGGACAATTTCAGCTGGGGCTTAACCTCATATATGTGGCGCATATACAAGGCTCACCATCACAAGGCTCGGTATTTACAAGGACAAAAAGAAGTGTGGAGCACTGTTCAGAATGTCAGTGGCAGCTAAAAATACTGTGTAAGGGAAATATTAGTCATGTAACAACTGGTGTAAATTAATTTCCCACTTACTGACCTTATTTCCTATTATCACTTTAACTTTGGCCATAAATAAAACCAGCGAGCAACATGGCATAGATATACTGTGAAATCTGTGCATGATTTGTTAATCATAAAAACATAGAACTAAGACTCATAACTGATTGTGCGGCTCTGAATAAAAAATAGGAATAATCGTATAACGTCTGCTGAATACTGCAAGAATATTTTAGTGTGTATGCAACGAAGACTGCAACCGATAATGTACTCAATTATTAATTACTTTTGATTAATCTTTGAATGTCTAGAAAATGTCTTTGAAAATGTAAAATTAGAAAAATTACAATTTATCAGAGGTGAATATTCAAACGACATTTTAACCAAAAACCTTAACCTGACCTAAACTCAAACATAATAAATTTTGAAAGATTTAGAATAAAGAAATGCAGCAAAAACTCCACTTTTAAGAGGGTGAAAAAGTTTAAAATGGTTATTCACTTACAATCGATCATGAAGTGGTGTTGATCAATTTAATTATTAATCACGTCAGTCATATATCAGCACTTTGGTGCTAGAGCACACACATACACGCAGAGCACTACTTCCCCAACACTCAGGCTGTCTGGGGATAGTGCATCATTTCCATGTGGCAAACGTTAGTGTCTCGGTTCAAACAACGCTGGCAGAGTGGCCCTCTGTTCAAGACCACAACGCTCTCATGATGATCATCAGGTCATAAATACCAGAGGAAAAAAAATCAGTGAAAACTGTCTTAACCACAGTATTTCCATACTGTCTGATAACTACCATCTGTCAATAGAGGAAGAAACAGAGATGAAAGGGAAGTATCACTGGAGCCATGCATGCAGCACAGTAATAACGTCTGGAATTTTCACTGCGCTCCTCTTTTTTTTTCCTTCTCCCACTTTTTTTTTTCAGCACAGGGGAAAAAAAGAGGCACAAATGTGGAATGGTGAAATTACAGGCATCTGAGCCAACACATATACTCACAGGCTAGGAATATGAACAAGGCTAGAGGGTGGGCGGTTGTGGGGAATAAAGCGGAAAGGGTCATTTCATGCAGGCAGATCACTTGACAGCTTGCTCTCCAGAGGATGTTGGGGTCCAATCCGGTTGCTGGTAGAGCCCTTCGCTACACTGGGCTGCAGATGGCTGGGGTGTGGCTGGAGGCAGGTCCCTTTGTCGGCATTAATCTCCATTTAAGATGGCTTGTCAACCTTCAGGATCCACATCTCATTGGAACTAGCTACATTGTATTTCATTATTTGTAATGACAGATGATTACCAGGGCTAGAAAAATGTCACTTAATGCAGATAATAGCATAAATTAAATTAAGGCATGGCCACCAAAAGAGCATCATAGCTCTAAAGGGGTAATTAATTCAGTCAAACTCTGGTGGTTTGCATAAGGGTGGGTATTAGCAGATATATGCACAGTGCTCAGTGGTTACAAAATAGCCTAATTCAAATTAAGTCAGCTCAGTAGTTTTGTATAATTACTTGCTTTGCGGCCATAAATTAAGATGGCTTGGTTAAACAATATCACATCACATGCTGTGTTTTAAACTCTTTACTATTTTTACACAAAAACTGCCTCAGCTTCTGTTTTACCTCCTACCACCCACCACCAGTAATGTTTTTTATCTTTGAGGGAGTTCATACTGTTGCAGAAAGAACTTCACCACCAAACAAAAAACAACCTGGTCTTACTTGACATTGTGTGAAGGCTTAAACAAGAGCCACTAAACTTTCACTGTCATGAGACACCATGTGTTAGTTATTGTTCTTTAGCACCAGTGTTCCAGGTGGAGGTAAAGAGAAAAAATCTGCCTGTCTCTTTCATGCACAACAGGGCCTGAAGGTGTGCACATTGTTTAACATTTGAAACAGGTGACATGGGAAGATTTGGGAGCAATCAGATTAAGAGAGTGTGTCACTGTTGGGACAAATAAAAAATGTGGGCATGCTCCACCCACCCTCACCTAACAGATACCTGCTGCACCACAGGATGTAGTGGGCAGCACAGCATCTCTGGAAACACCTACATACCTTTGCCGAGACTTTACAGTGGGCTTAGTGATGTGTTCCTTCCACAAAATACCTCTAATTTCCCTCTGTGGACGGTATCTCAAATACATTCCACACCACAAATGCTCCATACCACAGCTCTCTAAGCCTGTGATTCATAAAGCTATTTTTAAGGTGTGGAGGACTGTGTTTACAGTACACTCTCTCCTGGACGCACAGATCGATGTGCTGAACTCTTTATGAGTTTTGACTGGGGCTGTCAGTGCATCGGCCTCCCAAACCCCCAAATGTGCCCTTTTCTCAAGGACAGCTAGTTGCTAGGGCAACAGGAGTCATTGCCATGTATGGCAGCTTCCCCACTCCGTTCCGCAGGCTGCACCCGGACCTTACAGCCCTGATCACAGCCTTAGACTGCTGATGACAGGGGGAAGAGACAGGATGAGCAGAGGTGGCAGGGAAGGAGTGCAAAAAGGTAGAGGAAGGAGAGAAGCGGGACAAATGGAGGATAAATAACCTAAGTGACCTGCTGTAGACACACAGTAGATAGGTCCAGAATTCACATAATTGTCCTGGCAGAGATAAGAAGTAATACAGGGTGAATTACGCTGCCCAGTCCGTGAAATAAGCAACCCCTAAAAGTTGCCTCAGTGTCTTGGAGCTTGCCGAAACTCATAAAATATCATCTGCTTCATGCTGATTTCAATCTTCCCTATCTGGCTTGACAGCCAGCATTCCTTTCCGACACAACAGCCCCTGTAGCTAGCATCCTGGCCACAGGTGAGAGGCAAGCAAGGGAAAGGGGTGTTGGTAGCAGGAGGGTTGGTGGTGGTGATGTGGGGAGGGGGATCCTTTGTGCCTGAAGGCAGATGTAGGAAATAGCTGACAGAGGCAATCACTAGTCTGTATGTGTGTGTCTTTCTGTGTGCCTGTGTTTGTAAAGGACAGCACTGGGAGCAAAAGAGAGCAAGACGGAGTGAGAGAGAAAGGGAGGAGAGAGGGGGGAAGGAGGGGAGGGGACTGTACCAGAATCCAAACAAAGGCAGCAAGAGGCAGCTCAGAGCTCGGTGACAGAGGCTCCCTAAGGTGCAGTCTAGCTGATGGACAGGTGGCATAAAGGGGCTTCGTGTTGTCCAGTCAGTAGGGACAAGGGGGGTGTCACAGGAAGGGGGGGGGGGTTTGGGATAAGAGGGGAGGAAGGAAGGGAGAAGGGGGGATTGCATTGCAAGGAGCAGCTGGTGCTGAATCCTGTCACTGTCCCTGTGTAACCCACCAACGCACACAAAGCACACACATGCACCTCAAACAAAGCACAGAAGATAAACAGTATCCCGAGCCGGACTGTGAGTATCATGTTCACGGGCTGGATTTTATATCTCCAGCCATCTGCCCCTGGAGTGTATTTAATAAAGACTATATCAACTCTTCTGACCACAAGCATTTAATGAGGCAGCAAGGAGTCTGAGTGAATCCTATTATCCATCTGATCTGCAAGAGAGAGAAAAAAATCAGAGTATAATTCGCCTATTTCGCACGCATGCATGCATCTAAGGAAATCATACATACTTGGTAGCATGCACGCACACTTGAGAATCACGTAGCTTAAGTATGAAACAGGAAAGGGAACCTAACTATCAACAAGCTATTTTAATACATCATGTTCTCTCAATAAGGTTAAATTGAGATGACACGTTTTAAGTTTCCTTCTAACAGCACACTTGAGCTTTGTGTAAAATTAAACATTTAAATGATTCACTGCACATTAGCAATGGCCCCATAACTTTCGAGGACTTGCAAGGTGCTCAGGAAAAAATTGATCATGTGACCCAAATCAGGCTCGTTTGTAAAATGAATAATCCGTTAATTCAAGCCATGACATGCCACTGAAGACGACCTGATTTCACCTGATAACAGGACTGAAAGATGCAACATGGAGGATCCAAAGCACACATTTAATCATGCTCATATGACACACACACAGACACTTACACACACAAACAAATACACACATAAACACACACACACATATGCAAAAGCTCTCCCCTGCACCATTACACCTGTGACTAAAAAGGCTGGTATTGTCGGAGGGAGATTCATTTGAACGTTTTAATGGCTGCTATTTAGAGGTGGAATACATTAAATAGCCCAATCATGGCTGCAGAGTGAGGTGGTGGCCCAGGAAATTTATACTGAGTGAATGGATCAACTAATTAGCCTTTAAATATGTCATTGATTCATCTAAAACAAGGGATCCCTGAGCTATTCATGTGCCTGCTCTGCATCTTCTCCTCCTCTATGACTACATCCTTAACCCTGATAAAGGAGGGGCCTGGCTGGCTGGTCTCCCTTCCATTTGTCCTAATCAATGGAGGCTGTTCAGCCCAGACCCAGGGGGTCAGTAAAATTAAGTATCCAGCTCACACAGAGAGGGATCGGGCCAATGCTGGGGCACGGGGGGAGATAGGCAAGTCCTCTGTTACCCTGGCAACTCCAATATATTCCTTACATCCAACTCTTCTCCCCTTGTTAGGATGGTTTTCGCAAAAATGGCTGCTATCTAAGCATACTGCTGCAATACAGACATTTCTCTCCATGGTAACTCCTTGCAAACAAATTCCAAGTATCGATTCAGACATACAAAGCATTGGCAGGAGTAATAAATTAATCCCTACTGCCGAAGACATTTCCCGCCATGATAAATTATTGTATGCATTAAAATTTTGTGTTTTTTAAAGCTTCTACCTTGTATTGCATTTCACAAAAATAGCGAAACTTAAAAGGCAGAAGTTGCAGTGCTAATATCTCTCTGAGGATGTTTAAAGTACAGTAATATATACAATAAATTAGCTGTGGAGGTAATAAAGTGGCAGAAGCTCGATAATCAAAGATGCTACCTAATTATCCCACACAATGCTAATTAAAGGCAAAATGACAGTGTGAGTGTGATGCAGGTAAAAATCCTCTGCATTCATTGTCCAAGTTATGTACCTTGTACTTAACAATAGAGCTCTGGATCTGTTGGATCTTAATCAAGCATGTACTTGAGTATTTTTTCTGCTGTCATGCTTGCATAGGATTTCTTATCATTGCTTTCTCTGTGGGCCACTTTCTGCTTGGAAGCTCTCCCTCATGCTCTACCACTGTTGGCAGTCTAGACTTTCAATAACTGGAATTTGAGTAGAAGAGGAAAGAAGGGTTTTGTTTTCTGTATTTTTTGGATTTTCTTTTTTCTCACCAGACTTACAAAAAGATTAACTTGAGCCCTCAAACAATGATACAAATTTATTCCACCATTAAATTAATAACTTCATGTGGTGAACTGACTTGGCAGTCTTAATTGCTTGTTTTATCACACCCTTGCTTTTAGCTTTGTGGTTTTAACCAGAGAAGATTTAAAGCTTTTGTTTTATTAACAGGATTGTTTGGAAACTGCTCCTCATCTAAGTTGCTGTTTCACATCTAAATAGATAAGGTTTTAGATCCATTTATAATGGAGTCTCCGAATGAGGCCTACATATCAATCATTCTCAGAAAAATTCACTTGAAGGACTGAATTTATGAGTCACACATGTCACACACTTAATGTATATAACCTTGATGCAAACCAACTAGCCTGAAGGCAAAGTTTTTCCCTTGGCACAGTTCGGCACATTCCAGTTCTGCATATCTGACATATCCATACAGGCCAACACATATCATTTTTGACGTTAATGCTGAGGTGCTGAAAAGGTCATCGTAAAAATTGACTGGTTGAGTAGATACCTCCGACCTCTGGGAATAGTTACTGTACTTACTCATTAGCTGACAGGCATGTGAGTCATCAAAACAATCTGTTTGTGCTCACTGTAGACCAGCAATTTAAAGAAAAAAAAAAGGCAAACAGGGACTTTTCAAAGTACATGACTGAAAACTGGGGGTGGGAGAATAAAATGTATTCTTAAATGCACCACAACAAAGATGTGAAAGATTCTGCTTAGATTCATAAACAGATTTTTTTTATTATTCTTAGTTAATAACTTGAAGCTGACAGAACCACAAAAGCAGAACTGCACAGTGAAGGCTGGTGTTTTTTGGGTTTTTTTTATGTTTAGATAATAACATCTCCAAGAGAAATGTCACCTCAAGCATGTTGTGAATGCTTTCTATGCCGTCACTCGAAGACAATAACAGAGCAAAGGTACATTCAGAGGTGCAAATATCACTGGCTAACCAACAAAGACTCCAGCATAAAAAAGTGAGGAAAATAACTCTATGCTCAACCTGTTTCACCTAAAAACCCCTCTACCCATGATTTACCACCATGTATTGAAATAAAATATAACTGGTGCATTAAGATGCTTCTATAATTGTTTTAATAAAAGCATTGAAGCCCTAGATATTTGTATCTAATTGTGAGATGCCTAGAGATCCCTGCTTAAAACACACAAATCAGAGTCAGAATCAGGTTTTGTAGTCATGATGGTCCCCAAATGTAAGTGAAGGTATTACAGAATTTGAGGCAGCTTGGAATGAGTGAGGGCCTGCAAAAGGGAGACTGGCAGATTAGTCTTGGGTTCCTGGAGGCAGTAGGATAATCCCAGAGAGGCTAGTGGGGGTCATGTCAGTTGCACTCAGACTAAAATCCCCATCTGTAGCAGACCTGGATGGAATGTGATGTGCACAAAATCTTAACAAGAGTTTTAACCTGACATTAAATCCAGACTGGTAAGAATTTCAAGAAAAAGCCAGGCATAAGTATATACAAGTATTTGTGAAACATGTATCTTGACAGTTTGAGTTCCCTGAATCTTGAACATCTCCTGCTTCAAACAAATGAGGTAAAAATAAGTACAAAATTATTTCAGCAGGTCTGGCACAGACAATGAGGAAAGAGGAGGGGCACGGCCACGGTTAGTTTTGCTTCACTGCATGGATGTTTGATGAGGAAATGAGAAGGGCATCCATCCAAGACTTTCGATTTGTGGACCTCTGCCAACTCTCTTAACCAGACACATAAGCAATTGAAGAATGAAGAAAGTCTACTTGCAGTCCAGCAAGGTGATTTTTATGGGCTCTTTCCTTATACTGCATCACCAGCCTTTGATAAGTGTAGCAGACTTTAAATGTCTGATCGTCTGGCATGATAAGAATCTGTCCCACCCCTCCTTTATATTTACTGTCAATATGGTGTCTTTATGCTTGATAAACATCAACACAGCCTACTTACTGTTTCAGTGTCATTTGAACAAGTATTTGATTAGAGGCAATAAAAAAGTCAAGTACAGACAGAGATGGTTCTCTGGGATGTACCCTTTGGTTGCCATGCTCTTCTGGATAGAATACCTATCAAGACTATGTCCTGCAGGGCACCACCAGGGGCCCCCTAAGAGGTCAAATACCTTCTTATCAGCACACTAACAGGTTCTGGCTTGACAAGCTCAATTAGCCAGCGCTTAGTGCAGTGTATGAGGAGACCACGCTCTCAGCACGAGGCCCATATCAACAGAACCAGGGAGATGACAGACAAGGCGAGCCCACAAAGGCCTGATTGTGGCAGTGCCTGGAAGGTCAATGAATGGGTAAAGAGGGAGGAAGGACTTATGTTCTCAGGGGTTTTGTGACGTGGCCGATAAGAATCTCCCGGCTGAATGACAATGCCACTGTAGAAAGTCTTCTGGATAAATTACCTCCATTGAAGTCAAAATCCCGAAATGAGCCTAACAGGAAGGAGTGCGGATAAATTAGTTTTACAAAAAGGTTTGTTAGCAAACTGAGGATTTGCTGTATCTGACATATTGTTTTCTTTTGCATACTCCAGCATTAACTGACAAGATGAGACAGCTTGAAGCACGCCTTTGACGTGACAGCTGTATTTTCAGGCAGGGCGAAAGATAAATAGTCAGGTGTTAAGGCACGTCACCTGACTGTTTTGGGACAACATTAACAGTACTTCTGGATCTCAGCTTCCTTCGTTCGTGCTTCGAATAGCACAACAGCGATCTTATTGATGCACATCATTCTTGCAACTCTATACTGACAGATAATGAAGCACATTAGAGTCATGATTTCAATCATAGCCAGTCACTTCGTAATGGGAAGCTTGCCTGCTGGCATGGTGTAGACACAGATGGAATTTAAGCCATCTTTGCCAAGCTGTCATTGGCCCTTTTCCCCATTGCTACACTTTAATAGCAGTGAGGTACAACACTGCGAATGATCCGAACTTAATCATGCTGCTTGCAGGACCAGTTAATTTTTTGTAATCTCAGAACTTTGCACTGTGTTGAGATAAAATGTCACCTGTGAGCCTTGAGTCTATACGCAAAATTTAAAGCACTTATATGGGGTTCCTGGACTGAACATGTGCATGTGATACATGTGCACTCATGTTCGCAAGAGGATCATGGATGCATGATGGTTTTCTGGCCTGTGCAGCAGATACATTATGTCTTACTCTGCTCAGAACATGTGGCTGTGTCTTCTTTCTCCTGTAGCCTCCAGACAAAGAGTGCAAAAGAAAAAAAGACTACTTAACTACAAGCAATCTGTTGAAATAGGTCATTATGGTGGAGGCATGCTGTGAATGCACCACGTCCCCAAATCAATACGTGAATTGCTATATTTAGTAAGAAGGTCGCAAGGAGGAGTTATCAAGGCTGTACAAGGAATGAGCGACATCAACGAATCAGCTTTGTGCTTGACTGGGGCCTGCTTATTTTAGATGCAGATGGCTCCAAAATGTCTTCTCTGTGGAGAGTTGAGATATCCCACATGGCGTCTGAAAATGTCACATTCTGTTCAGTGTCAATGTCACAACATTACCCTTCAAGGTGCCACATTGAGACGATGTAATCTAAAATATCCGTTGTGAGAGGCACTGTTATTCTAACTGATTCAATGATCCAGTTAAAAAAAGAGTGACACAGTGGAGAATACATTTTCCCGTCTTATGTTCAGATAAGCAGTCACTACACTATGCAACAATTCAGAAAACTGTAGAAACGTTAATACCTGAGCAGTGTGCATAAAAAAGCTACCCAAGTTTAAAAAAACTAATAATATTGTTGGATTGATTTTTCCCGTTTTTTAAGACAAATTCTAAATAATTATATCCTCTGTTTTTTTTTAATATTTAAAAAAAATCTCAAACTGTTTTTGTGCACTGAAAAATCAAATTCACAATTTTAGGTGACACATGTCACTGAGCATATTCACTGTGATGGGAGAGGAATGTACTTCTTTGCCAAATGCCTTACATCATGTAATGTGGTTAATAGAGACATAGCTTAGGTCTGCATTGCCTACATAGTCTACATAGCTTCAACAAGGCTACATCCTCTAAGTTTTTTGTCTTGTTTTAAGTCTATCCATATCCCTGTGAGTTGACAAGGTCTGTCTTTTTGTTTTAGCCAAAATCCTTAACATCGTCGTGACTTTGCAAGGTGGAAAAAAGCTATGACAAGCGGGGAGCAGAATCAAAACAGCCTCATTAATAACTGTGACTAATGTATTCCAGACAGTTCTTTAAGCTTGTTATTTCACAGAGGAGAAATGCCCGTACAGGAGGGGAGGTGGCGGAGGCCCCCGTTGTGTGTGAAGACGGTGCCACACTGAGCTGGTTTGCGGGGTGGAACGCAAACACCACGCACATGAAAATGCACTGATCTCTCCTCCACCTAAACTGCCAAAATAACTCTGTAGAGACCACACAGCCTCAAGATGACCACAATAAACCAGAACACTGGTCCCAGCACGAATTGAGCATTTCCCAGGCATCAATGTGCTGCGAGGCCAATCCAGGCTTTGTAGTAAACACAGGCGGGTGGTTAATGCCCTGTGCGGGGGAGTTTTGTATGTGATTTTTTGACTGTTTCACTGTTTTACTCCCTGTCTTTTTTAAGTCAGTCTCTCTTTGGGTAATTTACATTTAGTCGACTGTTTTTGCTGTGTATCAAACACGTTTTTCAGTAAATAGAAAATCAAATACTGACCTAAGGCACGTCATACTTAAACAATTTTAACATCAATATTTGAAACCCATGACTTTGAGATGACGGATCTTCAACCAACTGTTCCTGCCTTGCAGTAAGTACAATTTGAAAGACTGAACCATAAAACACTGTTGTCAAGGGTAGAGCTATTTACTAGCAATGGATATTCTAATTTATTCTTTGAGTAGAAAAAAGTGTATGAACAGAAAAAGACACATTTTTACAGAGGACAGATTCAATTTTATATTGTTTAAAATCCAGAAAAAACAACAACAGGGAACGCGCTACCCTTAAAAGAAGCTTTGTGAGTGAAAAGTCGACAAAAGTCATTTATGAAAATATTAAGTGCCATAGAAGTGTATGTATTTGTATGTATTTCGAGTAGTGTCAGCAAGAGTGCACAAAAAAACAAAGGGTGAATTTATTAAATTTCTCCTTGGAACTTAATTAATTAGAGAAAAAAAACAATTAATTTAATGATACTATTTACGATCTAGTTCAAGCCAATATTGAGAATTATCTTTAAATATACTTGGTTTGTGCCGGCCTTAATTAGTCAGAGGACAGAGTAAGACAACTCTGAAGGAGATGCAAGGTGAATTGCAACCATCACTGATCAATATGCAGTCTCACTGGTTGGACGACAAACTTTATTTAAATTCACTGGGTATATTCTGCAGTCACATCAATATGACTGTAACATTTGTTTATTTATAATCAGGCAGTCTGCCTGATTAGGAGAGCTGTTGGTGAGCTGTAAAAGGTCTCAAATGTGCAGAAAATAGAAATACAAAATAATATCCAAAGTATAAGCATAAAATGTGCAGGCAAAGTAATATTAAACAATTATAAGACAAAACAGATACTTGTCTCTTGTGATGTTACACTGTTAACATCATCACGTGCCAAGGTGGTAGACACAGCTCAACCCTTGTGTGCAGGAAGAGGTTGTTATTTTTTCACACAAGGCGAAACAGAGCAGCCTTCTTATTAGCTTCTTGTTTACAGTCTCACCTCCTCATTCTCCATATAAATTCAGTATAAACAGGGAATCCCTCAAGGCTTTACAGTATAAACTGTGGGAAAATAACACTAATAAGAAGGAAAAGACCTAGCGGTTGAAGAGAAAAACAGGGAGGAGAGAGAGACATTGTAAGATTATTCTCACTCAGAAACCACTGGTACACCCTATAATGTGCTGGTAGGAATATTCTTATGGACTAGAAAAGGATTATCCTGGCGGATTGTTCGCCGGCTTTCATATTCCAATGTGTGGTTAAAAAAAGAAAACTGTATCCTTTAGATGAACCCAATTCTTTACAGGAGTCGTAAGAATGAGAAAAAGCGTGTCGAAGCGTACCTTTCAGTCGAAGGCTTGGGAATTCCGCAGCAGAGTGGAGCAGCTCATTATTTTGAGTAATTTATTTGCTTAGCAGCTGCCCAAGGGAAAGTAAAAGTTTTAACATCTAGAAAATTCTGTAAGTAGTCCATTTACAAAGCAGAGCTGTCCCCCGAAGCAACAGAACACCATCCCCCTCAACCAGGCTACAACAATTAAACGAGGCCACTGCAGCCAAGATTGTTTTCCTGCCCAGCATCAAGTATGCTCGTCCTGCACAGTTACCGTCTTAATTGAGAACTGTGATAAACAAGCAAAAGTGGGGTGTGAGCTTTTATAATACTGCATTATGCAGCAGTATTAAGACAGTTTGTGTGATGGTAAATAGAAAAGAAGGTTCTTGGAAAAAAAACATGGCATATGGAGCACTAAGTTTTTTTGACACTCACAAAAAACAGTGTCACTTTCTGTCTTCGGTCTGTAATAGCAGAAAATCTTAAAGATAAGGCTAGAAGCATGACTAGGCAGAGCAAAGTTAGTCTGTTGGTGTGTTTGTTGCTTCACCCTTTTGGTCTACAGTAAGGTATTAAAAATTGCCGGATTTGAAGCAGTTTGCTGGTGTTACTCTGTCAGTACTTTCACTTAATATAGTGAATAACTAGTATTACGTGCATGTATTTTTGTGTTTGATTATTTGTATGTACTTTTCACCTAGATCCTCTCAGAAGTCCAGAACACACAGACAGTAAACTGGCAAAGAAAACAAAATAAAATCCTGCAGTAGTGGCTTTTGACAGGAGGGAGCTTAACTTTACACTGAAGGGGCTTTGGAGGCATGTGTTCAATTTCAAACTCAAACACCACTCGGAAACCTCCTAGAGAGGATGATGACAGAAGCCCTCGCTATGCCAGTCCAACTTTTGAGCTGACACTAGCCAGTGGCTTTTTAAACCTTTCCGAATTAAATCCCAAAGGAAAATAAATCTCAATATAAACTGCTTGATATGGTTGTTGATTTTGCTCAAACGCTGCAGAGGCCCCGGTGGGTAGATAAAGCTTGTGTGGACACACTCACCTCATAGGGATTCACTGAGGTTAACGGAGATGTTGTCCTTGAATCCAAGGATACTTTTGGTTTGTTGGTTTTTCTTATTGGGTTTCAGGAACTGGAATTAGCTCAGGGTTTTTTGTTTTTCTTTGAGAACAGCAGGGTGTACTTTCTGAATCTAAAACACTTTGATTGCCAAGTAATCAAATTCACAGGAATTTATCTTTTATGGCGCAGCGAGAGATGTATTAACAGGTCATAGATTTACAGTGTATGTTGACTCATGGTACAAAGGAAAGTGAACCATGCAGTGACCAGCTGATAATCCAATATATGTACAAAGTCAAAAAATTCAAATTTGCATCTCTTAGCTGTGGATCCACTTCATATTTAAGTACATGCAGAATGCAAGCCACATTCTGGGTGTAATGCACAGGGAAGTGTGACATTCTTATAGAATATCTGTAGCCAGAGTACGTACACAAAAAAGTCTTATTTAAGAACTTGTTTTAAGCTGGCTTAATTTTTGTTTGACAGCTACACTCTCTTAAATTTGTATAATGTGTTTTGAAAGAAGCTTTATCAGTTAATCTTGTCAGAGCACAGTAAGTAATCCCACAGTTGAAGTCAAAACATCAGTATCACAAAAATACTAGACGTAGGAAGTTTATGGCATTACTATCCTCTGCCTTCGATGTCTCTCTTTCAGGCTGCTCAGGAGAGATGTTTTTTAGTAGCTATTAGTGCAGTATGTTGATGGGCAATGAGGCATGTAACACAGATAAGGGAATAAGTAAAAGAGAAAGAAAAACAAGCTTTTCATGTGCCCTTGCTAATATTTCTCTTCCCTTGTATTTTTATTCTAACCTATCTCTACCCTCCCACCTCTCTGCCTCACTCATGCAGCCATTTAATCTTTAATCACCTGAAGTTTAACAGGAGAGAAATCTTTGTTGGTGGGTGATGTTACTTATTTTAGAATCCATTATACTCCTGGAGAATCTTTCCCAGAGGAGATGAAATGCCTATTTTCTTTTTTACTGTACCAGTTCTAAGTCAAAGAGCAGTCATATAATATTACATTAGTTGCCGTCACCAAAGTTCTTCTCAAAGGAGCACAACATAAACAACACGACAAATACCTGATGTGTTTTATAACTGACGGATGTAATTTATACTCAGTGTTACGAGGCACATATTCAGGTGAGTAAATGCCACCATAGCAGGCGCATTTATGTGTGGAATACCTTATGCTGTGATTCTGTGAAGTTGTATGAGATTGAATGACAGTGTGAAGCAGAATATAGACTCAAGTCTTTCAGCTTCTTAGTGAACGCCCAAGGGGTTAACTGTGTGTGAACAACTGTGCTCATCTCTTGGATACAACGGCCGCAGAATACACGTGGCACATCCCACCAATGTCAGGAATGGATAAGCTTTCTCTCCGCTCTCACTTTTAGAATAAGCCTAATGTAGGTCAACGGCACACAACACAAGACACCACAATTTTCTCTCGATGTTGACCGAGTTCTAATACATCATTGGAAAACAAGGTCACTGATACTCGAGAGGGATTCCTGTCTTTAACTGTGAGCCCGATTGTTTCTCATCTTTTATCCAGACAGATGCTTGATCCATCAGTCTCCTTTACCCAAGAGAGCGACTCGAATCCTCTAACAGAACACGAGTCGAGGACATCTGAGAGAGCACACAGGGATGTTTTGACAAAGCCTCGGCCTTGTCCCTGATGAGAAAAGAGAGACACGTATGGAGGAATCTCTCTATATTGCACGGCTCTCATTTCCTCAGTGTCAGTACAGCTTGTCAAAAGCAAATTTATCATGGACAAAATCATAAGGTCTCAGGGTTGTCACCCAGCTTTGCTCTCATGGAGAAACGCCGGCAACTGTCTGTGTTGATCTGGCCGTCTGGTATTTCGGGGCTCAGGGTAAGACAGGGGTAGGTGTTACAAGCAAGAACCAGACCTGCAGGAAGCCCCTACAGTCGACAAGTGACCAGTAATACAGAAAAAAAAAAGAGGGACTGGGATTACGAGAGGTCATACTGTCTGAATTTGAGATTCAATAGATGGTGTGGGATAATGAGGAGTGTGACAGAGGGGCATATGGAGCAGAGCCCGACATGTGCAAAAAACATGTGGAAAACGTTTGCAGGCTTAACAGGCCACGATCTTCGAGTTCAGAGAGATTGCAAGATCGCAGGTCACATTATCACATCCGCATATGATGGATGCGCTGTGAAACTGAGGATGATAAAGTGTATGTGTGTGGGTATACAAGGTTATTGAGTGTGCACACGATTGTATACTGCAGTGCTTAGGTGTCTGTGCCTTGTAATGTGATCTGTCTACTCGCTATATTGTAATGTATACTAGAAGGGCTATATGTATTTAATACAGTTTTTCTCTCATTACACTCTTCCAGTCTGTTCAAGAGAGGCTCCCCTGCTCATTTCATTCTTTTGTTTGCTTTTCTCTTCTCTTCGGCTGTATGAATATTTTTGAGGGCACAGAACAAACCACAGGTTGTGCTAAACTTTCTCGTTGTCTGTCATATTGATGGACAGGGTTGTAAAACCTGTCATGACCTAAACTTTCTCATTTAAATACTGATATAGAATCTATTTAATAGCATCTAAGTTAAAAACAGCAACTCTAACCTCATATAATTTAATAAACAACACAAACAGATTGTGCATTTATAGGAAATGGAGAAAAAAGATGAACAGAGACACTGACTGTGCGGTCATTTAACATGTCAACAACACCACACAAAGCAGATGAATGGGGATTTTTTTTACCGCAGTGAGAGCGGAAGGCACTGAAGTATGCCAATGTAGACTCGCCAAACTACATTTATTAGTTATTTTTCAAAATATATATAAACCACTCTTTACATCAGCATTAATTTATCCACCGTACAACACTTCTTTAAAAAGATGGATGTCACCTTTAGAGCCAGTTCGCCTGTAACTGATATTATTTCCTTCTTTCCAAACATAAGTGAAGAAAACCAGAAGCAAATGCCAGATGTTGAGTTTTCATTAAAATAGTATTATAACTGTTTTGCTAACTGCGTGCCAAAAAAAGCAAGATTTTACTTGAAAGGCTGCTATTTAAACAGAATCTGGTGCAGTGCTCACTTTACACAAAACACACCAAGGCTACATGACATCTGCAACACAGCATCACAACATCACCCTGCTCAGCTAAAAACACAAAAACACAACATCTGTCTGCGGGTTAGTGTGTCGTTCTCTACTGAGCCTGTTTGTAACCACTGACAACTACTCCTGACAACATTATATTCAGTTCACCTGTCTCTCTGCTGCTCTTTTGTGTGTGTGTGTGTGTGCGTGTGTGTGCGTGTGTATGCGTGTGCGTGCGTGTATGTGTGTGTGTGTGTGTGTGTCCAACTGGACAGGGGTTCTTCCATAGGTGGTAAACTATAGCCGTGCATCACCCTCAGTGTTTTAATCTGTCAAAATGATGGATGGCCTTCAGATTTTTTTGTCATTGTTAAGAAAATTCCTTCAATGATGGTAAATAATCGGTTACCATGACCGCGGGAACAAACAGAGAAAAAGAAAACTGGTGGACAGAGGAAAACAAAGCACCTGGCCATGCTGAAATCCCATCACAGGGAGGAAAAAGCGAATAAAGGCTTCTGAATGTTCCCCGGGGCCTCTGCAGACAGAATGACATGTCTTAGAGCTCGCCAGTTCACCTCCTGCTGTTACAACATCCTGCACTGTATACAGACCAAAGAGTCTACCCCTATCAAATACACATCACACGTGTGTTATTGGCTCTAATTTATAATGTCAGTCAAGGAAATTAAGTGATACAGCAGATGATGCAGAAATTAAGTCATGTCATCTACGACGCCTTTTAACAGATGAATACTGCGGTGCTACACAGCTGTTCAGACCCTAATTTGTATTCCTTATGTTAAAGCTGCTGGCTGCTACCAGCAACCAAAACAGCCATCATAGGAGAATAAGTGTGGCTTTTACTTTAACATAATATTGTGTGAATGCCTATTGTGTAGGCAGACTGTTGACATTTTGGTCTCCCCCTCTCTCTTTTTCTTATTTTCCCCCACTCCTCTCTTCCTCTCTCTCTCTCTCTCTCCCTGTTCCTGCAGCCCAATGCGAACCTTTGTTTCATCTTTGTTTGCACAATGCACAATGCAGCAAAGGCCTTGAGGGGGTGTGTTTGTTTTGTTTTGCTTTGTGTCTTGTTTTAACGCAGAGGACAGTCAACCAGTCATCAGCGTGGCTGCTCCCCACGTGCGCTGTTAGTCAATTAGAGCTGCCATTAAAGACAGAGGCACCCAGGGAAATAAAGGCAGCGGTGTGGATTTGTCTGTGCTACGCTGATTTCCACCCTTAAACCCTCTCCAGACGAAAAGGCTGTAATAATTGGGATTCTGACAGTGGGTTAGGGGGACTCATTTCCTGCCTTCGCCTCCTCCCCTCCTCTTTTCCATGCAATCATGTCTATCCAATCATGTCTGCCCGGCACCTACCTTTGCACTCGATCCCCCTAACTGTCTTTATCTAAAACCACATTTGGCTGACGAATTACTGAAGCTTTTCCTCCTTAATCTAATTGCTCTGCAAGAACCTCACATCCAAGCAGCTACTACCCACCACTGGTGCAGACCTCAACCCAGAGACTGACATTAAAAGAGACACTAGTGCTGTTCCATATTCCCTGCACTGTGACCTAAAAATGCTTATTCTACATGTGACTCACTGACACGCTCTTAAGCTTGTTGTGCACGTTCAGTGAAATTTGCCATGTCTGTTCTACAAAATCTTGGAATTATCTTGAAACAGTGTCACCGCCTGTGAGTGCCGAGGCATGAACCTAATTGTCTTCAACATACAAATCTTCCTTCGTATCATTTCTGCTGCACATAAGTGAAAGAGTGTGCCAAACATGTAACAGTCCCATTTTTTTTCCTCTGTCACATTGTGTGACAGCAAATCTGTTTGCTTTGCTTGTTTTGTGTTTTTATTCAAAAATACAGTTATATATAAAAAAAAACTTAACCAAAACATGAATCAAGTTGTTAGTATCACTGTGACAGAATGTCTTCATCTAAATCTTCACAAGTCTATAACATGAGCCACGCTCCCACAGTCGAGACCCTTGAAATCACAATGGGTTATACGATCAGATTACAGTAAAGAACACACATGGGCATTGTTAAGGAAGTTTGCAATTCAAAACATGAACACAGAGTAAACAGCAAGGGCAAACAGGACCCCGTGTGTCTCTGTGGTGCACCATCTCCTCACAAGAAGGATTTCTCTTTTTGTGGCTGTCTGCTGAAAAAGCCCTGGTGTGGTTTCTTCACTACCAGCACTTCTTAAAGAGGAAACTTAATCTCACTTGTAAGATGAGCACAGAGAAAAAAGGCCTGAGCAATTCGATGTAAGCACCCCCTTCTATTGTCAATATTTTGACAGACTTCATGACAGCGTAATTATTTGCCGGGATCCCCGCCAAGGATTTAATTGTTACATGCGTAATTACACGTTTAGTTGCAGCGATGTTGGAACAAAGCATTGGTTGTGTTATTAATATTACAGTACAAATAGTCTCTTTCATCTTGATTGCTTTATGCTGTCTCTGTGGCTCCATAATCCAGCGATGAAAGAGGATATCTCAGAAACCCTCTCAGGGCACCCCTCACAAATCAATTCATTACCCCATAATATTGGCAGGCAAAGGCGCATCTTTCATAGATCAATTCATTATCCAACTTCTGGAGGTTGAGAGGCGGTGAATGACCACAGTTCCAAGTACTGATATCAGCTTTCAGAGTTTGGGTAGATGACTAGAAAGCAGACTAGCTGATGGCAGCCTTCCATTGAATATGGCTTCTGAACAGTCTGGGGAACGACAGAATAGGATTCTTTCTAACTGTAATAGTTTCTTTTTTTTTCTTGATAAAATACACATTTCTCAGTTGTTTGCTCTAAGGCTCATAACTATTGAATGGAGCCATAAAAATCCATCACTGCACATGGCGTTTTGCTGCATTCCACAGCTGCATTACCAGATAATGCATTCTTTTCATAAAGCTTTAATATTCAGTAACTCCATCAAGTGATCAGGGAAAAGTAAATGACAAAGAGAACAGTCAAATCTGTCTGCGTACAAGTTTGTGTGCTTCTGTCGGGGTCATTTTAGTTTGTCAACAAGCCCTGCAGTGCATATCTGTAACTTTCACCACTGCATTGTGGGTGATAAGAAGGAGCATTCAGCCAGTGGAGCTTTTCTTCAAGTCAACCTTGGGTGAAAAAGCCAGCCTGCAGCAGGTAAGGTGGTCAGAAATATGGTAAAATGAATTTTTCAGTCGTAAGGTCTCATGTCCAACAGTGCATGGATAGAAATGAATAACATGCTGTCCCTGTAGAACTGACAGCATTTACTTGTATAATCCCGTTTAGCACAAAGAAGACACCATGACTGAGGACACCCCTGAGATGTTGCAATCCACCACATGCAGTGAATTACATGTGGGTCAAAAAACAAGCAGATTTGTGTAATTATGTGAGGATATGGATTCAGAGTAACTTGCAACAGCAAAGCAGCTATCTTCACATGCCTTTTAGTGGCCTGTATTCCTTAAGGAGGAGGTGGTGCCTGTCCTCATTAGTAGTCATTGAACAGGGCCTGGCAGTGTTTGTGAGGCAGCACCCATCACGTTTCCCCTCCCAGCACACAGACACTGGGGGATGTGTTGTAATTACAGGCGCGCATAAGAGAGGCAGCAACACACCGATCTGAAACGCAGGTGGGTGGTTTGTTGTGCTGGGCTGGAGCAGCACGGCTCCAGTCTGCAGGCTACACGCTGTCATGCTGTTTCTAGTGATCAAGATCTCTAAGCACGTTGTCCAAATACCACCTGCCAGAGTGAGGATAGGACATGGCACAGGTAAACGTTGGGTACACTGATGCTTTGAAAAGCCAAATCGATTTGCCTGTGAGGGATTCCAATTGATGAGAAAATGCTGGCAATTTTTGAAAAATATCCTCTTTGTCCTCGTGGATGGAAGGAGGCATTCTACCAACAAAAGGTCAGCACATAAATTTTACGGATTGAAAAGTGTTGTTCATATTTTCTTTGAATTTCCATAAAGCATGAGTTAAATATGCACAAAAAAGTGCTTATGTTATTCTAAAAATAAAAAAATACACACATCCTTTAGTGTAAGAAACACACGAAACATACCCTGCTATCAAATTTGCAGCAGGAAAGTGCATTTAATGCCGTTTGTACACAGAGACAAACATTCTTTGTGTAAGATTTCTATTGCGCTGCACAGTCCACAGGCAGGAAAGTAATAAATAATTTGTTCTTTGACAAGCTGTTGAGATTTCTGACCAAAGACCTGTCATGAACAACTCCCATCCTTTCATGGCTGCTCAGATATCTGATATCTGATATCTCAACTTCAAAAGGCAGCAGTATATTTTAGATCAAACCCCGACAGGAATTATCAAGTGTATGAATATTCAAAGGTGTATTTCCATTGGGAGATAACAAGCAAGGTGTGATGGTCTTTTTTATGTAAATATTTTGATGACTTCAATTGAACAATCTATCCATAGAATATATATCTTATTACTTATTTATGACTATACTTCAACAGTTTATGGGGATGCATGATAATCATCAGTGCCAATTAATTATATGTGTCCATAAAAGTATGGTCATATAAGGATTTTTTTATTATTGTTTTATTTAAGAAATTATAGTCCATAAACAGAGTCGATCATACAAAGACAAATTGCTTTCATGACTTCATGCAAAAGAAGAAGCTCAACTGTTCCCAACTCTTTTTCCCTTTCTTTTACTAAAACAGTCTTTTAAATGCCTTTTGTTATTGTGTTTTACATTAAAATGTCTGCTTTGATTATTTTAGCATTTAATCTGATTAAATTCTGTAAATATATGTAAGCTTGGCAGAAATGTTACACAAAATATATATAGTCAGTTAATACATTTTTAATCAGTTTAAACTCTTAATGGCAATTAATGGATTAATGATTTATAATCAAGATCCCCAGTCAGAGCTATGAAATATTAAATCATCCATCTTTGCTCACTACATCTTAGTCATTTTTAGCCTCAGGTGTGCATGGACTACAGGCTATGGATTTTTTTTTTTTAACACAAAAATGTGAAATATTTGGTCACATTATCATATTGGCATATTATATACATTATCATATTTATGGGACAGGTATCATCTAAAAAACTTCCATACTGTGCATCCGTACTAGCTTGCATTATCACATGAACTAATGGATCTCTGGAACAGCCAAGAGTGAGTGCACTACCAGACATAAACACAGTATGTACAGTATGATTTAATGTTTGGATTACTCTGTTATGATGGAAAAGCAACTGATCCATCAGGCTTAGCAGCTTTAATGAAAACATTGTAAGTGCATAACATACCTCTACAAACAGTCCCATTCTCCACAGCCTCGTTTCCAGCCTTGCACATGCAGCGCCCGATGGGTACCATCCATTCTCCATCTCCATTGCAGTACAACTTAATGGGCACATCCACCTCCTCTGCGTTAGGGATGCAGACACCTCTTGCAGCCACCAGGGAGGTGCTCTCTGCTCCTGAGAGTGTCTCCTGGAACAGCGCTCCGTTAGTGATGATACGAGGGCACTTGCGGTAAAAGACACGAACGGCGATGAGTGACATACAGCCGCCGTAGTCCTGGAACGCCAGGTAGAAGCCGTTTCGTGACACAGGGCCGAAGCTCCTGACCTCAGTGTTGATCTTCATCACTCTGCCCCCTAGGTCCACCTGAGAGAAGCTCTCGTCTGCTGCAATGGTGTCGACTTTGATCCAGGGGTTCTCCATCCAAGCTGGTGAGGTTCTGGTGGCTGTGTCAGCATCAGATTCATAGTAATAGAGGTTAAACGTCTCTTTACAGGAGCCTGGCACATTGGGGATGCTACTGCAGTCCCTCACAGAAAACTTCATCTCCACATGGATTCGCTGAGCTCCACGACGCCTGATGTACTTTGTTCGTACCCAGTTGTTCTGATTGTTGTCGAAAACATTGCAGACTTGGTACGTCCGGATGGTGTTCATGTTTTCATCATAACCGCTCACCTCCTCCCACTGTTGGCCAAGAACAGACAAAAATACATAAATATCAGAATGCAAAATTTTATGGAGGGGAAAAAAACTAGAAACAATAGGCATTTGAGGTAAACAGTGCCCTGATTAATTCAATTAAGAGCAACTCAGCTGTAAAACACTAAATCTTCTGCAGTTTCCTAATAATATAAACTGCCATAAAGCCCTGCTGATAGCTGTTTTTTTTGTCATGCAAACTTTCTGCATTGTTGTATTAGACAAGTCTAAAGAAACAAATGAGAACCAGCTTTTCCATCATGTTTTCACATTTCTTAATGTAAAAAGGGCACGTTAGCAGGGCTACTTACAGGTTGCTTATTAACACCCTTTACTCTAATTTGTTGTGTAGTAAAGTCTTTTACGTAACCTTAATTGTTAGAGGATTGACTTAATGTTGTAAGAAACAACACATAAGGGTTCACTATTTAGAGCTTATGTGTCAAATGACTCAAGAAACCCAGAGAGAACAGCTGCTAGGCTCTGCCAATTTAGTCTGTTTTTTAACATCATACTCAATTTACAATAGGTAACAATATGATGTAAGGATATTGAATTATATGCTAAAAAAAAGATTCCTGCTTTGTACAGTCGGGTAAATTTAATGTTTATCACTGCATTCCTTTCAGTGAGGAAACCATTCACACCCTGTATTGCTTTAAGAGAAACTGGAGACGTAACATTCATCCTGCTTATGTGATAGGGTGTCCTACTTTTTTATTGTGTCTTGATAGGACACATTCATAGCACATACTTTAATGTGTTATTGACATTACAGTGAACGCTCCAGTCACTACAGTCAAGCACTGAGGAAACATGACATGAATTTTCTGCTATCAAAGTCATACTGAACCAACATTATCATATTACACAGGTAATCATATATATGTAATAGAATAATCGTGGGGCAAATTTCTCTCCAGGTTTTCTTTGTATTCTGTTTTACTTCAAAGCCCAGATATTTTCACACCAATTTGGGTGCTTGCTGTACTATACAGACTCCAGATGCAACCTCAGTGGTTTTCTTGCTCCTTGGCCATGGATCAAACCAGCTTTAAACACCATGCGCTCTAACCACCAAGCAGGTCATGACCTTGACCTCAGCATCTCAGCAAAGGAAAATCCCTGTTCTCAACCCCCAAGAGCCACTCTGCATCAGCTGCACCCTCTACTGCTTCCACCCCTCGACCTCCCCCCTTCACTCTTCACTTCACAGCTGATATAATTTCTCAAATTAGTGCCCACTTAGTGGGGATTTTGACAGATTTTGACGGGTTGGGAGAAGAAAGTCACCCCTCTTGTTGAATACCAACGCTCTATCAAACACTCTCTTACTAATTAGAACAGCTTTAGTTCTTAATTCTCATGTCCTAATTAATCACTGCTAGTGTGATGCTGGCTTGACCTAAACCCAAAGCCAACCAAAGCACAGGCCAACCAAAACAGAAAAGACTGATGTGCAGCCAAAGAATTCAATAATGAGAACTCAGCTTCATAAAAAAGAAGTAAAATATAGAATAACCTCTTTATCAGAATCTAACAAATCAAAATTTAAATTAGAAAAAAAGTCTAAATAATTTGGTAGTAAAAGTTTAAATTTAGCCTTGTGAATTCAAATTTAAATCTAAGTTTGATTATAAAGAACATCAAACTACATGTGGATGGACTATGAAACCCAAGTGATACCTTGTGGTCCGTTTTACGGTCTAGTTTTCTGTTAAAATCATAAAAACAAAGCAAATATTACATGATTGTGCAAGCTATGGATTCTTGGCAAATGGTTTGAGGATAAATCTGTCTTTTGGCCTTTACTGGCAGACATCATCATCGCAGGTCATGAGCAGCCATTGACCTTCCCACTTGTTGAGGAGCAGTGGGGAGGCTGTGGGCCAATTAAACAAGAGCGGACAGTCCACTTCTACTGAGCACAGAGCGTTGGACAATTGCAGTTTAATAAAATGAATGTGGAGACAGGTGGGGGTTGCTGCTAATGAGGGATGCAGACAGGAGAAACTGCAGGGGAAAGTGTTTGCAATGATGAGGGGGGGAAGGGTTGAGCCTGGCTAAAAAAGACCCCAAACAAAATGTGTTTTGATGGAGGGCCCCTTTTTGTCCTGTCATGGCCTCTTTGCCCCGCTTTCATCACAGCCAGTGGAGGGAAGCAAATGGGGCATAATAAGAGTCTAACGATCAAGCACAGAGTGTGAAATTAGAAGAAACGTCTTCATTTTCACAGCTCTTTCCCCTCGCTCTTTACACCGAGCACCTTAAAAGGGTGGTCATGTGTTTTAAGTATAGAAGGTGGAGGTAACCCTGGTGGTGGATGTCAAGATGGATTAGTTAGTGGGGATGAGCTACTCTCTGATGATGATTGAAACAAAACAAAAAAAACTTGAGCTTATTCTACTCTGATTCTTTTACATTCTGCAAAATGTTTTTTCTGCTCTCAGCGTGGAAATCAACAGCCATAGGGTTGCATGTGTTGCTTTGTGTATTACTATGAAATCAAACAAATAATAGACCAGAATGATCAAAGGCATTTTCCCAGTAACCAAACAAATGCTAAACATTATCAAGAGCTAATTTGCATTCATGTTATTTTTCAGTTATTAGACAAAGACTGCAGGACTTCAAGGTAAAAAGCAAGCAAAGGGTTTTTACAGGATACACAGAATGCATTTCGTTCTCTGAGAAACACACAAAAAAAGGTGTGAACGCACGACTGGCTCCAAACACAAAGGCACTGCTTAATGTTTTAATTGTCCTCATTGGGCTCCTGAGTCTAATAATCATGGGTCGAATAGTGTTGGCAAATAATTTTCACTGTTTGTTCCAACCTGCTGGGTACAAGCTATCCATTATTCCAAGCAGACAAAAACAAACACCAGATATGCATCTGTTTATGATTTTATACCTGTCAAAAGATCCTTAATTATGCTGTTATACTAGCAAACGATGAGTTCTAGTGCTATATGAATGATACTAGAAAGCCATTTGTTAAATTTACGGCATATATGAGCAATGCTTTACTCTCTGTCTGTGTGCACACCTGCTGTTTAGATAATACGTGTTAGATTTGGATCAAACAGTCATGTAAAACAGCCTTTGTACTGTTCCCAAAACAAATTCCTGCACTGTTATCACCTTGCCAGCTTAACTGCTCCTACTTTTGTCAGGCCATCGCTGCTTTGTTAATAAAACTACTTTCCAATACCAGCTTAGAGTCCAATAACTTGCCTGTAATTTATATTATACTAAGGCAACAGTACAGAGAGAAAAATGCCCTGCAAAGAAAACTTGTCTGAAATGAATATAGATTTGGTGATTAAACTATGGCAAGGCAAGTAAAATCTACTATATTTCAGCTGCTCCTCCCTTCCTAAGATGTTATTCAAGGTGCCACAGTTCAGTGACCCTCACTGAGAATGAGCTTCAGAATCAATATCTCCCCTGCCACTCCAGGAGATGGACTAAAAAGTTCAGCTGACCTGCAATCCATATGTCTACATGACGGCAGGACTCTGCTTTATCTGTAAAGCCAAGCGGAAGGCACTGTCAAGGCTGAATTATAGACTAGAGTTACCTCTGCAACTGAGACAATTCACCAAAGACATTCACCTGTTGACATGATGAAATTTTCCTTGGGCCTCTTTTGAACAATTTATTACCAAACTTCCCTGGAAGTACAGTATACTTTTATACATTTCCATCTTGTCCACATAAATGTTATTCAAATCCAGATTAGCTCTAAAGTAAGCAGGCACAGAAGGGTTTTTGTGTTTAGCGCTCAAGCAAAATAAGTCATGCGTCCATTTTGAGCCCTCAATTACAGAGACAACCTGAGAGGCCAGTTCTGGCCAAATCAGGTGTTTTGGCAGTGACCACACGTTTGTGTAGTGGTGCTGAGCGTCGGCCCGTTTGTAAATGAAAACTAAGGGTGTATTCACACCTGGATCGTTTGGGACAGTTGTTCCGAAACAGTGGGCAGCCCCCCCGAAAGTCCGGTTCGTTTGGGCATATGTGAACACAGCAATCGCGCTCGGATGCGGGACAAAACAAGCGGGT